>CM042262.1:31340762-31733262 GCA_023566225.1 Romanogobio albipinnatus | reverse complement strand
ATGATTATTGAAAACAACATTTTTTGTGGAAACCATGATACTGTTTTACAATTTTTATCAGGATTCAGATTAATTAAGTTCAAAAGAGCAGCATTTATTTGAAATAATAATAATGTGTAACATTATAAATGTCTTTACTGTCAGTTTTGATGAATTTAATGCATCCTTGCTGAATAAAAGTATTAATTTAATTTTTTTTTTTTTTTTTATCTTACCCCAAACTTTTGAATGCTATTGTACAGTATATGCTAAAATTAAGCAATAAGGTACGAGAATATAAACTGTGTTGTCAAAAGTACCGACTTCGGTACCGAGTGTGCCAAAAAAATGTGACGATACCAGCGTTTCCCTCTAGTATTTTGACCGCTGTTGAACGGATTTGATTGGCCATTGTGTTCACGCGCTCAACATATATGCCTATGACTGGCTACAATGATCAACGCTCTTCACCGAGTGCTTACACAGATACACGCTGGAGCGTTTGCTAGCAGGCGTCTTTCAATGGATCCCTAATATATCCGCTGATAGACTAGATGACTGCATTCAAACACTCCCAGATTTGTGTAAGCACTCGGGGAAGAGCGTCAAAGACGTCTATTTACAACATGTTTTCGAAGAGAGGATCATTGAAGTCAGTCATAGACATATATGTTGAGCCATGAGCGTCGAAAGCAAAAAAAATGTGGGTGGGTCCTCTCTCAGAAAAATTTTACTGGAGTAGATGCCATTTACATTAAGTATAAATATACCGCCTTGTTTGCTAAACGTCTGGTTGGGCCAGACAAAATTACGGAAAACACTGAATCATTTAGAGTGGCAATAGTGTAGGGGTAAGACACATGGCATCAAGTTTTGACGCACATCAAACCTCGGTTCGAATCCGCCTTTTGCCGAACTCGCTCTACTGCCTTTTCCCATCACATATCAGATCGGAAAGGCATTTATTTTCAATAAAAATGAAGATAATATTAGAAAAGTGGAAATAAAGCATCTAACGTGTTTAATAGCAAGTGTTTATCGGTTAGGGGAGGTGAACAGACATGCGCTGAATTAGAGACGATAAAAGTGAGTAGGTCCAATATTATTGATCGTAAAAAGTGGGTGGGTCTTGTCCCACCAACATACAATCATGTGTTGAGCGCATGAACACAATGGCCAATCAGAGGTGTTTTAGAATCTGTTCAACAGCGCTCAAAATGCTAGACAGAAACGCTGGTAGCGTCACATTTTTTAAATGTCAGTACCGACTTGGTACAGAAGTCTGTACTTTTGACAACACTAGTCCCAATTCAGAGGCTGCATCCTTCGAAGGCCGCAAAGGTCGGACCAAACGTCGTCAAATGGGACGGTCTAGCATACAGAGGATTGTTCTTGTTGTCTAGCACCAGCAACTGTGACAGATGCCGCATTTTAAGAAGCCTTTGAATTGGGACAGCCTTTGTCGCACCACTGCGAATCAATTGGCCTTTGAAGGATGCGACCTCTAAATTGGGATGCGGCTCTAGTAACGGCTTAAGGGTATTGTTAGGAGTTACATAACATCGCCATGATTGATTTTATTAAACTGTTTCTGTGTAATACAAATATTAAAGGGATAGTTCACCCAAAAATGAAAATTACCCCCTGATTTACTCACCCTCAAGCCATCCTAGTTGTGTATGACATTCTTCTTTCAGACGAACACAATCAAGAGTTATATTAAAAAATGTCCTGGCTCTTCTAAGCTTTATAATGGCAGTGAATGAAGTGAGTGAGTGAATTTGCATGCACCGTCGCGCCAGTTACGCTTTTTTTGTAAGTTGAATATGGAAGGCGATCCGGAAGCTAGATATTTTTCTTTATAACGTGTTAAATATGGATATTTTTCTTACACAAACCCATCGATTCACTTCAGAAGGCCTTTATTAACCCCCCAGAGCCGTGTGGAGCACTTTTATAATGGATGGATGCACTTTTTTGGTCTTCAAATTTTGGGCTGCCATTCTAAAGCTTGGAAGAGCCAGGACATTTTTAATATAACTCAGATTGTATTCGTCTGAAAGAAGAATGTCATATACACCTGGCTAGAGGGTGAGTAAACATGGGCTAATTTTCATTTTTGGGTGAACTACATTTCATTACTATACTTTCATTAAATACTTTTCATTAAAGCATTATTTTATTATTGTGTCATCCTTCTGCCAGAAAACATAGTCCCTGACATGTAAACTAATAGTACATTCGCATATAGATGTTAGCCTCATGACATAAAACCCACAAAATTCCTGATTTTAAGGGTCTTTAAGCAGGTTTTCTGTGAATGTGGTCCACAGAACTCATGTGTTTTAGCGGTTCAGGGAGTTTCACAGCCCCCTCTGGTCTGAAATCGCAGCCGGTCACTGATCTGAGAGCTGCGGTATCACGGTAGCAGATGGCTTGCCATGTCGGATGTTGAGATTTCTCGGTTTCTGTTGAGAGTTGGGCGGCACTGCTTGGCGTGAAGCTCTTTGGCGCGGCCCTCCCTCTCTCTTCCCTTCCGCTTTAATACAACCAGCAGAAGCTGCGTTTGATCCTAACTGCATGTGTGATGCTGACTCCATGCTTTCCCATCATTCTCTTTCATCTTAAAGGGATTGCTCACACAAAAATAAAAATCGTATCTTTTACGCAAACTCACACTGCAAAAAAATTCTCTTACTCAGTATTTTGGTCTTGTTTACAGTACAAATACCTAAACATTTTTGCATCATGATACTGTACATTTACTTGAAAATGTTTTGGTTTATGGTTTGTCAGTATGGTCAGTTTATTTTGTCAAAAAATTGAGGGAGTTTATGGCTAAAACAAGAAAAAATCTGCCAATATAGGGTAACAAAAGCAATCTTGTTTTCCCTTCGAATGAAGCATATTTTGTCTTGTTTTACGCGTAAACTAATTTTGAAACAATTCATTTTGCTTCTCAAGTAAATATATCTTGATTTTAAAAATTTTAGATTGTACTGGAAAATTAGACCAACATTTTTTCAGTGCATGTCATTCCAAATTCCGCAGAACACAAAAGAAGGAATTTCTGAAGAATCTTCACACATTTCCTGCCATAGAGAGACAAAAAAGACGATTAAAAAAATCCTACTTTTGTGTTCCACTGAAACGGAACGACATGGCGATGAGTAAATAATTCTGGATTCTGGAATTTTTGTATTTTTTTTTTATGACGAACTATCCCTTTTAGCACAGATGCAAGTCTCCGTAGTCGAGTGTAAAACGCTTCTTTTAACGCCTTTCTGTAGCCAAAACGTGCCTTAAAAGTGTTTCAATGTGACAGTGCGGTGGTACTGAAGATGTCGGGGTGGGTGGGGTTTCGGTAGTCATGGGGCGTGTAGAGGTCAGAGGTCGTGGCGTACGTGAAGTGTGGTGTTAGACATCAGTAAGTGCAGTATTCAGAGGTGTGCTGTAGCCAGAATATGCCAATATATTTGAACATGCTGTATGTATAGAGCAAAAGCTCCGTTTTTAATACCGTGCAGATCTTTTGGGTGTTTGTGATGAGTGTGTGTGTGTGTGTGTGCTTTTTAGGAGTTTTACTGCAGTGGGAAAAACGCTTGAGCTGAATAAATGTGCGGAGGAGAATGTCAAAACGTTCCCTCCGGACAGCTGCCATTACGTTTGGTCTTTATGCAAAAGGAATTATTGATTAGCACAAATGTTTTTATTATTGTACCGACCCAAAATTGTGTTTCAATGGTGTGTATGAACAAGCATTCTGTACACGACCTTTTCTTCTTACTGCTGTGCAGTTAATATCATTATTTTATGTCCTAAAGAAAATATATGCCTTTGTATTAAAATGCAAATCTGTCTACACTGTTCTCCTGTGCGTTATGCTCTGAGAAAACTTGTTTGTTGTTGTCTACATTTCCCCCCCCTTTCACTTGTGAATGTGCCGAGAGCAAAGTATTCTGGGATTGCGGAGGACGACGAATTCTCTTTCGGGCTCTCGGATGACTGATGTCGTATGTGTGAACTATGCCGCCACAGGTCCAACATGCCATCCTTATGTGAATAAATATACACATCCATTTCTCAAGTGTTGGCTTTCGCCTCTTTTCTGGCCCCTGATCTAGATGGTCTCTAATGAATCAGGTGCCATTAAGACATTATGTGACCTTTTAATGATGAGATCTACATGGCATTTTGGTGTCGGCACAGAAGTTTATGTCTTTAAAGGAAAGCGGAGCACAAGGAAGAAGCTCAGAGAACCAGATTGGGTGGGGTCAATATTCAGAATTAAGTTTCTGGGCCCTCATTTATCAACAGTGTAAAGGAAAAGGTTCTATATTTTGTCCTACGAATTAAATTTAGAATGTGCCTAAGTACAAGAAATTCTGTATTTATCAAATATCAAATCCCACATGTGCGTAAGTACCAAGCTCGTTAAAGGTCATTAGCATTCGGGAACGCCTCCAATGAACCATATATGGTGACAACACTTCCGTTTAAAAATCACATGATTGTGTTTATTCCTCACCGCAATAATGGCAAAAAAGAGGAACTACACAAACACAGAACGAGTCGCGCAAAGACGTTTAACAACAACAAATTTGCATCACAAATGATTTGCATGTTAACAGAATGAAACCCTTTTCTATTTACATCATTAAATACATTGGTTGATGGTGCTTTTATGGCGATGTGGGTGCAGTCCATGGCTCCAATTATGTTTGGGAATCTGCCGATAGCACAAAAGCCCCATTTTATTTCAGCTTGTTGAGGATTTCGGTAAGGGGATTGGATGTAGTTTGGGTCCAAGGAAATAATTGCATCCAACATTTGTCACAGCGGTCTTTTATAGGGTTTGACACCAATTACGCATTGTGTTTAAAACTACAAAAATGATCAAATGAGTGTTTTATAATTAAAGGAAACGCAAGACATATTTGATTTGCTTGATGCATATGTAACCCCTCCTATTCGAACTGCCCGCCCCAAGCGGGACTTGAACCCGAGTCCGCCGGCATGAGAGTCAGACACTCTAACAAGGAGGCTAAAGACTGCAACCTCTAGCATCAGTCGCTAGCGTGCCTCTTGAGATCAGAGGAGTGAGGTTTACTCGCACAGCGACTACTAGCTGGCCTCCGTTACACATACTGTGACACTCTGAAACGCTTTTTATGTGTAGTGTCGCTATTCTACCACTAGATTCTCTGCGTAAGCATGCTCAGAGGTGTGCTTATATTTACACACATTTCTATGCATAAGTACAAGTTGGTAGTTCCCACACTTTGCGTGAACTTATGCACTCATTACACGCAAATCTGTGCATACACACCGTTGACAAATGAGGGCCCTGGTTTCTAAATGTTCACCCACAAATTACATTTTGTCATCATTTACTCACCCTCATATTGTTCTAAACCTGTATGATTTTCTTCTGTTTGGCCAATATTAACACAAACCATGTTTATCCTATTTTCACATAGTCTTGGTCATGGTTTTTGTGGATGAAGGTGTGTTACATAAACTGAACATCTGCTTATTTTAATTGGCTTCTAACAAGTGAGTTGACGGCAATAACAAAAAAAAAAAGTGTTTTCTCCCCTGTGAAATGTAACAAAGTAGAGTTCAAATGTATGCAAACAAATGGGAAAGCCTCGTAGCAACCAACAGTATGCGAATTGAAGGTTTAGTGTGCGTTCAGGGCACTGCGCTTGGGCATTTTTAAAGGAACACACCGACTTTTTGGGACTTTAGCTTATTCACCGTATCCCCCAGAGTTAGATAAGTCCATACATCCCATTCTCATCTCCGTGCGTGCCATAACTCTGTCTGACACACGCACTGCTAGCCTAGCTTAGCATAAAGACTGGAGGTAAACAGCTCCAGCTAGCCTACCGCTCAATAAGTGACAAAATAACACCAACATTTTCCTATTTACATGTTGTGATGTGTATAGTTACATTGTGTACTAAGATGGAAAAGTTGTGATTTTCTAGACCGATATGGCTAGGAACTATTCTCTCATTCCTCCGTAATAATCAAGGAACTTTGAGCCGTCCCATGGGTTCAGCGGCACAATGATATTACACAGCGCCTGAAAATAGTCCCCAGCACGCTCTCTGTGCTAGCAGGTTGTCACGTTGGTTATGTTGACTGAAGTTAGCCTATTTTCAGGTGCTAGCTGGAGCCGTTTACCTCCAGTCTCTGTGCTAAGCTAGCGGTGGGTGCGTCAGACAGAGTTATGGCACGCACGGAGATGAGAATGGTATGTATGGACTGATCTAACTCTGGGGGATACGGTGAATAAGCTAAAGTCCCCAAAGGTTGGCGTGTTCCTTTAAGACATGATGGGACAGTCTTGGTGCGCCTACTTCCTGTCATGTGCACGTGCTCTCAAGTGGCCAAGACCGCAAGTGCGAGTATTTGGATGGGCCCAAACAGTAGCATTGTGTCATTTTAAGACCCCCATTAAAGTGAGAAAAATATGCAAAACATGAGAACATCATTCAAAAGTGTTTTTGGAGCAGTGGAGGAATAGGACAGTGTCAAAACCAACACATCTCAAGTCCTGAGCCCACCAAACGGATCTAAAGAGTGTCAAACTGAAATATTTCTTCACGATTTACACAGTAGACAGAAATCTAATCACACCTATTCCCTGTTAGATTTTTGTAGATGACGACACAGTTGAAATATAAACCCTTCACCTTTTATGCCTCTTGACTTGTGTAAATTCATAAAGTCCTATATTATACAAGTCTTTGTCTTCTAGTTAAACACAGGGAAGAGCAGGTCTGTGTGTGAGACTCTGCTTCATAAGAGCTTCTGCTACCCATGATTCTATAACTGAATTAATCCGATCAGACCGTGTGGCTCCCCTGCATGGGCGCTGAATTAACTTAGTCACGATTCCATGCAACTGGGCCTGAGCCTTGAAAAAAAAACTGCTCAGATTTTTCACATGCTGGGAAAATAAGAAGATCGGGCCCTTTCATTCTCGCTGTGAGAGCCATCACTCAAGGAAAGCCCACTCTGGCAGGTGTTTGTGTTTGTATTCACCTGCAGTGGTGTCTCACCCTCAGATATTAATGAGATTTCTTCGGCTTTGCCTTAAAGGGAGACACAGAACCTCAAACACTCACACACTCAAGGATTCTCCCTCGGCTGCGGTTCAAGAAAACCTCAGAAAGTGAAAAGGGGAATTGTCATGATTAATAATGTAGTGCTTGACCAAACAGCTGTAGCTTGTTGATGTGTTCAAGGCATCTGCATATCTCACAGGAGGCAGAGGCAGAGTTTGAACCTGAATAGGGGGTTGTTGTTCCTCACGCTCTCTGGGACATCTTCCCCAACTCTTCTTTGGCTTGTTAGAAAGTTCACTTTTTGGTCTGTTTTCCCTTCGAGCGAAATGAACCAGCCTGTTTTCACCTCATCCATCAAAGTTCATTTGGTATATAAAACTGTATTATTGCCAATGTATTCAAAGCCATTAACCAAAACAATACTACAAGATTCATAAATAACTGACTTGTTGCCAATAGGGTGAATCAAAAATTTAGTGTAGGCTACTCTGAGTTATATGTACTAAAAGTAAACTGGGCCACATAAATACTCAAGTATGCACTTTCAGTCATTTTGAAGGAGTGTTGTTTAATGAGAAATAGAGAGAATGTGTATCACATATAGAAAAAGAAAACTTCGTATTAATGTACATATATTCATACATTAATTATAACAAAACAAATGCATGATTCGCCGCGACGCCGCTAGCGGACGCTCTAACCGGAAATGTTCACGTCAAAATACAGGCACAGGCAGTGCATATCAAGTTTTATCCAATGGAATTACTGAGTGGGCGCCCACATGTCTCTGGTTTAGCCAATGAATGCACAGTCTCTTACGTTTCATCCAATGAGCGTACAGCGAAGGCGGGACTTAGGTGTGTAGCGCGGCGGTCAAGGAAATCTAGCTCGTGTTTTTATGCACATCAAATTCTTGTTTTTTTATTGCCAATAATATTTATTCACTAATGCGGAGTAAACATTTGCAGCTCGGACAGCTTAAGCTCGAGTTCCAACGTGAGTAAATGATCTCAGACACGTATATATGCGAACGTGCTGTCGTTTGTTCGCCGCTGTTGTGTTTGTTTACTGCCTTCGGTATTAAATATGTCAAATATAACGTGTTTATCTGCTAAATAAACCAGTTATGTGTCTAATAAACCTTAAATGTTCATATGTAAAGACATATTTGAGCTGTGGATATTGTGTTTGTATCATGTAAGTTATGTTTCATTCATTGAAACAGAAAGGCATACTAATATTACAAATAAGATAATAATACATAAACAAAAGGTATTAAGACACTTTACCATTTAAAACAAAAGAAGTAGAAGCGTAATTAAAGACAATTGATATTTTTTAGAAATGTATATTCTGTAGTATGAATTCCATAAATGTAGTTTGTTTCGCACAGGTCTGGCTGCGTCATGATTGCGCGCTCTCGCTGAGATGTCAGGTTGCCACGGCAACAGCGGCAGCATCACAGGGCTGCTTGGCGCGCTCTGCGACAGCAGCATCTCCGGGTTGTCATGGAAACGTCGCGCTCTGGGCGCAGTGTCGCGGGAGTCGGTGCGTCGGTCCCTGAGGAAGCGTGCGTACGGGGCGCTGCTCGCTGGACTCTTCCAGGACGGGTCGTCCAAACCAGCACCGAACGCCCTGGCGAACACACCTGCCCGAAATAAAATACTGATGATCTCGTTTGACCTGCGCGTGTCCGGCCACAATGAGGAGGCGGAGAGGTTGGAGGAGCTCCTGGGACAGCTACAGGATGGGTCAGGACTGTCTGAACTCGATTCAGTTCTGGAACTCCTGGTGCAGCTGGCCGGGTCCGTGGCTCCGCCCACTCTGTCTTTCAGTCGCGACTACATGCGGAGGGAGCGTCCCGTGCAGCGCAGACCCCCGTTGGGTGGGTACCTGAGCCAGGACATGCAGCGGTTGGAGGAGAGGGCGTGGTCTTTGATCTGTGGGGAGGAGTGGGGTGTGTTCGGTGGCGTCTGCAGGACCCTGAGCATCATGGACGCTCCACCGGGCACAGGGTTGCTCGGACTGGGGCGCAGACGGGATGTCGAGGAGAGGTTTGAGAGAGAGACCCGACTGTCACTGTTTGGTGCCCTACAGCACTCCAGAACCGCAGATATGGACATCCGACTGGACCTGCCGCCCGTTCCCAGTAACGCAGACATTACTGGACTCAGCATACGGGTGACAATACTACATTTATACACTCTTCTTTATTATGTGTTAGTCTTTTAGTCTTGTCCTACCTGGTATCATATATGGTGCCGTTTCTGCAGGTTCCTCTGTGTCTGGATCAGTCTGATGACGAAGGCTTCCAGTCGGCCTCTAATCTGACTCCTGATTCCCAATCCGAGCCGAGTCCCAGCCCTGAGATTGACGTATGGGAGGCCCTTCGGACGTTCGTGCCTGGCAGACGACGCTGTTGGGAGAACATTGGCTGGTAAGAGAGAGAGTTGAGCAGAGTCGGGCTGTAAATCTCTGCTCTGACTGACAGTGGTTTGATTTGATTATGATTCTTTTCAAAACTGCACCAAAACAATTTAATCGAATTGACCAAATTTCAGATTGTTAATACACTCAAATTATGTCATTTTAAAAGCCTGATCTTTAACCTCTTAACTGTCACCGTCCCACAGGTGGGACGCCTGGTGCTCTTTTTTTGATCGCCTTTTTTTCGTATCATATATTTAAGTAATTATCATTTCATCTGAAAGCTTGCAAACTCAAAATTCATTCTGTGCAAACCGTTTTGAAATCGGACATTGTGTTAACATGGAAACGTTACTCTAAATTATTCTAGCGGGCTCCTCCCCTAGTGGGCGGTGTCATGTTTCATATTACAACAATTACTTTAACTACTTTATATTCAAAATCTTTTCCAATCTTGACAAAACACATATTGTCAGAAAGGTCTGAGGCTCAAGGGTCCATATTTGGTGACTTTTTTTCTGATGGAAGTGATATTTGGACAGAAATTTACAGGAAAATGCATAAAAAAAACAATAAATGGAATTTGAATGACACCCGGTGGCTATTTTTGGTACAGCACCTAAACAAAATCTCATGGGAACTTCAATTTTTGTGATATCAACTTCAAATTTGGAACACAAATTGGTTAGACATATGGCTTTGATTTTATAGTAAATTCTTTTTTGTAAAATATATATTTTATATGAAATAAAAAATATTTAGTACAGTATTTTTCATTTACAGTAAATTTAAACTTCCATAACTCTTTCATACTTTCATATTTGCTTTCACTTCAGCAATAATCTGCAGAGTGTCGTCTTTAAGACGAGACCAAACTTTGGTCTATATTCCAAAGCATTCTTGAATTACAGCCCTTTAAGTTTGGATAGTGCATTTTCATGTGTATTCTCAAAAAGGGGGGTGACAGTTAAAGGGCTAAAGGTTTACTCTTAGAGGGATAGTTCACCCTGAAATGAAATTTGTTATTAATTACTCACCCTCATGTCGTTCCAAACCCGTAAGAACATCTTCGGAACACAAATGAAGATATTTTTAATTAAATCTGAGAGCTTTCTGTCCCTCCATCGACAGTCTTTGCAACTATCAATACATAAAGAAATCCTAAAACTAGGGATGCACAATATTGGATTTTTGCAGATATGCAAAAGGATGCTTGTTAAAGATAAATAAATATTAATAAAGTTTAGAGCAGTGTTAATTTTGACAGCAAATGTTGATTTAGTTTTAGTCATAGTCTTTTGACTAAAATGCCATTTAGTTTTAGTCATATTTTAGTCACCTGAATTGTTTTTAGTTTTAGTCGACTAAATATCATAAGATTTTAATCGACTAAATCTACAGTAGATTTAGTCTCCTAAAATCTAATAAGTTTAGTTCAATTGTAATACATTAAGCATTTAAGCATTACATAACCGACTGTCACTGGAACTGACATTTTGACATCATTTTGTTTTTGACATTAAAAATACACGAAAGAGAGCTCAATTCACTTTTTTGTTTTAAAAACATCTATATAGTTTTTATAACTTTGTATTTCTGTTTTAGTTAGTAGCCTATATCAGGTTAAGCTAAAGCTTCAAATAATGTTTTTAATTTTTAATTTCAGTTAAGATTTATTTAATTTCAAGTAACAACGTTTTTTTAATGGTTTTAGTGAACTATTATAACCCTGATACTTTATTGAATATGTGTCAAATACTGGTCTTCCTCCTGAATATGAATTAAATGGGAATTAAATAAAATACAGTTTATTGTGTTACCAATTATATTTAATTATAAACCAGCTGGAAATACACCGGGACTCTTATTTTGAAAGGTATGCGCCTTACAGTTGCAGCTGCTCATTCAAGTTCAGATGATGGAGATAAAATAAGCGTTGTTACAACCGTCTAAAACATATTACTATATAAACATCGTAAAGTAAACATTGTCATTATTCATCAGCATTAGTTCATAAACAATTGCCTGGCATAAATGTGCGCTATTCATTGATTGTGAACCGCTCTGCTGTATTGGGGATGTGTGAGCCTGTAGAGCGCGCAACAGCACCATGTTTTCCAGCGGTTAGATCAGCACGTGGACTGTTACACTGGACATCAGTTCTGACTGGATCTCTTCCCTAATCGTCCCTCCCTAACATTTTTGTCTCGTTTTTATTTGTTGATGAAAATGACGGTTGATTTTCGTCATAGTTTTTGTCATCCAACACTAGTTTTTATTTAGTTATCGTCTCGTTTTTGTCAGTGAAAAAAGGTTGTTGACGAAAATTATGACACAAATTATTCGTCAACGAAATTAACACTCGTTTAGAGTTGGGCGATGTCCCCTAAATTGGCAGTTGACGATGTTTACAGTAAAATATCGCGGTGGTCGATGATATCGTCATTTGGGGGATATGGGGGGGGGGGGGGGGGGGCTTTTGTAGTTAGGTAATTTACTATATCTCTATCGTTTAGTTATTTTACTAAGCCAATTAATTATAAGCAAACGAAAAGAAGAAACGTTTATAATCCCCTGCGAAGACGGGTGCGACGTGAGATTTGGGAAAAGAAACGAGATGTCCATTGGGATAAAATGGACTAGGCCAATTGTAAATAATACAATTCACGGAATGTAAAATGTAAATGTAATGACTCATCCGCGGCTGCACGTGAGGGAAAAGTAGCTTCCTTCCACTTAAGAAGAGGTTGTGCTCTTTTTTTTTTTCTCTTTACATAAATACTATTTTCTACTTAAAAAATATAATTTCGTTATTTTACTAACGGATGTATGTGAATGCTGAATATTCACGTGAATATTACCACAGGAGTGAAGCACAACTTTGTTTAGCCTACAAAGGAAATAAATTATCAGTTAAAGGTCCCGTTCTTCGTGTCTTTTTGAAGCTTTGATTGTGTTTACAGTGTGCAATATAACATGTGTTCATGTTTCGCGTGTAAAAAAAACACAGTATTTTTAACACAATTTACTTATCTGTACACCGCTGTTTTCACTGTCCTGAAAACGGCTGATGAGTTCCTTTATTCTATGAAGTCCCTCCTTCAGAAATACGTAACGAGTTCTGATTGTGCCAGCGGTTCCCGTGTTGAGATTTGACCGCAGCTTAGCGAACGTGGCACGGTCCTGTGTTGTGATTCGACAGCAGCTTAGCGCACGTGGAAAGGTCACGCCTCTTTTCTGGAGATATATATGCGCTCAATGATCTCTACAGCGTCCCTGTGAAAGCCAAACAAAGGTGATTTGACTCCGGGATGAAAATAACAGCGTCTCGACGACATGGCGACAAACACAGTCAAACGCAACACTTCCTTTTCTCCACACGACACGTCCTCTTCTCCACGTGGGACAGCAACAAGACCACGCCCCCTTTTTTCGCATATTCTTGTGGGCGGAGGTTAGTCTGTTCTACTGACGTCATTTATGAAGGAAGTACCAGGATGTAGTCCAAGCCGGCCGTTCGCTGTAGGCTTTGAAAGGGAACTTCTGTTAAATAAAATATCTCGCTTGGCATTGAACTTTGAGCTTTATAATTTTACAGGTATTATTTATGCTCTAACAGCAACATTACACACTAACTAAAGTTTGAACAGTGGGATCACGAAGAACGGGACCTTTAAATGTTACATCGCAGCCATGAAAACATCGGCTATGGATTCATGCCGAATGAGAGGGGTAGGCTGAGCCCAATTTAAGATTTGTCAGCTTTTTTATTCTGTGTTTGTTCTCGTGTTACGCATCACCTTTGAGCTTCCGCAAGAACCAATGAGGTTGGTTCTCGTGTTACGCATCACCTTTGAGCTTCCGCAAGAACCAATGAGGTTGGTTCTCGTGTTACGCATCACCTTTGAGCTTCCGCAAGAACCAATGAGGTTGGTTCTCGTGTTACGCATCACCTTTGAGCTTCCGCAAGAACCAATGAGGTTGGTTCTCGTGTTACGCATCACCTTTGATCTTCCGCAAGAACCAATGAGGTTGGTTCTCGTGTTACGCATCACCTTTGAGCTTCCGCAAGAACCAATGAGGTTTGTTCTCGTGTTACGCATCACCTTTGAGCTTCCGCAAGAACCAATGAGGTTGGTTCTCGTGTTACGCATCACCTTTGAGCTTCCGCAAGAACCAATGAGGTTTGGTTCTCGTGTTACGCATCACCTTTGAGCTTCCGCAAGAACCAATGAGGTTGGTTCTCGTGTTACGCATCACCTTTGAGCTTCCGCAAGAACCAATGAGGGTTGGTTCTCGTGTTACGCATGACCTTTGAGCTTCCGCAAGAACCAATGAGGTTTGGTTCTCGTGTTACGCATCACCTTTGAGCTTCCGCAAGAACCAATGAGGTTTGGTTCTCGTGTTACGCATCACCTTTGAGCTTCAGCAAGAACCAATGAGGTTTGATTCTCGTGTTACGCATGACCTTTGAGCTTCCGCAAGAACCAATGAGGTTGGTTCTCGTGTTACGCATCACCTTTGAGCTTCCGGTTTGGACCGACATGAGTGTGAGTAATTAATGACAGAATAAACATTTTTAGGTTGAAAAAAACTCATAATAAATATTATAATTAATCATAATCAATACCTTCTGATATTCTAATTATTATAGTCTATTAAAGGGATAGTCCACCCAAAAATGAAAGTTCTGTCATATAGGTTTAGAACAACATAGGGAAGAATAAGTGATGAATAAATGATGACAGGATTTACATTTGTTTTGGGGGGGGTATCCCTTTAATGAATACCACAATCAATGCATTGAAGTGTACCCCTTTAAAAGAAGTAGTTTGAATATGGTCCACATTTGTCATCCTTTTTTTTCTCTCTCTCCTTCAGTCCACCGGGTCAGAAGGAACCCCCGTACCTGACAGAGGCTGGCAGAGAGGCGTTTGATCAGCTGTACCGGCTGTGGGAAGGAGAAATGAGGAACATTCTGTCCACTCAGACACCATCACCTCTCCTGCCACTGCCGCTGGACTGCCAGAGTCAGCTGGTCAAAGACGTGCTCAACGTCCTGATCGGGGTCTCCTCTGCCACGTTTCCTCTCAACGAGGTAATTGAATTCAATATACATCAAAAAGTACATTTGTATATATTGTACATTTTAAAAAAGTATCTAATTTTATTAATAAGAATTTTTCTTGACTTTCTCGTGCGTCATTCTCCTCACAAGGCTAGTGTGCAGTTTGATGTTCGTCCGGATATATGCGTGTCCGGGACGTCCCCTGAGAGTGTGTCTCGGCTGCTGAGTGAGCTGGCGCAGTACGGCACACACTACCTGCGTCTCAGCCGCTTCTCCCTTAGCAGCGGGAGTCAGAAGGGACTCGTCTTCCAGGTGACATATGCTTTAATTTCTTACAGTACTTAAGGATTTTTTTCCCATAACTACATGTTACACAGATGCTTGTGTGTGTGTGTGTCTCAGGCCTTCACAGGTGGGCTACGACGTTACCTGCATTACTACAGAGCGTGTGTGCTGAGCACACCGGCCTCTCTGAGTCTACTAACTATCGCTTGTCATTTCCGCAAACTGGGGCGTCAGCTCAGGTATATTTTGTCATCCTGTCATGCAATCCACGAAGCTATGCTTTTATATGGCTCACATGAAGGATTTTATTTATTTTTTAATTAAAGAGTATAAACATACTTTATTTACAATGCAAAACACTTGCCTCATTATAGTAAGAGCATTTTTGGAAACTAAGTGGTAAAAATGGGTCATGAGTTCACTCTTTCACACTAGCTCTGGGACAAAAAAATATTTATGTGAAATATATACTGTAGTAAGGCATATACACCGATCAAGCATAAGAAGTGAAGACAGGTGAAGTGAATTACAATGATTATCTTCATCACAGCACCTGTTAGTGGGTGGGATATATTAGGCAGCAAGTGAACATTTTGTCCTCAACGTTGATGTGTTAGAAGCAGGAAAAATGGGCAAGCGTAAGGATTTGAGTGAGTTTGACAAGGGCCAAATTGTGATGGCTAGACGACTGGGTCAGAGCACCTCCAAAACTGCAGCTCTTGTGGGGTGTTCCCGGTCTGCAGTGGTCAGTGTCTATCAAAAGTGCTCCAAGGAAGGAACAGTGGTGAACCGGCGACAGGGTCATGGGCGGCCAAGGCTCATTGATGCACGTGGGGAGCGAAGGCTGGCCCGTGTGGTGCGATCAAACAGACGAGCTACTGGAGCTCAAATTGCTCAAGAAGTTAATGCTGGTTCAGATTGAAAGGTGTCAGAATACACAGAGCATCTCAGTTTGTTGCCTATGGGGCGGCATAGCTGCAAACCAGTCAGGGTGCCCATGTTGACCCCTGTCCACCGCCGAAAGCGCCAACAGTGGCACGTGAGCATCAGAACTGGACCACGGAGCAATGGAAGAAGGTGGCCTGGTCTGATGAATCACGTTTTCTTTTACATCACGTGGATGGCCGGGTGCGTGTGCGTGGCTTACCTGGGGAACACATGGCACCAGGATGCACTATGGGAAGAAGGCAAGCTGGCGGGGGCAGTGATGCTTTGGGCAATGTTCTGCTGGGAAACCTTGGGTCCTGCCATCCATGTGGATGTTACTTTGACACGTACCACCTACCTAAGCATTGTTGCAGACCATGTTCACCCTTTCATGGAAACGGTATTCCCTGGTGGCTGTGGCTCTTTCAGCAGATAATGCCCCTGACACAAAGCACAAATGGTTCAGGAATGGTTTGAGGAGCACAACAATGAGTTTGAGGTGACTTGATGACTTGGCCTCCAAATTCCCCAGATCTCAATCCTATCGAGCATCTGTGGGATGTGCTGAACAAACAAGTCCGATCCATGGAGGCCCCACCTCGCAATTTACAGGACTTAAAGGGTCTGCTGCTAACATCTTGGCGCCAGATACCACAGCACACAGGGGTCTAGTGGTGTCCATGTCTCGATGGGTCAGGGCTGTTTTGGCTGCAAAAGGAGGACCAACACAATATTAGGAAGGTGGTCATAATGTTATGCCTGATCGGTGTATATGTGTATTTATATTTTGATGATGTATTAATATATATAAATATAAATCCTAAAATTATTTCATTTAAAAAAGTGTACTTTTTTGTGTTGGGTCAGTGAAAATGTTGGTAGGGCAAGTAGACATCTAAATTACTGTTACTGAACCCTCAGTCATTATTAGTGGACATCAGGAGAAAAGAAAAAAAACTGTAAAATAAATATGTAGTCTGTAAGATGAAAATCCGTTTCAGCAGATGTTAATCCATGTCCTTGTATGTGTTTATCAGGTATCTGTCAGAACTGTGTTGTGTGGATGGAATCGCCGGTGTGGGACGAGCATCATTCCCCATGGTAAGAAACACTCTCGGCGCACACTTCACATACTTCTGTCAGACACCGTAGCATTGAGGTTGAGTTTGAAGATGATGTTTTCAGCTCAGAAGTGTTGTAGAAGGGTTGGGGTTGGAGGTCTGTATGTGTAATTGGCAGTGTGATGTCTGTGTTTAGGGTGTAAAACTGCTGTCGTGTCTGTATAATGAGGCTCAGAGTAACTGCAGTAATGAGAATCATCCAGTGCTGCTGTCGCTGCTGAAGAGCAGCTGTGAGCCGTACACGCGGTGAGAAACTCATCTCCTCTATTGCTCTTTACTTATTTATCTATTATTCAACTCAAGAAGGTCACTTAAAAGCAGAGTGGTTTTTGACACGCAATTTTTTTTCCAAGTGACTGATACTATGAAATGGTTCCTGTAGTGTCTGGCTGCCATTAAGTGCACCACAGAGATTCTATGCTATTATTTACTCGTCTTCAGCTGTTATTTTTCTTATGCAACATGAATGGAGAATCCTCATGCTGCTCTTTCCTTTATACAACCACATAAAGCCCATGTCTATCGAGCTACTTTGTTTTGGTTGTGCTTCGGCTCTGCGTGACTGTGCGGATGAATACGATTCTTTCTCATAACTAAAGAAAGTGAGAGATTATCCTACTGCTCATGAAACATTCACTACTAGGCTTAAATGATATAACCAGTTTAGATGGACAGGATCTCAATCTGACTAGATGAAGTCGTTACTGTAGCTAAACCCATTAATAGACACGGTACTTCCTTGAAAATAAATTCCAGCACAACGCTAACAACCTTAATGCTTTACAATCAACTCTGTTAGAGAGCTACCTGTTTATCTTTTCAATAAAATACCTTGCTCATCTGTTGAGTAATGAAATCGCCATCTCCGCGTCGCTTTTACAACATTTAAAATCCCTCAGGCCCTGTTTACACCTGGTATTAAGATGCGTTTTGGTCGGTCGGATCACAAGTGGACGACACTAAATACTAGGGATGCACCGAATCCAGATTTTTGGGGTTCGGCCGAATACCGAATCCACTGATTAAGATTCTGTCGAAACCGAATACCGATTCCTACTCCCATCCTCAGTCCATTATCACAGTTAACATATCAATGAAGTAAACAACGTCCACAGCAGTGTAGGGATGCTCATATTGCAAAATATGCTATGCGGTATTAAAATACAGCAGTAGTTCAAGCTCTAGACTGGTTTATATTTACTAAAGTAAATATTGTCACGTGTGTTCTTCTTGCCACTGTTTTCTGATGGTTTATAGAACAATTACCCCGAGTCGCCCTATGTCGTTTCAAAGAACAGCACAACGGAGAGCGCAGAAGGCGCGTGCGCAGTCATCGGAGGCTCGCGCTGCGGAGACAGACGAAAGTATAAGCGAGGCTTGAGAGGGTGTTTTCTGTCAACAGGTTGTGCTCCAGACTAACCTACATCACTTAGACATGTTACTTAAAAAAAAAAAAAAAATAAAAACCATCCAAGTTGAGGGTTGAGGTAGGCCTGCTATTTTTATTTGACAAAAAAAGCTATTCCGGTTCTTCAAAGCTTCAAACGGATTCAGTGTATTTAGTATTAAGTGGAAAATATTTAGTGAAGGCCTATTTATTTTATTCTTTTTATTTATATTTTATCTGATCTGTATGCTGCTGTTTGCACTGTAAAGCAAACCCGTGAAAAAAGGTGTCTTTTTAACGGGTCACAGACACTCGTCAATCGTATTTTTATTTAATGCCAATTCAATATTATAATCTTATCAGTTAAAGGTTAATAATCGGATAATGAGCAGCGGTTGTCGGTTGGGAAAATTAACCAAATGAGCATCCCTACAGCAGTGTATTTGTAATTTTATTTAAATTAAGAATAGGCAACATTATGCCAGGATGACTGTCCTGCCTTTGCCGTACCTGTAGTTGCTGCACTTTGGCTGCTGTCTGTAGATTCCCTCATGCACAACTTGTATTCTTTCGGATGTTTCATACGCAAATGTTTTAACAGCGGCTATTGTTTAGGATCCTTGCCACCACGAGATATATTGGCATTGCAAATTGAACATGTAACTCGACTTGAATCGTCTTCTTTTGACTGAAAGTACTGCTAAACAACACGTTTTCTCTTCACAAGTTCCATTTTCACTTTCTCACAGCCGACTGCATTCGGCCGGTCCACCTAGTAAACACGTTCCCATAATCAACGGCGGCGTCATTACGTTCGACCAGCGGAGGTTCATAGTGCAAGGTTCGGTTCGGTGAAAAAAAATTATACGGTTCGGCAGAAACCGAACCCCGTCAGAAAACCCAATATTCTTCTGAACCCGAATCCTGGATTTGGTGCATCCCTACTAAATACACATGTAAACAGGGTCTAAAATGTTTTGAGCTTGTCCACTTTTGACCACTTCCAGAGGTAGTCAAAAACGCATTCGACCGGATTGCTTTTGTAGTGTAAACGCTCATGTGATCGAATGTTCAAACAATGTTCACAAAAGACGCCTACTGACCTAATACGGAAACATTATGAGAAGCGAGCTAGCCAGACGGGATTTAAACTCTGTCGGCTGGAGACCCAAGTTTGGTTTGAAGACGAAAAATGTACCAAGCACAATGTTCTCTCTCCATTCCTAATTTCTAACACACACTGTTGGCTGGTCTTGCGGCTGTCAGAGCAGAAACTAAAGCTGATGCTCTTCCTATGTTTTTACATCGGTTCCGGTCGCATTCATATGTAATTTGTGTGAGCATACTTCGTCCATTAGATGGAAAATCTGAAAAAACCTATACATTTACCCGCCCATAGACCCTCCCCTCGAAGAAATCAGGACAGAAGTGGCTGAAAGTGGACAAAAGAGACCAGGTGTAAACAGGAATGTGTCTCCCTCGTCTACTTGTGATCCGATCGACCAAAATGCATCTCTTAATACCAGCTGTAAACAGGGCCTGGGTTCTTGCCATCTCAAAAAAGCCAAGCCAATGTTGATTCTGTTTTATTACGAGCTCTGTCTCGTTCTCTTTTGCCAGCAGACTCTCCTCTGTTCGGCGTTTGTTTAAAACAGGTGATTCTCTGGAGGTTGGAGGTTTAGCTGCTCCATTTCAAGCTTTCTCGCTCGTTGTGACAACTAACCTGCGCCACTTGAACACCATACACGCGTCAAAGCAGCACTTTTCTCTTTTTTCAGATATGATGAGACGCGCTTGGGCGAGTGACGAATGTACGCAATTTCCCTGCAAAAACCATCCCATCAGATATAAATATAAACACTTATAATAGGCTTACCATAGTGAATCAGTGTCAAAATCAAGACAACATATTTTGGAAGAAGGATTAATGATGTACTGACTCATTTAAATTAAGTTTGAACCCCAAAAAAAGTTACATAGTGTCTGTGTTGGTGTGTAGGTTTGTTTCAGACTGGGTGTACAGTGGCGTCTTCCGTGACGTTTATAAAGAGTTTATGATTGAGGTCAATGAGGATTATCTCTCCTACAGAGGTGAGTTTCTCAATCTCACGCTTTAATTTTATGTTTAGATGGCTAGATAAGTCCATTCATTTTCTGCTGCATTATTAGATTAAAAATGAAACCCTGACGGTGTGCAGTTACATCAGTGATAGCAGTCTTAAAATCAATATGTCATTTATGCAAAACCCTCCAAAAATGAATGAATCTCTGTTCCCTCAGATAAGAACTTTTGGACGCAGGGCTACACTCTCATTTCGCAGGATGCAGAGGACTGTGTGCCGGTGTTCCTCAAACACATCGCAAACAATGTTTACGTCTGCGGGAAAACTATCAATCTTCTGAAAATCTGCTGCCCACAGGTGCTCCACAAACACTTAATAATGCTTTAAAGGATGTTTTTGAAGAAAGTCTCTTAAGGCTGCATTTATTTGATCTAAAAACTGTAATATTGTGAAATATTATTACAATTTAAAATAACTGTTTTCTATTTGAATATATTGTAAAATGTAATTTATTTCTATGATGTGATCAAAGCTGTATTTTCAGCACCATTACTCCAGCTTTCAGCCTCACATGATCCTTCGGAAATCATTCTAATAATATATGCTGATGATTTTCTGCTCAAAAAACGGAATAAAAAATAAATTTTACTGGAGATGATTTTTGGCAGTTCCGATTTAACTCCATCTGTCCTTTTAATCAGCACTACATCTTTTGGTCGGATATACCAGTGCCCAGGATCGCTGTGACGTTTTCCCTGCAAGAAGTTGAGGAGATTGAGAGAGACTGTGCCGTGTACCGAGGGCGAATGGAGACTATCGCTAGGCACAGCGCCATCAGCAGGGAGGAGCAGGTAATGCGCCTGTCATGGGGATCTGCTTGCAGCTGATATATAGTAAAGTAATTATGAGGTTTTCAAAATAGTTCATCCAGGTTAAGTGTTTATGTCTGCAGTATGCTCACTAAATTTAGAGACCCTATAACAGTGTAGTGGCAGTACTGTTGGCATGGCAACAGATGAGATTTTAAAATCTGGTCCATTAACCCAGTTTCATCAGGACATTGTGACCTAGGCTAAAATCTGCTTCATTGTTTTGCATTGAAGTCTGTCTTGAGTTATTTTTTTTCCCTCTCTCTATAACTTATTTTTCATCAGGCCATGCGGACTGAACAGGCCCGTCAGGAGCTCATTAACCAGGTCAGAGAGACAGCGGCCAAGACCCTGGAGAGAATCAGAGGTCAGAAATCTGTCCCCTCACAACCCAAGCACGCACACACATGCACCTGATGCTGTTAGCAGCTTCTGTCTGGGTAAAATTAGTCTTGCGTAGCCAGACTTGACTTTCATCTGAATTATAAAGTGAGGAATGGGACTCCCTAAAGGCCAGGAAGTTGGAGTGGAGTGAGACATTTGGGACAGAACCACTTTCTTGCTTATCATCATGACCAAAAGCTTTTTGTTTAGTTTAAGTCGAAGTACTGAAATAATTCAGGGCTCGAATTTCGGCGCAGGATTGCGGGTATTGGGCTTATAATGCAGGAAATTCCTGCTAACATTTATTCTCTTTAGAATGTACGAGCAAATTAATCCGCACAGATTATAAAATCAAGTCAATTTAAAACGTCTTTTCAAGTTTAAAAAGTTTAACTTTTCTGATAAAAAACACCCTACGTCAAGCGCCTTTTTGACAGCTGACCAATGACAAGCAAGTAGCAAGACCTGAAAGTGGAGTAGGTGCCAGTTATCTCTGTATGTATATTTTAGTCTACAATAAAACGAAATATGTCATAAAACACAACCCAGTCTCTTTTTGTTAAATGTAAGTGTATGTATTTTCGTTTACATTTAAAACAATATTAAACATAATAATATGTGGTTTAGACAAGTGTGCATATATGATTATCACTGTAATAAAATTAAATATGACATAAAACACAACCCAGTCTCTTTTTGTTGAATGTAAGTGTATGTATGATCAATAATAGCCATTATAAAAGTATAAGTAAAAGGTATAAGAAGCTATGCAAGAAATAAAGCAAACAATTCAGTCAAGGGTATAGTGGCTACAACGGTAACGTAAAGTTAAATAGCCTAAAAATATAAAGTAATGAACCTTCACTTTGCCCTCAGCCTAAACGATTTGCCAGGGAACAAATTATAGATCCATGAGACCAAAGATCGCCTGTTACATACACACAAGACAAATTATATCTCGTGTTTAACCACCACAGGACATCAGAACCAGCGGCAGCCGTCAGAAGGACTAGCCGAGGAAAGGCAGCTCTCGGCGGGGTTAATGAGCGCTGAGCGCCCGCTGATCGACTGGATCTCACAACTCCGAAAACGCCAGATAAAATATTCAAATAGGTGCTCTCTTTATTAATAAACCACAGATTTGAGCTTTACACAAGTACATTATCGCCTGAAAAATCTTAACTGCATTTCGTCACACATCAACAGTAGTATTTTTAAATTACGCAGGGTTTCTCATTAAAGGTCCCGTTCTTCGTGATCCCACTGTTCAAACTTTAGTTAGTGTGTAATGTTGCTGTTAGAGCATAAATAATACCTGTAAAATTATAAAGCTCAAAGTTCAATGCCAAGCGAGATATTTTATTTAACAGAAGTTCCCTTTCAAAGCCTACAGCGAATGGCTGGCTTGGACTACATCCTGGTACTTCCTTCATAAATGACGTCGATAGAACAGTAGAACAGACTAACCTCCGCCCACAAGAATACGCTCAAAAAGGGGGCGTGGTCTTGTTGCTGTCCCACGTGGAGAAGAGGACGTGTCGCGTGGAGAAAAGGAAGTGTTGCGTTTGAGTGTGATTGTCGCCATGTCGTCGAGACGCTGTTATTTTCATCCCGGAGTCAAATCACCTTTGTTTGGCTTTCCCAGGGACGCTGTAGAGATCATTAAGCGCATACATCACCCCGTTAAGAGGCGTGACCTTTCCACGTGCGCTAAGCTGCTGTCGAATCACAACACAGGAAAAGTGACACGTTCGCTAAAGTGCGGTCAAATCCCAACACGGGAACCGCTGGCACAATCAGAACTCGTTACGTATTTCTGAAGGAGGGAATTCATAGAACAAGGAACTCATCAGCCGTTTTTAGGACAGTGAAAACAGCTGTGTACAGATAAGTAAATTGTGTTAAAAATACTGTTTTTTTTTACACACGAAACATGAACACGTTATATTGCACACTGTAAACACAATCAAAGCTTCAAAAGAACACGAAGAACGGGACCTTTAAGACATTTTGTATCTCTGCACCACACAGCACTCTTGTTGCGTCTGTTGTTAACAAAAGATGCCCTCGGCTGCTATTTGGAACCAAACGCTGCCAGCTTTTTTTTTTTTTACTAAAAGAGCGCTCTTGTCAAAAAAGACGCCCTAACAATCATTTTATTTGATTTTAATTATAGAAATTGATAAAGTGTTATGTGAATGCCAGGTTAAAGAGATGTTTTATTCTTATTAAACTGACAGAGTGTGTCTGCTTCCTGAACAATGCTAGGAAGACTATTCCAGTTCCAGTTTAAGTGCTAAATAGGAAACCGATCTACCGCCTGCATTTGATTTTGATATTCAAGGTATTATCAACTGTCCAGAATTTTGGAGTTTGTGCGCAGGGCAACCACCCAATAGAGCATTGCAATAATCTAGCCATGAGGTCATGCATGAACTAACTTTTCAGCATTTGTCATTGAGAGCATATGTCGTATTTAAATATTTAAATATATTTTTAAGATGGGAGAATGCGGTTTTACAGATGATAACTTGGTGAGTATCCTCGTAAACACAGTCGGTTATGTCGTAAATAAACGTGTAACAGTATAATGATCCGTGCACTAGCTCTTAAAGTAATAGCAGCCTAATATGTGTCATTAATGTTAAAGGAACACTCCGACTTTTTGGGACTCTAGCTTATTCACCGTATCCCCCAGAGTTAGATAAGTCCATACATCCCATTCTCATCTCTGTGTGTGCCATAACTCTGTCTGACGCACTCACTGCTAGCCTAGCTTAGCACAAAGACTGGAGGTAAATGGCTCCAGCTAGCCTACCGCTCAATAAGTGACAAAATAACGCCAACATTTTCCTATTTACATGTTGTGATGTGTATAGTTACATTGTGTACTAAGACCGACGGAAAATTGAAAAGTTGAGATCTTCTAGACCGATATGACTAGGAACTATACTCTCATTCCTGCGTCAAGAAATGTTCAAGAAACTTTGAGCCGTACCATGGGTGCAGCAGCGCAATGATATTACACAACTTCCGTCAACATAACCAACGTGACTACCTGCTTGCACAGAAAGCATGCTGGGGACTATTTTCAGGCGCTGTGTAATATCATTGTGCCGCTGAACCCATGGGACGGCTCAAAGTTCCTTGATTATTACGCAGGAATGAGAGTAAAGTTCCTAGACATATCGGTCTAGAAAATCACAACTTTTCATTTTCCGTCGGTCTTAGTACACAATGTAACTATACCCATCACAACATGTAAATAGGAAAATGTTGGAGTTATTTTGTCACTTGTTGAGCAGTAGGCTAGCTGGAGCCATTTACCTCCAGTCTTTGTGCTAAGCTAGGCTAGCAGTGGGTGCGTCAGACAGAGTTATGGCACGTACGGAGATGAGAATGGGATGTATGGACTTATCTAACTCTGGGGGATACGGTGAATAAGCTAAAGTCCCAAAAAGTCGGAGTGTTCCTTTAATAAAACAATAAAAGATAGCTTTAATTGTAAGCAATCTGGATTAATAGCCTATTTATTTAATTTTTATAGGACTAAAAGACTATCCAGTGTTATTTTACATTTGATTACTTTATTCTGTAGTATTTCGGTAGTGTTTCTCTACCTGAATATTAGTGTTAGACTGACTCAAATAACGTTTCTCTTTATTTAATTTGTATCTTAGCAAAATGCATAGATAAAATCTAATTAGAAATTTTAACAAAAACAACACTGATATGTATAGTTAACAATGTTTATTACGTGAGGTGGACACAGTTGTTCTCCTTGTGGAGGTCAAGTATTAATTATCAGGACGACCATTGAGAGGGAGTTCCTCCCCACAGAGGCAGATGAATGGAGTTTACAACTGACGTCCCACTGGTTTCACTCTTGCCCCCTGCAGGCCGCCAGGTGTCGCAGCGTCTGGAGGAGGAGGCCCAGAAGAGAGAGCGATTTGAAGAGATGAAACAGCAGCTGGAGCTCGACCAGGAGGTGAGGAGCATATTAATGACCAGTCTGAAAACCCATCTTCAGCACCTCTAACTTGTGTGGATGTGGTTTCAGTGGCGTAGTGCTGCGAGACGGAAGGAACAGGAAGACGATTTCAGCTACACTCGAGAGCTCCGAGACCGAGAACAGAGGCTGCAGGCCCTCGAGGAGCAGCTGGAGCGCCGGGCACGGTGGGCGGCATACAGTAACACTCAGAAAAGAGAACGATTGAGGCTGTAGAGCGCAGCAGTGACCTCCCACAGGAAGTTTATTTCCCATTCATATTCTCCACATGCTTCAGAGCAAATTATTCAGTAAAGTATTATGTGCCATGAACCAAAAGAGCTCTCAGATGAATCATAACATTACAATATTGTCTAAAATCCAAAGAAGTATTTAAGAAAAAAGACCAAGGTACAAGATTATTCTTTTATGAGGAAATTAACTATTCATTCCCTAAAGCATTGCAAATGACTTGCATGAAAATCAACATAATTTATTATAGTAGTTTATTGCAAAAGAGTTGAACATACAAATATGTAAGTACAACTTGTTTGTCATTTGCTGTGCATCGTGGGAGGGGGTGGGCGCTCACTACTGAGCTTTTTCACTGCATTTCACACATCCATAATAAGAGACCTTTTGAATTAGTGTATTTGACTTAAGGATTGTAATTATTTCATCATGAATTTGATGATAAAATGCTTTTTTAAATGTTTAAAACTCAAAATTTTGCTTTTCAACTTTTAGTATGAATGTGTTAGCCTTAGTGGTGGGCATATATAATTTTTTAAAATCTAGATTAATCTCTCTGTAATCTTGGAATTAATCTAGATTAATCTGGCTCATTTGAATTCTGCCAAAGGCATTCAGAATATGTGTGCTCGTAAGTGATCGTTTGTCTTTTTGTAGTTTGAATAATAAATAACTTCTGTCCCTTTAAGACCTGCCGCATTAAAACCTTCTGTCCCTTTAAGACCTGATCCCAAAGACTGTTCCTGTGAGCTGGTTACGACTGTGTGTACGTTAAAACTCACCAAGATGGGCATTGAGACATTTTTGAGTGTATTTGACCATTAATAAGCTGGAAAAAGGAGCTCATTTTTGCACTTGTATGTCAGAGGCGGCTTTATTATGGTATGTGTGTGTGCGCTTCAGATGCGAGTGCGAAATCTGCGGGAATTAGTAGAATTAACGTTATGTGCAAGCCCGCGCGAAATTCAGACCGGTCACACAACCGACAACACTAGTAGGCATACACACAGGTTCAAAGACTCGTTCTCTCGCCCCCTACAGTGCAATTCGGCTAGGTGTACATCCGCGCTAAAATATCAAGGTGAAAGTCATCATAGCTTGCGTGGGACCCAGCTCCCAACCCAACTTTGAGAATAGATTAACGGCGATATAGTTTTTTTTATCGCCCGATAAGAGTCTCACGTTAACGCCGATAACGGCCCACCACTAGTTAGCCTATAAGCTAGTGTGCTCCAAAATTCGCATTTAGAAGATATAAGCATTCAAAACTTAGTCTCACTTCTGCCAATATGGATCAATGATTTTGATGACATCACTCCGCACTTCAGCTACTCTTCACATTTTCTGTCATATTAAATGCTCTCTAGAATCTAAAGCCACGCCCCCTACATTATAAACAGCTGAAATCAGACACTTTGAACACTATATAGGGGATAGGGAACGATTCAGACCGCGTAAATATGCTTTCCATTGTGCCGAATGAAGTTGGTTTCACGTTAGTGTCACATGAACCACCGATATCAAAGACACAATGGCACAGAGCGCATCATATGCATGACCAGAAAATATATCGGACCCATTTGAATTCTGCACATAATGCTGTATTGTAAAGCGATATGGAGGAGAAACGGTTAGACAGACTCTGCATTAGAAACCGCACAGACGAGTAGAAGAGATAACATCCTCAGCATTGATTATGTTCACTGTTTTGCTTTAGTAACGGTTTCATATTAAATCTAAATCTATAAGACTGTGGTTGTCAAATGTGGCTTTAACAAGCTCAACGGCCGAGCTGTGATTATAAACGAAACGCTACTGGCCATTTTAAAAAGGGGGAGGAGCTGCTCGATATGCCCCGCCCTGTCTTCCTGTTTCAGTGGAAATTACGTCAGCATGTTGAATAATGCTGTATGTTTCAATGCAAAATTCATTGAAGTTGTGTCTTCATAAAGCATCCTATCACCCTCAGAGCTCATGGTACATCTCTCTTGAGAAGTCTATATGTTATCAATAAAAATCTATTTCACTGTGAAGAGAATAAATAGGATCTTTTTCCACTTTTAAAAGGATTCAAATATCCAGAGAGGCATTTAGGATGAAGGAAATGCATTTTTTTCTGTGTTCAGGATGGATCTGATCGCTCAGTACGGTCAGTTATCAGAAGCCGCTGCTAGACGAGAGCTCAGGGCCATGTGGAAGGTGCAGAGGATGAAACTCGACGAGCAAAGAGTGAACTTCCTGCAGCAAGAACAACAGAACGTACAGGTCTGATATCATTCTTCAGAATTTTGATTGTAGAGTTTCGTTTAGTTGAGTTTTTTATGGCATGTTTATTGTCTTGTTCTGTTATTGCAATGGTTTTCATTAGTAATATTAAATTAGTATTATTATTAATATTGTATATAGAGAATAGAGAATGTTCGTATCTTACTCTGATATTGCAATGGGGATATTATTGTTATTATTTGTCATTTGATCCATTTTCAAAAAATTATTTTACTAAAATATATTTAGAAAATTTTTTATTATTTTAATAATTTTTTTCCTTTTTGCGTTTTAATAGAGAATTTCTGTTTAGTAGTGCAAAACTGATATTTTTATTCTTTATCAGTTTTTAGTAACTTGTTTTATTAAAAATGTATTAGTGCTGTGAAAATTATCGCGTTAACGCAGGCGATTATTTTTTTCAGTTTAACGCATTAAAAATATTTAACGCAATTAACGCAGCGTTCGTTTTTATATCCATTTTTGCCCAGCGTTACATTATATGATCACGCTCTTATTCATGTGATGCTTTTAAACAATCTAAGCGCGACAAGACACAAGAGAACGCGCTGTATGTCAATATCCTGCACACACACGCACACACACACACACACACGACAAGACACAAGAACGCGCTGTATGTCAATATCCTGCACACACACACACACACACACACACACACGACAAGACACAAGAACGCGCTGTATGTCAATGTCCTGTCTGTGTGTGTGCATCTCAGTCAGATCCTTAGTTCAGTAGTCAGGGCGCTGATCAGGGAGTCGGCCACATTCATGTACACGATTCACCTCCAAGGAAGATAGGGAGCTGACACACACACACTCGACGCACGTGCCAGTCTCGTGCACACATCGAGTTCTCTTTCACTCTTGAACAAACAATAACAACAACAAGGAGAATGTTGCCAAAATGCCAGTTTTGTCGAGTATTCTCATAATAGGAGTCTTAAATTAGTTAAATAACGTCTTAAATTAACTTGTGAGGAAATGAGAGATCCGCTGAGAGCTCTTCAGATCCGCGTCATGTTCGGCAGCGGCCGATCTTTAATGACAGCAGTACTGATGATGTCATTAATGTTCATCAAAGAACAACGGGAACAGAAAAGTGTAGTTTTAATGATGATTAATCTATATTTAATTTATTATTACTTTTCTGTATATGTCTAACAGGAAAAGCCACAGGTAAATATAACATTTATTATAATGGGTTTATTTAAAGATTGTTTTAAGTTCACTTAAAATAAAAGTTGTTTTTTAAAGCCTAATAAATGTTGAAATTGGTAGCTTTCAGTTATACTGTAATGTAACGTTATTAATGTTTCATAGAGACATCAGTGATACTGGCCTTCATTCATAAAAAGATGCCATTACAACACACATTTAAAATATGCTGTCCTTAAA
Source organism: Romanogobio albipinnatus (assembly GCA_023566225.1). Lineage (NCBI taxonomy): Eukaryota > Metazoa > Chordata > Actinopteri > Cypriniformes > Gobionidae > Romanogobio > Romanogobio albipinnatus. The sequence goes on along the minus strand of CM042262.1, from coordinate 31,703,750 downwards.
TTGTTTCTACATTAATTTGGAGAGTAACTGAAATAATACAATATCAAAATATTAAAAACATGCGATTAATTACAGAAAAAGATTTGATTTATTAGTCAAATAAAATGTATCGATTCCCAGCACAAATTTTTATAAATATATAATACATTACTTATTTTTCACATGAAAACAATACAAATAATGTATTGCATTTTTCATTTGCAGTTATACTGCAATGTAACACAAACATCCTTGTGTCATGTGGAAGTCTCCAGTTCTCGGTTTATGAACCATCCTTTTTAAGTTTTACCTGTCTGGTAGATGCGCTTGCGTTAGTAATCATATGTCAAGCAGTATATATTTTAGCATCTGCCATTTAAAAGGGATAGATAAGCGGAAATATTTATCTCTGAGGTGTTATGATTTCTGTTCAGGCTCTTCTGGAGAAGTTTCCTTTAGGTCTGCAGGGCCCCCCTCCGGAAACAGCCTACAAACCACAGCCTGCACAACTACACGCTGAGGTCTGTGGGCTGCTCTTTACATGTACACATCTATAGCATCATAAATTCTGCCTACACTGTTGTAATTGTTTTCATTTTACAGCAGAATCTTAGTGAACAGCAAACAGCAGATCCTCCTATCCCAGAATCCTCTGCTGCTCCCTGCTCTCCTGCCAATGATGAAACTTGTGCTTTCATATCAGAGGAAATCGACATTGCTGACTTCCTCCCCAAGCCTCCACGCGTTCCTGACAGTGGTGCCGTGACCCAGGCCCTCCACGACATTGGTTCTGACCTGTTGCAGTTTCCTCAGAAGCCACACCCAACAACCTCTCACATACGTCTTGGACAAAATGTTTCAGAAGTCCTTGAGTCAGTACCTGTGCCTAGTCAATATGGACAAGCATCCAAGTCCAGCTTCCAATTGGGTCAGTTCACTCCAGAGGGGTCAGTAGATCAGCCGAAGGCTAGTGTTCATGGACACCCTTCACAGAGCTCAGTGCAGCTGGGAGACTCCACTGCCTCGGGGCGTAACAAGGGCCCGATCCGCTCGGAGTCAAACACCCCTACACAAACCACTCAGGAGCTAACATGTGAGGCAGAGAGCGATAGCCAGTGTAGAGAAAAACAACCAACTGGAGAAGAGACAGGAACTGAGCCCTCGGCGGCCAGCACAGGTTCAGAGCCAAAGCAAGCCACCCAGGAGCCAACAGAGAAAGCCAAATCCTGTGAGAGTGTCAGCCAGCCCTCTCACTGTTCTCAGCCAGAGCAAGAACAATCTGTGTCTCCTCTCATAAGCTTCCATGAGTCAGAGTCTGATACTCATACGAGAAATAACAGCCGTGATCCTGATCCAGCACTGATATCATCCCTGCCCTCCTCTGATGTCTGTGGCCATGCCTCCGATGCCCATATAAGGGTTGGCGAACATGTTTCCGAGGTAACCACTTCCCTTCCAACCCCTAACATCCATGGCCACGCCTCTGACACCCATATAAGAGTTGGCAAACATGTTTCTGAGGTAACCACTCCTCTTCTAACCCCTAGTATTCATGGCCACGCCTCTGACGCACATATAAGGATTGGTGAACATATTTCTGAGGTAACCACTCCTCTTCTAATCCCTAGTATTCATGGCCACGCCTCTGACGCCCATATAAGGATTGGTGAACATATTTCTGAGGTAACCACTCCTCTTCTAACCCCTAGTATTCATGGCCATGCCTCTGACGCCCATATAAGGATTGGTGAACATATTTCTGAGGTAACCACTCCTCTTCTAACCCCTAGTATTCATGGCCACGCCTCTGACGCCCATATAAGGATTGGCGAACATGTTTCCGAGGTAACCACTCTTTTACCAACCCCTAATATTCATGGCCATGCCTCTGATGCCCATATAATGGTTGGCGAACACATTTCTGAGGTAAATACTCATATCCCTACCGCTAATATTCATGGCCACGCCTCTGATGCCCATATAAGGGTTGGCGAACACATTTCTGAGGTAAATACTCATATCCCTACCGCTAATATTCATGGCCACGCCTCTGACGCCCATATAAAGGTGGGTGAATTTGTGTCAGATGTCACCGCCTCTCGCCCACTTTTGGGCAAATTTGGTCACTCTTCTGACAGCACTCTTAAAGTGGGTTGTGTGATGCCAGACGCCGCCCCTTCATCCACCCCTCTGCCTGGCAGCGCTTTCGGACATGTGTCTGACTCCACGCTAACATTAGGGTGTGTTGTATCAGGCACAGTCCCTCAGCGCTCTCCATTGCCTGGAAGTGAGTACGGACATTCCTCGCAGTCTACCTTGGGTATTGGGTGTGTGGTCAGTGGGGCTGAGACCATTCGACCCAGCTCTCTTTACAGCGGAGCCCGTGCGCATACATCAGACTCTACTCTGGGGATGGGCTGCGTGGTTGGCGGGGTGGTGCCAGGGAGTTTGTACGGTGACAGACTACCAACCAAATTTCACAGAGCATCAGAAGACACAGAGAAACCAGATGACACCCAGGGTGAGAACGCAACTGCACAAATGTTTAGCACCCTCAGCTACTTTCACAATATCTATAATTTTATCATAGGTACAGATTCCTAATTTTAGGAATTAATTATGTGTTTTTTTGTTGATGTCTGTTGGTCACAAACAAAGTCAATTCACTGTGGTTAATGATTTCTTATTTGCATTTGTTATGTTGTAATGTAGCGCCCCCTAGTGAGCTGTTCTCCCTGGACGAGGGACTGTCTGCCTGGGCTCTGGGACTAGGATTGTCCCCTAAAAAGAGTCCAGAGGATCGCTATCTTCTCAGCCTGGCCTCACAGTACCAAGTCGAGCAGTACCAGGACTCATACGGCCTGTTGAGTGAGTACCGGACCAGCTTTCTTCATCCTGAACCACTAGAGCTTTCTTTCTTTATATCAGAAACAGAGAGGTTTGTGTTGTCGTTCCTGCTCTAGCTGCGGCTCCAGAGTCTGAGCTACTGCTGCAGGTCACACGGGGCCCGAACGGCCTACCTGTCGACCCCTCCCTGTACCGGGCCACCGATGCCACCGCTGTTCAGCTCAGCGAGATGATGCCACTTCCTGTTCTCATGAAACACTCGGTTACAACACCACTGATTACACAGTATGTAAACTAGAGCTGGGATGATGTATTGATTTTTTTATTTAATCAATCTCTATTTGAACTGTCAGGTTTAGCCTATGAAAATTTCAAGCAAGTTATCGATTGGAATCAGTCTATGAATTACAAATTCATCAGTAAAGTTACTGAACTGCTATTTAACTCACTGACTAGATGTTTATATACGATAGTATTGTTAAATATTCAAAATTGTATATATATAGTATTGTTTTCGTATGTTGCTATTTTTAAGTGCCTTTGATTATCTGTGTATTAACTTAAAAAGTATATCATAAATATATATTATAAATAAATACCTCGCATATAAATAAATGTGCATATTTAAATGTAGTTATGTAAAAATAAATACATTTGATAAATCAGGCACTTATGTACTTTGGCCTCTTTACATTGTAACTAAAATATATTTTCAATTGAATCAATGTTAAATCAAAATCCACATTAAATTGTGAAATCGGTGCCAATATGGAGCCCTGATGTAAACCATAAACAACGCTAAAGGACCAGATTTGAAACTCTCTCTTTCTCTCAGTGTGTCCATGGTAAATAAGGCCGTGGTGGATTATTTTTTCGTGGAGTTGGGTGTGGAGAAGCATTTTCAGACTCTGAGGCATTTCCTGTTAATGGAGGATGGAGAGTTTGCCCTCTCTCTCAGCGATCAGCTCTTCGAGAAGGTATCAATGCAGTTTTCACTTTAACTGAGCCCAGAAACCTGATGTGAAGAGCTTGTTAAAGGGGTCTTATTATGCTTGTAGTGTGTAATGTTGCTGTTTGAGCATGAAAAAGGTCTGCAAAGTTACAAAGCACAAAGTCTCTCCAAACTCTCTATATCAGTGTGCACTGTTTCTGAACTCCCTGAAACGCCTTCTTTGTAGCCTTGAGTTTCAAGGAACGAACATGTCACAATATTCCTCATTTAAATAATTCCCAGCCAAGTCATACTCCAATAAAGGGGCGTGGCATGGTTGAGTTGCGTTAGTAGGGTGTTGGAACTCGTGATCATTTCCCAAACACGCTCAAAGCCATTGACCAATCACAACACACTGGTCAATAAGGGGCTTCATAGAGACAGGAACTGAACAGAGTGTTACTGACAGACTGGGAAGAGAGGAGCTGCAACAATGGAGAATATGGGAAACCTAATGTGTTTTGAACATTCAAGCATGAAAACCTATTCTAGTAGACCCAAAAACAAAATCAAAACTTTGACAAAGTGCATTATAGGTCCCCATTAAGACATTTTACACAAAATTAGATTGTAAAATATAATATAACTAGATGCCAGAAAATGCTTATTATTGTGTGCTGTGTGTTTAGCTGGGCAGTGGTCAGACCCCCGGTGAGCTGCTGACCCCGCTGGTGTTGAACTCCATTCTGAATAAGGCGTTACAGTACAGCATTCATGGGGACAGCGAGCTGGCGGCTCACTTCACGTTTGCGCTGCGATACCTCCCTGAGATCTTCCACCCTCACGCTCCAGACTCGCTGAACTGTCTTGAGCTCCGATACAAGGTCAGAGGCGCTCACTGTCTTCCTGTAATCTGACGTTTCTGAAGAGCTGGACGTGTTTTCACGATCTTCCTCTGGTTCTGTAGGTGGACTGGCCAGTGAATATCGTCATCACAGACAGCTGTCTGAATAAATACAACAGACTCTTCTCCTTCCTGCTGCAGCTCAAACACATGGTGTGGTCCCTCAGAGATGTCTGGTTTCACCTCAAGAGGACGGGTAAGGGTTTTACCATTCACCCACTAAATGTATGAAACTCTCCACACATGTACTTATGTCTTCCATCCAAATCAGTCTTCGGTTTTCCTTTGAAAAAATGGGTCAGAATGGGTCTGTATTGCTTTGTTCCAAAATCTAGTGAGCTGCCAATAAGACCGCATATTAACCCTCAGAGACCTAAGGGTATTTTTACAATAAATTTTCCGCCTGGTGTTATTTACTAAAAAAGCTTGTAAAACATCAACCCTGTTGTGCACAGACAATTGACACACCTCTTTTTTTTCAAGACAAGTTGCACTGTCAGTATATTTGTGTTGCATTGATGTCACCTGAATGTAAAATAAGTTATGGGACCATAAAGACAAATGAAAACATAAAACGGAAATTTAATCACTCAAATATTTATTGAAAACACACACAAATAAATAAAAGCTAAGCATATTTCCTCTGGAAAACTGTTTGTTCAAGTCTTTGGAGTCCTGGAACTCAGGAATAAACATGATAACTTATACAGAACCAAAACTATTTAAATTTTTCCAAAAAAAGTCCAGGCGCTTTTGGCCTCTTTGGATTTTGGATATTTACTCGTGCCAAGCCTCAAAACAGTTCCTATCATGAACTTCTCCTCAAACTTTCTCCTCAAACTTTTTCCACAAAACTACTCAAAACTGCAGCGCGTCTCTCTCTCTCTCTCTCCTCAACACTAGCCGTGCGTCTCTATCTCTCCACAATAACAGAGCTGTGGTTCATGCGTAATGACGCACACCAACGTGGATGACGGATCAGCCTGTCATTGGTCAAACCCTCATCCAAAATGGCAGCTAGCATTGCGCTAGCGGCAAAAATGACGGAAAATGTATAAATTATGGACATCAAGTGGATATATCTTGGATGTAAGCGTTTTGATTTATTGCTGAACAACTCCAAAAAGATGCACATGTTCCAGGCTGGATAGAAAACCTTCTGTAAAGGCTACAAAGACACCAAAGACACCCCCGTGATGGCTAGCTCGTTAGCTTTCTGCTGGAAAAAACGGTAAGAAAATCGATAAAAGTTTCATGAAATAATATAGATATTTATCGGAGGTGCCGTGTGACGTCGTGGGCGATGCTGTCGGGCTCTGAGGGTTAAGGTCTGGGTAGATTAGATGTTAAGGAAACAATTAGTTCTCGTAATCAACGTGTTGGATGCAGGAATGGAGAAATGGGCAGGAATAAAGATCTGAGCGATTTTGACACGGGCCAAATTGTTATGGCAAGGCGATTAGGTCAGAGTATCTCTGAAACGGCAAGGCATGTGTGTTTCTCCCGGTCATCAGTGATGAGGATTTATGTCCCTCAGACATTGTTGATAAATGCGCCGTTTACCTGGGGAAGTGATAGCACCAGGATTCACTGTGGGACAACGACAAGCTGGTGCAGGGAGCAAAGTTCCTAAGAATGAGGAGTTCTACAATATGGTATGAATGTTGTGTGCACGTGAAAAATGCAAAGGCGGCCCGCCGGTGCCTGATTTCTTTCTAATTATTCTCCCAGGCCAAGCTAGTTTCGTTCAGACCGGTCTCCGTTGACCTTGTCTGACAGCCACTCAAATTCTTCATTGGCTAACGGTGGCAGTGTTTTTTGAGATACACAAATTTCCACGTAGACAATCGCGGCTCCTTAGACAAAGACACCGCATGCCAGTTTTCAAGTCAATCAGACTGACTGTTTTTTCATTCTATAGCGCCACCAAGTGGCCAGTTATCGCATCCTTTTTTGTGCAACCACAGACCGAGCCCATATATCAGGGATGGGCAACTCCAGTCCTCGAGGGCCACTGTCCTGCAGAGTTTAGCTCCAACCCTAATCAAACACACCTGAACCAGCTAATCAATGTCTTCAGGATTACTAGAAGGCTACAGGCAGGTGAGTTTTATCAGGGTTGGAGCTAAACTTTGCAGGACAGTGGCCCTCGAGGACTGGAGTTGCCCATCCCTGCCATATATGAACTGAGTTTGGTGAAATTATCTCATTCCGTTCAAAAGGGATAGCCATTTTAGTAAAAGTGCCCTCGGCCACTTCAAATGTTTTGGCATTCTGTCATGGACGTCAATCAAAATTTTTACTTTTTTAAAATTATTATTGACGATCAGACTCCAGAGATTCTTGCTGCACTGGTTTGGTTCTGATCAGGTGAAAAACCTAAGACTAGTTCGCAAAAGTAGGTTTTTCGAAAAATCCAAAATACCTGAAAATTTCACCCGGGTGACGACCAAATCCATTTTGTTTCCAACAATATAAGGCACTAGCCTGGGTGCCAGCCGAATTTAGCCCAATTTAACATTTGAGTTCGGGAAGTTCGGTCTGGAATTGATCCGTTGTGGAGCAACTATGCCCGAACAGGAGCTGTTCGGACCAGGAGCTGTTCGGACCAATGAAATTGTCAGGGCGGGCTTTATACGATGATGGACAGATGATCAACAGTAACGTAATCATGTGCGTCACTAAAGAGTGCTTGGGTTGAATTCGTTCTGATCCTAAATGGAGAACATGTTCGTATATGCATTCACCGTTACTATTTCTCTCAAAAATGATGATCGTGTTGGTAAGTACTCCGTGTGTGAATGCCTGTTATTTACATTGCTTCTTCCGATCTCTGCTATTGGGCACTTTTTGCACTTAAAGGGTTAGTTCACCCAAAATTGAAAATTCTGTCAGTAATTACTCACCCTCATGTTGTTCCAACCATGTAAGACCTTCGTTCATCTTCGGAACATAATTTAGTATATTTTTGATGAAATCTGAGAGCTGTCTCACTCCTCCATAGGCTTTCAGAGGGACTGAAACTTGATGGCCCAGAATAGTAAGTAAAAACGTCATTTAAGGAGTCCAAATGACTACAGTGGCTCTGTATTAAGTCTATCATGCGACGAAAATACTTTTTGAGCGGAAAAACAACAAAAATAACGACTTTATCCCACTATTATTGTTCAATTTGAGCCTCTGACAAGAGTTCGCGGGAGTGCCATGACGCATGCGCGAGTGGCACTCCCGCGAACTCTCGTCAGAGAGTATATAGTGGGATAAATTCGTTATTTTTGTTGTTTTTCCGCTCAAAAAGTATTTTCGTCGCATGATAGACTTAATACAGAGCCACTGTAGTCATTTGGACTCCTTAAATGACGTTTTTACTTACTATTCTGGGCCATAAAGTTTCAACCCTCTGAAAGCCTATGGAGGAGTGAGACAGCTCTCAGATTTCATCAAAAATATACTAAATTATGTTCCGAAGATGAACGAAGGTCTTACACGGTTGGAACAACATGAGGGTGAGTAATTACTGACAGAATTTTCAATTTTGGGTGAACTAACCCTTTAAAGGGTTAGTTCCCCCAAAAATGAAAATTCTGTCATTTATTGCTCAAAAGATATTTTTGTTGAAAGCTGATGGCTGAGAAAGGCCTCAGATAGGCCTCCATTGGCATTCAGTACATTCACACTCATAAGACCCATAAAAGGCACTAAAAACCACTACAGTGGCTCTACAATAATTTTACAAAGCAACAACAATAGTTTTTGTGCGCAAAAAAAATCAAAATAACGACTTTATTCAACTTGTTCTTCTCTTCCGTTTTGGCCTCTGCCGTGAACTCACGAAGCACCAAGACGCATGCGCGAGAATTTGACGTAGCGCCGGTGACTTTGAGCATTTTGAGCACTACGTCGAGACCTAAAGCACGATCAATGTAGAATTCAACAACTTAGATACGGCGCGTCTTCCTCTACTTGTAAACAAATCTCCTCCTCGCTTCTGGGTCATGTGTCCGAACTGGACGCCTATCTGAGACCTTTCTCAGCCATCAGCTTTCAACAAAAATATCTTCATTTGTGTTCTGAAGATGAACGGAGGTCTCACAGATGTCGAAGGACATGAGGGTGAGTAATTAATGACATCATTTTAATTTTTGGGTGAACTAACCCTTTAAATTGGCTTATTCTTACTGTTGACATTGACAATGATGCATGTGTTTTTCTGAGGGATTGCCGTTTTGACAGTTTCCACCCGGACGTATAGTCATATTTGCTAATTATCTTTAATGTATTTGCCCTATTTTGATCCAATTCTTTTTTTACATCACCGGCAAAGCTCATTTACACTCATCTTCCTCTTCTACTTCTTCCAGCGTGCGTGCAGTTGAGTTCTGTTGACAACTTACGCTATGCGTCGCTCCGTTGCTGTGATTGGTTGTAGTCTATCCAATTGAGGTCTTTCCTGGTTTGGTTGAAGCACGCCCCATAATCACAGGCCAATGGAGCAGCATCAGACTCATAATCTGACTAGAATTGAGTATGGCGACGTCCGGCTAACAAGACATTTGAGTCCGCGACAAACAGTTTAGGAGTTATGAACCATTACGTACTTTTGATCACTGTAGCGCCCCTGTCAGGCTGACTGGAGCGGGCCTTGGTGGCGTTGTAAGTACACCATCCCTTGTCTCTACGACTTGCCGTTTGCACTGCCCGATCACTTTTAGGGGAGTGCTGAAATTCGAACAATTTCAATAGGGTTTCAGTGTTGCGCGCTTGAACCCCTATTAATAATGATAAATAATATTCCTTCCTCCTGTCTCTTAGCGCTGGTTAAAGGTGCCGGTCGCTCCGTTCAGTTCCACCAGCTGCAGCTGTACAGACACGAGATGCAGCACTTTGTGAAGGTGATCCAGGGCTACATCGCTAACCAGATCCTTCAGGTGTCCTGGAGCGAGTTCACACACAAACTGAGCAGTGCCAACGACCTGGACGCCATTCACCGCACGCACGCCGAATACCTCAACAGAGCCATCTTCAGGTGAGGGCTCGTGTCCCACCCTAGCATGACATGTTCAGTGATTTAATACAGATATCTAGAGAAATGATTTATCGTCCTGTGGTTTCTCAGGGGCTTGCTGACGGAGAAAGCCGCCCCCGTCATGAACATCATCCACAGCATTTTCAGCCTGATCCTGAAGTTCCGCGGGCAGCTGATCGCACAGCCGTGGGAGCTCCAGCAGGGGGAGCCGGTGCATCCCAGTTTCATCGCCATGCAGCAGTCCTACAACACCTTCAAGTATTACTCCCGCTTCCTGTTCAAAGGTGAGCTGCTGCTACAGGTGTAAGCACTGAAAGATCACAGGTCTGTGAAAGGCCGATAAGATTAGAGCGCCACACCTGCCCACTCAGATACGGACAGAGAGATGCCTTACCGTCATCAGAACATATAACTGAAAACAACTGTTCCTCACAATGGCCAGTATTTGTGTATTTGCTCTGAATGGGCTTAAATGGCTAACATTTTTAATCGGATGAATGAGAGTAACATTTGGACAGGACAGCAATTGTTTTCAAGTAGATTCAAAATACAAAGTAAAATCACCAACAAAAAAATTGGTTAAAATAATCAATGCAGTTTTTTTTATAAATGAGGGATATTTGATCATTCAAAAACATTAAAAATTGTTAAAAAAAAAGTCTCTTCTGCTCATAAAGGCTGCATTTATTTGATCAAAAACACAGTAAAATTGTGAAATATTATTACTAATTTAAAATAGTGGTTTTCTATTTTAATATATTTTAAAATGTAATTTATTCCTGTGATCAAAGCTGAATTTCCAGCATCATTCCTCCAGTCTTCAGTGTCACATGATCCTTCAGAAGTCATTCTCATATTATTTATTATCAATGTTGGAAACAGTTGTGCTGCTTAATATATTTATAACCTACTTTTTCAGGATTCTTTGATGAATAAAAGTTTTTTTTTTTTTTACATTTTATTCAGCTTTGCATCATAGAAATATATATTTATTTAAAATAAAATAGAAAAACATTATTTTAAATTGTAATATTTCACCATATTACTGTTTTTTCCTGTGTTTTTGATCAAATAAATGCAGGCTTGATGTGTGTAAGGGACCACTTTCAAAAACATTAAAATATTTCCAAACATTATTTTTAGAAACATATTTTATCAACAAATTTTCTTTAGATGTTATTTTCTTCTCCAAAAATAAACTGTTGGCAACACTTAATTTATTCGCATTTATGATTGGCAATACATGACGGATATAAATTGATATACTTTTATTTTGTAGTGTTGGCATGACATTAATGATTTATTTATCAAGACCATATCAGTTAATTAATCAGACATGTTGAAGCTGTTGGCATCTTTTTTTTTGTTGAGGATTAAACCACAAATCCCTCAAAAATATCTCTTTATTATTGCTGTCATATGAGCCATTTGCGAGACGAGGAGACGCCGTAAAACTAACCAGATGGCGCAGTCTTTAGAAAATTAAACTGGCTAAATAAATACTGTATTATTGCCAGCAAAGTCATCACAAATAAAGCTCATCCTTGAGCAGACATCCATACAAGCCAAATGTTCCAGCAGGACATGCAGACGTGTGATAAAACAACTATATTAATCTAAAGGGGTCATATCACATGCTTTTGTAGCGTTCCTTAAATGTCAGTCAGGATTTCTTGTGTCAGATTAATACATTATGATTAGCTTACTTTTACATGATCATTTTGCTTACTATTGAAAAGTGTTTTAAAGGTCCCATGGCATGAAAAAATTCATTTTATGAGGTTTTTTAACATTAATATGAGTTCCCCTAGCCTGTCTATGGTCCCCAAGTGGCTTGATGGGTGTAAACCGAGTTCTGGCTGTCTCTCTCTGCCTCTGAGAAAATGAGAGCTCAAACGAGCTGATCTGGAATTTTCCTGTTATGATGTCATACTAGGAAAGGTTACCTCCCCTTCCTCTGCTTTGCCCGCCCAGATTATTCGGAGAAAATGTATTCAGTTTATGTCAGCACAGGCTTTACAAACAGACTTGACAGCACTGCGACAAGCTGTGAGTAACAGTGTTCATTAATGCCTGGTCTGTGATCAGTGATTTCTGATGTGTAGCTAATCATTCAAGTTCACACAGATCTTCTTTCTAAATCGTTTAATGGTCGCCGTCTTGATGCCCTAAGCGTAGTGCATCAGTGAGAATCAAGCCTCTGTAGTAGGCCTGTCACGATAACAAATTTTGCTGGACGATAAATTGGCCAAGAAATTATTGCCATAAACAATAATATTGTCGTTCTGAGACAATTTTCATCTAAAATAATGATAATAATGCAGGTACACCTTTTCAAAGATCAATAAACTTTTATTTCTAAAGACTATTTAACACTGAAAACGTAAGGCATTTTAAATATCCAAAATAAATGAACAAAACAACCAAAACAAAAAAAGCAATAGACTCTCAGTCTGTTAACAAACAAACGCACTTGAATAAACAGCTGGGAAACCTGCAGCGGATGATTGTGTTAGGTAGTGCTGGGAATCGATTAAAAACTAAATTAAATCACTTTTTTTCTGTAATTAATCACGATTAATACATTTTTAATGTTTTGATATTGAAATAATTTCAGTTACTCTCCAAATGAATGTAGAAACAATTTATTGACAGCATATTTTAAATGTGTGTTGTATTGTCAATATGTTGTTTTTATGAATGAAGGCCATTGTATCAGTATCACTGATGTCTCTATGAAACATTAATGACGTTACATTACAGTATAACTGAAAGCTCCCATTTTCAACATTTATTAGGCTTTAAAAAACAACAACTTTTAATTTAAGTGACCTTAAAACAATCTTAACATAACCCATTATAATAAATATTATTTTACCTGTGCCTTCCCTGTTAGACATATTCAGAAATGTAATAGTTATCAAACACCTTTCTTAACTGCATAAATAATAAATGAAATATAGATTAATCATCATTAAAGCTAAAATTTTCTCTGTTCCCGTTGTTCTGTGATGAACATTAATGACAGGCATCATCAGTGCTCCTGTCACTTTAAGAACAGCCGCTGACGAACATGACGCGGATCTCACGCGCTGTCCCGCGCATCTCATTTCCTCTCAACTCTAAGTTCATTTAAGACGTTATTTAACTAATTTAAGACTCCTAATATGAGAATACTCAAAATTCTCTGTGTTGTTGTTTGTTAATGAGCAAAAGAGAACTCAATGTGAGCGTGTGTGTGTGTGTGTGTGTGTGTGTGTGTGTGTCCCTCGATTAGCTGACATGAGACGCAGCCACACAGACAGGACATTGACATACAGCGCGTTCTCTTGTGTCTTGTCGTGCTTAGATGCATTTACATGTATAAGAGCGTGATCATATAATGTAACGCTCTGCAAAAATGGATATAAAAACGGATGCTGGAAATTGAGCTCATTTTTTTATTGTGCGATTAATTCATTTATTGACTATCGCGACAGGCCACCGTTGCTTCTCTGTGCCCCGAAAGGAAGGGGTGAGTGGTGGGTGGTGCTAAAATTTAAACAAGTATTTATGATGGAGCTGTTTTTGAGTTTAAAAATTTAATCATTCTTTTTTTGAAAGCTTAGTTACAAAAAAGATTTTCAAAGGTGCACTATGTAACTTTTCCGTCCGCTAGAGGTCGCCTATTCAAAACAAAGGCGTAGTTTGATGACGCCAAGTTTGAGTGCAGAATCGTGGGACATGTGGTCTTCACCTCACAGCCGGTGGAAAAGAATCGGGATAGGACTCGGGCAGAAATCATGTTAATTGATTATTAACGTTACTGTAGTCTGAAGCAGAGCAGGACCGAGTGTTGTGGAGCTGAGGAACCGCTGGAGCGATTGTTAATAAGATGAACAACACACGCCTCGCGAGCAGCGGGACTTTTATTATGACACAGTCTCCGGCGCCACTTCCAGTTTTCCGGTCATGAGTATGAGGTAACGCAGCTCTGTTTATCATATTAGACGCATCTGAGTGTGTTGAGAACGATGTTATGACGTTACTCTGTGCGTTCGCTCGGCGGCTGCTATGATACTTGTTCACACTGCAGTGAGAGAGTAAAGCGTTTCTGCAAAATAAAACCAGAAACCGAGGGGAACGCAGATATGACGCCATCGACAGGCGACTTCCTTCCTTCACACTTCCCGGTTCCTTGGGTAAAATAGCAATTTCTCACGATTTACAAATAGTTGGAAACATTTGGGATATTGTAAGTACTCAACGGAACAAAATATATAACACTGGCCTCGAGGTTTTGGAATATTTTACTGAAAAATTGTTCCTTTTAACCAGAGTTAAATAACTGTTAATGTTTGTTTTCTACAGTGGTGACGAAACTGGTGGATAAAGGCTATCAGCCCCATCTGGAGGACTTCCTGTTGCGGATCAACCTCAATAACTATTACAAAGACTCTTGATTGTCCTGAACGAGCTCTCTGGACCTCCTGCTTCAGTGATCATGTCAGTACGTATGGTGTGTTTATCGCCAAAGCTGCGAATGATGAACTCAAATCCGTTTAACACTGGTTTAAACGTTTCCTGTTGTGCGGTGACGCTTCAATCCACAAAAGCTGAATGATGTGATGTGTACAATTAAATATTTAATTTTCAGATTTGCTTTCTCATGACTCTTAAAGTAAGTTAGAAATGGTCACAAAGCTTTATTAAAGAGTTTTACATTCTGAAAAGGCGATACATGGGCAGAATCTGACGGTCCAATAACTGCAGCGCATCAATGTTCATGAATGATTTTATTTGTCAGCATACATCATGCTCAAGCTCATCGCAGGTTAAACGTCAGATTGTTACTGAGGCATATGAACACTTCAGGATCAGTTTGTGAGAAGTGTAAACAGTTCAACTTCATTCAAATCACTAGCAAACCACATTCAGAACTTTATTTCCACACGTACAGTCGTGACCTTCAGTACAAGCAAACGATCACAGATAAATGAGTGTGTAATGACCAAACCGATCACAGGAAATACTGAGGGGAGAAAAAACCCTTCAGCGCAAAAACAACAAAAGTTTGGAAAAACTATTTAGCTTTGTTACCAGACGCACCCTGAGATTAACTTTTCCACAGAACGAATGTTAAAATATATGCTGCAGGTTTTTTTATCTACAGGATGTGTCTGAATTTCCTATTTCATGTTATGTATTGTCAAATTTCCAATGGTACTAAATGTAAACAGGCCACAGGAAGTTAGAGTTTTTAAATTAAAGCACCTAAATTGCACGTGACAACCAAAAATATAGAGGAAAAAAGTGCCATTTTGTTTCGCATTCTGCTGAATCCCAATTTGCATACTTCTACACAATAAAATTAAATGCATAATATCTGCATGTTGCAAGCTTTGCCATCTAGCAAAATACATGTATGCGTTTATTAACCTCATTAGCTCTGGGACCATTTGGCCTATCCACACACAGTGGTCTAAATACCCAATCCTGGTGTCATTTTACAAGAAACTCTTTGAAGTTTCATAAACCACTGTTAAAAGTGATAAACATGTAAGTGTATGTTGTCTGAGCTGTAAACCCTCTAAAAAAAAAATTGAATTTTTTTTGGTTATAAATCCATTTTTGAAAGTGTATATCTCAGGCCCTGTGTGCTCTAGCACCCTGCAGACAGTTTGGGCTGTTTCCACTAGATGCCAGCAAACACTATCATTTTGTCTCCCCATATACAGTGATATAAATGCAATATCCCAGTATCACAATTCTCTTTTCCAGTGTTTGCTGACATATGCTGGAAATAGCCCAAACTGTCTGCAGGGTGCTAGAGCACACAGGGCCCGAGTCACACACTTTCTCAATTTATAACAACATATACTTACATGTTTATCACTTTAATCAGTGTGTTATAGTAACTTCAAAGGGGTTTCTGTATAATGACACCAGTATTTTGTATTTAGACCAGTGTATGTGATCATGGGAAGCTTTTCAATTTGGGTAGGCCAAAACCAGGTGGAAATGGTCCCAGAGTAAAATAGTGTAAATAACTTACTTGGTGTAAAACAAATGCCAACAGAGCTCCTCCACAGACATTTAAAGTATTTCTGCATCAGCTTCAGCTTTGTAATCCTCGCCATTTTACCAACGACACAGCATGCTCGAATCCATATTTCAAAAGTCCGTCTGAAACGTTCAAGCAGCTGTGTTCAACATACTGAGATTTGAGATGCAGTATGCAAATTGGGATCCATTCCAGATTTGCGAGACTTAATTATAAACAGCGTCGCAATGGCAGCTGTATGGAATGTTATTATGATGTTATTGAACGTGTCAGATGCAACAGGAAGTGCAAAGAAAGGTTCAGGTGTCATGGTTGCCGACGATGTAGTGTGGAAAATATGAAATCCTCCTGTATTATGATTTAAGAAATCCGCTTGTAGCCGAAACGACATCTGACATTACGAAACTATTTTAACTGTAAAAATACAAAGAAAATCAAAATGCAATAAAAGGGATAGTACACCCAAAAATGAAAACTCTTGAGTTGCTCTTTTCCATACAGTGAAACTGAAGCGGTTTAACTCCAAAACGTACCATTTATATAATAAAACTGGTTCTCATGCACTATATTCAGAGTCATGCAATGCCATTATTCGCGGAGGAGATTTTCATTTTTGGGTGAATTATTCCTTTAACATGTAAACTCGTGTCTGATGTATTCAAACTAAAAGACTGACACCTTTAACCTTCATCTTCTCCATCGTGAGCATCTAAAACTGTTAAATGAGTGCCGTTCCCTCGGCCGCCTGTTGCTTTCCTTCATTTAGTCTGTCTGGAGAGAGGGAGGGAGGACAGGAGGACAGCAGCAGGAAATGGGAGTGTGTTTGTGTGTTGTGTTCAGATCATGCCTCTGACTCCTGGTCGTCCTGTCCGGACGCTTCCTCTGCGTCTCCCGTCTCGTTCTCCAGCAGCAGAAACTTCCCGTCGTTTGTCAGGGGCATTGACTTCATCAGCTGGGCCAGCGCTTCAGGGTCCTGATACACACACAGGGAAAGTCAAGAAGATCACAAGAACTGACCGACCGTACTGACTAAAAAAAGATATACATTAACATACATCATGCATGATATATATTTATTTATATTTTGACACATACAGATTTATTAGTGCATGTTTTAAAAAATATATATGTTTGCATAACTGATTAACTAAATGTAATGACTACAATTTCAAGCACAAATTAAAAAAATAATATAAATCAATAATCTATCTTTAATCTTCCCAATCATCCCCAATGCAAGTTTTTAAATATATAACATAAATAATATATATATTCTTCATTATATATTCTTATAAAATATTACAATTAATAAAAACATTAACATTGATATAAATATAACATGATTGTATAATATTATACTATATTAATAAATATGTTATGAATATTAATGACTATTTTTTAATACAATATATCAACTAATATATATATGATATGATAATGATAATTATATATATAATGATATATTATATTCTTCATTTATTCTATATATATTACTGTTAAGAAAAACTAATATATTTAATATGTATTATACTAATCTAAATGTATTATCCTTACTTTAATATTTTTATTTAAAAATAGAATTACTATTGAGTAATATTATAATATATTATACTAACATATTCCTATCCTTTTATTTAATTGCAAATATTTGACATTTAATTTATAATTACACACCATGGTCAATATCAAAAGATTCCCAGGAAGTACATTAGATAATGTTTCAGTGATATTTTACAGAAACATTTAAAATTATAAATACACATTTTAGTAAGTGCTGGCCTATTTTTCACTCAAAAAACAGCACAATCAGACATTAAATCGATTTCTAATTATGTGTAAACTGCTGTTTTTACTCTCTGGATGTCAGAAGTTCAGGCTTTACCTTCTTCGCCTCTGAGATCTCTTTCCCCAGGTTTATTGTGTAACAAATCTGAGGACAAACAGCACAAATTCAGATTTCTGTTAATCTGATATTAAATGTGAGAAGTGAGTGTTATGGTTTGCAGACTGACCTTCTCTCCTTCAGTGTTACTCTCAAACACAAATACGCTGAAGGAGGGTTCATCGTCGCCTCCGCTGCTCCAGTCGCTCCCCTCCAGGACGAACCCCATCAGCCTGCTGTTCTCCTGATGGGCCGCAAACTGAGACACGTCCTTCAGCTGGAACTGACACACAGACAGAGAGATGTTGAGGAGAAAGATGCCAACACTGATGTTTCACTTCAGTGACCACACAGTGCTAGAAACAGATAAACACTTACACTGATTTTGGTGACTTGTGTCTGTGGATCGATCAATCTGTCGGCAGAAGCAAAAATCATTTTTAAGCCCCCCTGAGAGTCCCGTACAAATGTTTCACTTCAGAAGTGAGACTCCAGACGCACCTGATGCAGGCACTGCTGACCATCAGATGGGATTCGGTGGTTTTGAAGATGTTGTGAATTGCTCGAGCGGCGAGAACCTGTCTCATGGCTTCATAGATCACTTCCTGTGTGTGACCGGCCCGGACGGCCATCGAACCCAAGAACCGCACAGCAAACACCTGCTGCAGGAGGGAATCTGGGACGTTTCAGAGAGGAGGAGGAGGAGGAGGAAAAAGAGAAATGTTATTTTGCAAAAGGAAAATTAAGCCTATTTTAGGGCATAATATGTAATTAATCAATTACAATTACTTTTGAAGGGTTTTCTATAATTCAGTGATTTTTAATGTCAAAAAATGTTTATATGTAATATTTTTAAATTAATGTAATAATTTAAAATATATATATATATATTTTTTTTTTTATTAAACATTTTACATTTAATTTATATTATTTTAAATATATATATATATTTTTTTTTTATTAAACATTTTACATTTAATTTATATTATTTTAAATATATATATTTTTTTTTTTTATTAAACATTTTACATTTAATTTATATTATTTTAAATAAAAAGTGGAAATTAAGCCTATTTTAAGAACGTGTGATTAATCGTGTTTCTCATCATAAATGAGGTTTTATTTTTTTCTATAATTCTCAAAATAAGTGGTTTTTTTTATCATAAAATGTATATATTAAATTAAAAGGTTATTAATTATTATCAATAATAATTAACATTGTAAATGTACATATATCCAAAGTGGTAAGTTTTTATGCTGTTGCAGTATCATTGGTTAATAGTGAGTTGAACCGGCTCGTCTCACCATGAGTGTCCGAACCGCTGTCGTCATCCTCCGTCTCACCGAAGGGGTTTGTGCGTCTGTCAGAATACAAGCAGTTAAAACTGAGCAGAATCACACAGATCGACAAACGAGCACAGAGCGTAAAACTATAAACGCACTGTAAAACCATAAACACGCTGTAAAATGATAAATCTATATAAACACGTCACAAGAACAGCAAACTGTTTGTTGTAGACTGTTTGTGTGTTCAGGTGATTTTTGACCTCTGACCTTGCTCCAGCTCGGTTCTGGTCCAGGAACTCAGACGCAGGCAGAACGATGTCAAACTGGATTGGCGTTCCCGGGGCGATCAGATCTTCCGGTCCGAGGGTCACAGGGGGTTTCTGAGGCTCTCTAGGGGCCACACCACCTGGTTTGGCTCTACGGATGAGAGAAAAACATCCTCCTCAGATATGAAATCCTCAGACATCCTTAGTCATTGAAATATGAAAATATCATATTATGAAATATCAGTACCGGTCAGGGTTAGGAGAACCTTCAGCTCTCTTCTCAAAGCTGGTGATGGGCGTCACAGCCTGAAGGGCCGTCTGGTGCAACCTGATTGCCACAGCCTGAAAACAACACCACAAAACACTTCAATGGATGGACTGACAGATGGATGGATGGATGGATGGATGGATGGATAGATGGATTCACAGATGGAAGAATGCATGGATGGATGGATGGATGGATGGAAAAATGGGTAGATAGATGGATGAACTGACAGATTGAAGAATGGATAGATGGATGGATGGATGGACTGACAGATGGGAGAATGGATAGATGGATGTAAGGATGGGTAGAGAGATGGATGGATGGATGATGGGTAGATGGATGGATGGACTGACAGATGGGAGAATGGATAGATGGATGTAAGGATGGGTAGATAGATGGATGGATGGATGATGGGTAGATGGATGGATGGACTGACAGATGGGAGAATGCATGGATGAATGGATGGAAAAATGGGTAGATAGATGGATGGACTGACGGATGGATGAATGTAAGGATGGGCAGATAGAGGATGATTGATTGATGGATGGATGGATGGATGGACTGACAGATGGAAGAATGCATGGATGGATGGAAGAATGGATGGATGTAAGGATGAGTAGATAGAGGATGGTAGATTGATTGATGGATGGATGGACTGACAGATGGAAGAATGCATGGATGGATGGACGTACTGACAGATGGAAGAATGGGTAGATGGATGGATGGATGGATGGATGGAAGAATGGGTAGATGGATGGAAGAATGGGTAGATCGATGGATGGACTGACGGATGGAAGAATGCATGGATGGATGGAAGGATGGGCAGTTAGATAGATGGGTGGGTGGATGGATGATGGGTAGGTAGATAGATGGATGGATGGATACCTCAGGATTGTCGGTTAGATAAATCTGTCTGGAAATGTTGTTCAGGGTGCAAATCCACTGTGGAAACAAATGAAAGGTGTAAAGAGAGAAATAAACATCATAATGTATAAATCAATCAATGATTCAAACATCTTCACTGAAGTGTGTAAATACCTCCTCATATTCCTTCTTACTCTCGGCCTGAAGAATCAGAGAGCTGGAAACATCAGGACAGAGAGAGCGGAGTCAGTGTGAACATCAGAGGAAGCACAGGAATAATGATCAGATCTGCTTCCATTCACACAGCAGAGATCAGCGCACACACACACACACACACACACGTCATTAATCCGTGTTTAATCATTCAGCAGGAAATTGATTCAGAAGGTGTGAGAGTGATGGAGCAGAGGAACGACTCACTGGGGGAATGAATGTGCACTATGAGCCATGTTTCTGGTGTATACTCGTCTATTTAACAATGACGGAGTTAAACATCAGTGTTTTAGTCGTTGAGTTGGGCGGAACCTGCAGTTCACTGAGAGTGATTCATCAGAGCACATTTAAACACACTTTTGTATTTGGCAGATGCATATTCAATATTTATTAATTCAAGAAATCTAGAAATTTTTCAGTTGACTTTTCTTGATTATTATTTTTGACAAACAATGCCTTTAATCTTCAAAAAATTATGATTTCATTCTCAAAATACAGCGAATTAATACTCACTATTTTATTAAAACTTTTATTCTCAAAATATTAGTTGTCTCACATTTTTATCTTAAGATATTCTATCTATATATACATACACACGCACATTAATTTGAGTATTTTATAATAAATATATCATTTTTACGTTTATTTAAATGGAAAATATATAGAAATATTTGTATATTGAAATAAAGATATACACTTAATTTACTTATGTTTATTTTAGTTTTATTAAATGAACATTTTATTATTCAAATATTTAATGACATACATTAAATTATAGAATTATGAATGCTGACAAAATCACGATTAATTGCATCTAACATAAGTGTGTGTGTATAATTATATATGTGTGTGTGTGTGTGTGTGTGTGTGTGTGTGTGTGTGTGTGTGTGTGTGTGTGTGTGTGTGTGTGTGTGTGTGTGTGTGTGTGTGTGTGTGTGTGTGTGTGTGTGTGTGTGTGTGTGTGTGTGTGTGTGTGTGTGTGTGTGTGTGTGTGTGTGTGTGTGTGTGTGTGTGTGTGTGTGTGTGTGTGTGTGTGTGTGTGTGTGTGTGTGTGTGTGTGTGTGTGTGTTTGTGTTTGTACACATTTACAAACTTTTAAGATGCGATTAATCGTTTTGACAGCACTAATAATTATAGTAATATAATTATATAACATTACACACACACACATATATATATATATATAATGTTAAAATGTATTTAGATTGGAAATATATCATATTAATAATATAATTATTAAATAATATAATTATTAAAATGTTAATACAATAATTGTTTAAAATATATTAAATTATATATATTTATAGTTTCATTATTATGATTAAACCAGACTGCAGATTACACACACATTTCCCAGACTCAAACACACACATTTCGCAGACTCAAACACACACATTTCGCAGACTCAAACACACACATTTCACAGACTCAAACACACACATTTCACAGACTCAAACACACACATTTCGCAGACTCAAACACACACACACACACACACACTGTTTCCATACGTTTTGCCGTTGGGCGAAGTGATCTGGAAGCAGTAGCGGCGGTCTTCACACTCCACGGCCATGACAGAACTGTTGTCCAGATCCAGAACCATCCCGCCTGCCACTGCGCCCCGCGGCTGACACATCAGATTCCCGCCCTGCGTGAAGAAAAACAGCCGGTCCCACGCCGTAGTCACCAGCCCCGTCTTACTGCAGGACACAGAGTTCAGTGTTAAACCTGCCCAGTTGATCAAATCAATCTGACCGAGATAAAGTGATCCGTACTTCCTGATGTTGAGGTAACCTGCTTTCTGGATGAGGGCGCGATTCACGGGCACTTGATCGTGATCCGGCATGTAGGCGGTGTCATCCACGGACAGGAGCTCTCTCTGAGACGAGCGCATGAGCTCTGCTTCCACCTCTAACTGAGACTCGATACTGAAGCAGAAGACAGACACCGTGAATCACACACAATCCTCACGTACGTACGTACGTACGTGTGTGTGTGTGTGTGTGTGTGTGTGTGTGTGTGTGTGTGTTCTGAGACAAAGAAATCTCCTTTACCTCCGATTCATGCTGGAAACTGAGCTTAGAAAACTGTCCATCTTCTTCGACACCAGCTCCATCCCCTTCTTAAAGAAATTGATCTGTGGAAAACCAAAGAGGAAAGAAGATTCTTCAGCTACACTGATTATAATGCACACAAATAACACCTACATCCAAGCAAAAGGTCATGGATTAGTCAATTAAGGGCTGTTTAAATGTCCTTGAGTGTCTTATTGCTTTATTGCTGTTAAAAAGGACAATATAATAAAAAGACACCAATACACAAAAAAAAACAAAAAAAAAGGTATTTTATATAAATGATTAGGGATGGGCAAAAGTGGTTGAGTAATCGAGTACCCGAACGTGACAGTGACCATCGATCATGAGAACGATGATCGCCCTGACTTTAAAAAAAAATATTTGTCTCTTTTTTATTGGTTATTGCGTTATTTTGCGCGGTACCTGAGGTCTGATTGGTTAGCGTTATACAGCACGCCTCCAGACCGCGGCGAAATAAAGTGAAACTGAGGCGTGCACTGCAGTGATGTCTGGAATCACTGATCATTAAATGGTTAGTGCAAGGTATGCAGCGCCAATACATAGCATTATAATTAGACCCTTCCTATCAGAAGATTATCCAGGAAGATTAGACCCTTCCTATCAGAGCAGGCCACACAACTCCTGGTCCAAGCTCTTGTTCTCTCCAGACTGGACTACTGTAATGCTCTTCTAGCGGGTCTTCCGGGATGCAATATCAAACCCTTACATCTGATCCAGAACGCAGTAGGGCTAAATCATGAAATCGCTCTCACGGACCTTTTCCTGGACCTGCCTATCTCAATACGTGCGGCCGAGTCTGTAGCCATTTTCAAAAAACATCTAAAAGACACATCTCTTCCAGCAGCACCTGACCAATCAAGAATAGCACTTATCATTCTATTCATTTTCTGTCTGTCTAATTTATTTTAAAAAAATAAAAAACTTCTGTCCTGTGTGTTCTGTGCTAGATTATAGGGGTGTAACGGTACACGTATTCGTACTGACCCGTTTCGGTACAGGGCTTTCGGTACGGTGCACGCCTGTACCGAACGGTTATGAATGTAATCTTTAACAGTTAACAGTCGGCTTGTTGTAAGCGCGGAACACACTTCAATCCGAGTTCCCACACGAACATATTAAGTATTCAGTCCATTTTATCACGAAATTCAAACGATAAATGCCGTTTTAACGCTCTTTAATGTGACGTGACTGATAGACGCGTATCAGTTCAACTTAAAGCGGCAGCGCGTGGCACGCGCGAGTCAATGTGATCATCTCTTCCTAAAGAATAAACATAAATTAATATCTCTTAAGGTATGTTGAGGATACATTACAACTTACTGAAATGTATCATATGTCGTGTAATCGCTCCATCTGTGTTTCAACCGCGGAAAGACAATAAAACAGCTTGTAAACAATGTCATGCAGAATCACGTTTACTCAGAAGTCATTCAGTGTCCACAGCTGTGAGCTCACTAGAGAAATCAACTCTTTCACTGAATACATGCAATATATTAGCCGTTATATTCATTATATTAGCCGTTATATATTCATTATATACTACTTAGCCAGTTAGTGATGTCTTGTTTATTTAATGTATGTTTAAATAAACCTGTCATGAAAATTACAGCCACCAAATGATTATATTTCAACAACGAATAAAAATAATTAGATTTAGAAGTTAATGCAAAAACTGCCTTATGTGAATCTTAATGTTGATTATTATATCTAAAAATAAATAGCAACTGAATTTATGCTAATAGTTTGGGCTCTGTTGTTAATCTTTAATAGCTAAATGTAAGTAAGGGCTCCCTATATAGTTTACAGCATTATCTTTAAGAAACTTTTAGTTATAATTTAATTCATTTAAGAACAGACACAATTTTTTTTCATTAAACCACTGTTGAATAAAAATGAATAAAAAGCAATTTTGTAAAACTGCTGTACCGAATCCATACCGAACCGGGACTTCAAAACCGAGGTACGTACCGATTCGTCAGTTTTGTGTACCGTTACACCCCTACTAGATTACATTAACATTTATGCATTTGGCAGACGCTTTTATCCAAAGCGACTTACAGGGACCTTATTACAGGGACAATCCCCCTGGAGCAACATGGAGTAAAGTGCCTTGCTCAAGGACACACTGGTGGTGACCGCTGGGATCGAACCAGCAACCTTCTGCATATCAGTTCCATGGTTTAACCCACTGGACCACCATCTCTAGATTAACTGAGACTTGTTACAGCACTTGCATACTGTTGCCTTTGACTGTTCTAGCTGCTTCTATTGCTCTCATTTGTAAGTCGCTTTGGATAAAAGCGTCTGCTAAATGACTAAATGTATAATGAGAACACGATGGAAACAGAATGCTGTAAATTATCTGTGCTTAGTTCCCCGTGTATCAGCTGTTAAAGGAAATCCACAGAGAAACTAGCGAGAACACTCAGACTAGCGCGTGAAGTTCAAGTGCGCATGCGTCCTTTTCTGCAGATGCACGTTGTAAGATTACCTTTATGTTGTCTACATCTGATTAATCTAATATAAAACGCGTTTGGTTGAGCTTAATAATCTAGCAAAGCGCTGCCGTTATACCGGCTGTTGTTCTTTCTCTTCAGTTTCAGCTCAAATGCTCAACATTATGGGTTAGAGTCGGTCATATTCTTTTCAGATAGGCTATTTCTTCCTCAGAATAATTGATATTAGTAATGCGGTAGAGCTATACTGTTCTCGTATTTTTTAACAGCACACCTAGTTCGATAATGAATAATAAAATTAAGTGCATGATGTACAGAGTCAATCTGTCATAGCATTATAATGAGAACACGTTTTTAATAAAATGTTGTTTCTGTGTGCTTTCGTTGTCCGTGTATCAGCGGAAGTGTCCGTGTTAAGGGAAGAGCGCATTCAAAATGTTCTGTTTCCATCCATAGCCTGTAAAATCTAGCACGCTGAAGTTCACGTGCGCAATCACATCCTTTTGGTTGATTTAAGTTGTAACAGGTTCATATTAATCTGATATAGGGTGCGTTTGGTTGAGTTTATTTACCAGCTAGCAAGCTCTGCAGGGTGGTGTTATTTCACAGTTTCAGCTCAAATGCAATGCTCGATATTATTGACGTGGTCATTTTATAAAGATGTTTCTTTTATGCATCATAATCTAGCAGTTATTTTTTGTTTTATATGTTCATGTTTTCATGTCACGTTTGTATTTGTCAACAAATATTTTCATAACAGTATTTTCATTATCTCAATGACGGACATGCCCCGCCCCCTGCACATGCCCCGCCCCCGAGTACTCGTTTTTGAGACCTATGATGATCGAAATGAGAAATTGACAAAAATGCCCATCCCTATAAAAGATATCAAACAAATAAATTATGTTTGAAATTAGTTTCCTTAGTAGTATAAATAATATAAGTTATATATAAAATAATATTTTTTATTTGTCAAGTCAAGTCAACCTTATTTATATAGCGCTTTTAACAATGCAGATTGTTTCAAAGCAGCTTTACAGTGTTAAACAGGAAAATAATGCAACAGAATTTTATTCTGCCGTATAGTCATTCTGGAGAAAACGGTGATGTCATCAGTTCATTTCAATTATCATACAGTGACAGTGTGGCCTTTAGATCAGTAATTTAGTTTATATGGTTAATTTAGTTTAATAATTAGATTTATTTGGATATTTAGTTGAAAAATTTAGAAAAATTTACTTTTAGACTTTTAGAAAAGTCTACTTAGAATTTAATATGAAAAAACACCAAGGTTCAAGAAATAACTCAAATATTTAAATAAATATTAATATGTTCCGGAAATAGCTGAATTGCTATTCTTTTTTTAATAATTGAATTAATATTAATATGTAAATTATTAGTAGTAGTAATATCTAAATAATACCAGGCTTTTTTTTTAATATATCTTAAAATATTTTAAAATCAAATAGAAAAAATATTAACATTTATATTATTATCACTAATAATATTTAAAAATAGCAAGCAGAATAAAATAGAATTTTGTTTAATTATTTATTTTTAAAAAATTTACTTGAAATTTAATATGTTCCGGAAATAAATGAATTGCTATTCTTTTTTTAATAATTGAATTAATATTAATATGTAAATTATTATTAGTAGTAATATCTAAAAAATACCAGGCATTTACTTTTTATATCTTAAAATATTTTAAAATCAAATAGAAAAAATATTAACATTTATATTATTATTATTACTAATAATATTTAAAAATAGCAAGCAGAATAAAATTGATTTTTTTTTTTATTATTTATTTTACTTGAACTTTAATGTGTTCCGGAAATAACTGAATTTATATTATTTTTTTAATAATTGAATTATTATTATTAATAATAATAATAATTATAATAATAATAATATGTATATTATTACTAGTAGTAATATCTAAATACCAGGCATTTTTTGTATTATTATTTTAATATCTTAAAATATTTTAAAATCAAATAGCAAAAATATTAACATGTATATTATTATTAATAATAATATTTAAAAATAGCAAGCAAAATTAAAATTTATTTTTTTAATATTTTAAAATGAATTATTTTCAAATTGTTCTACTTGAAATTTAATGTGTTCCAGAAATAACGAAATTAATATTAAAATAAATATTCATCTAAAAACACGCAATTAAAACAGTATTTTTAAAAACATTATTTTAGTAAATAATTATTAATATTTATATAATTAATAATATTTAAAATTACCAAGCAAAATAAATCTGTACTTTTGAAATTATTATTTGAATATCTTAAAATATATATATATTTTTAACTTTGTCTACTTTTTCTTTGAAGAAAAAAGAAAAAGTATAACTTTTTTCCAAATGCATCAAGATGCACAGTATATTGGTATTGACCAACATTTTCAAGAATATCACTATAACTAGACTACATGCATTAATTGATATTATTTGCTATTTGCAAGAGTAAAGCAGTGCTTGATAGCGAGTTGACGGCAAGTAGTGCTCGCTGCAGAGCATCTGGAGCTCAAGGGTGGAGCTTAACCTGTTTAATGGGTGGAGAGATAGGGTTATGGGTAGGGTTAGGGGATGCAGCTCCACCTATCGTGCCCACAGTAGGTCAAGAGAGGAGGAGCTGGAGGTAATGGCTCTGCAGTGAGTAGCCGCTCGGTGTCAGACCTGAGCGTTTGTGAATCCCAGCATGGGCTCCAGCATGGCCACTCTCTTCCTGTACTGCAGCGCGTTCAGAGCACAATAATACTGCATGGCGGCCTGATGCTGCTTCCTGCGGGAGTACGCCACCTCTCTCACCACCTCGGCTTTCATCTGTCAACACACACACATCAACTGCTCAATGCTGGGGTTTCACATAACAGATCCGCATTACATCACATCAATATTTACCTTTTCATTTTCTCTCTTTTTAGGCAAACGACTATATTTCACCATGGCAGCTTCATGCTCTGAAGAGATGAAGAAAGGGGGTATACATGTGATTTCCACTCAAGCATATAAATATTTGTCTATTATCCACTAGTAATAAAGAGATATTATTAACTTCATACCATCACTGGCAATGCCGAATATCTCCTTCAGTGTGCTGATCTCTGAAAACAAATGCATCACAGCTCTTTAAAAATCACACACGGTTGAGTCTCCTGTTTCTCTCCAAGGGATCATATCATCCAAAACACGAAAAACATATACAAATACATATAAGAGTCTTAAAAGGTACGGTAAACATCAGAGAGATGGCGAAAACGCTCATGAATGTATTAAAGAAACATTGATTGAGAGTGATTTAAGGAAAATTAAGTATTTAATTTTTTTTTTTTTTTAAATACATTTTATTTTATGTATTTGTCTGCTTAAAATGTAATGTGATTATAAAACACACCGATATTCAAGAAATAACAGAATTAATATAAAAAAAACAAGTAAACACAATAGTGTTTTTTGAAATTATTATTTGAATAAGTGTAATATAAATAATATGCGACTATGGACCACAAAACCAGTCATAGGAGTAATTTTTAATTGATATGTATAGATCATAAGCATCATAAGCTTTCCATTGATTATGGATTTTTCTTAACTTTTTTTTGTTGTTAGGTTATAATGATATTTGGCTGAGAAACAACTATTTGAAAATCTGGAATCTGAGGGTGCAAAAGAAAAATCTAAATATTGAGAAAATCGCCTTTAAAGTTGTCCAAATGAAGTCCTTAGCAATGCATATTACTAATAATAATAATACATTTGTGATATATTTACGGTAGGACATTTACAAAATATCTTCATGGAATATGATCTTTACTTAATATCCTAATGATTTTTGGCATAAAAGAAAAATCCATAATTTTGACCCTTACAATCAGGGCTTGACATTAACACCTGCCAACCTGCCATTTGCGGGAAGATTTCAGCTGTTACGTGTAACACAGTCACTCCCACTAGCCACTTTGGCGGGTTTTCTTAAAAGGCATCCGTTATAATCGCAATGGGCATTATAACCAATCACTTCATTATCCACTAATTCTGTGACATTCTGCATTATACAGTAAATTCCATTTTTATGAATGGATTCTGCAATTCTGTCCACATTTTCTGCATCACAGAAATCATGGGGCCCTAATTTAAAGCCATGATTTTGAATTTAACACTTTCTGATCCAATTGAACACATTTTTAAGGCCTTAAATTGTGGAAGATCAAATTAAGACTTTTTAAGACCCGCAGAAACCTTGAAAAAATAATCGAATTAATATTAAAATCAATATTAATATTTTTTAAAAGAACAAGCAAACTAAATAGTTTTGAAACTATAGTAGTAATTAGTTTTTGAAATTACTATTTTATTTTGAATTAAAATTAAATTAAAAAATGAATGTAAAAACACGCAATTTAAACAGTAAATAAAAAAGCTACAACAGTGAGGAACATGAAGTGAGTGTCGTACCTGTAAGGTCCTTCTCTCTGAACTGCACCATGGGAAACACCATCTTGTCAGCGATCTGTGTGGCCAATTCAGTGTGTAGAGAGTTCAGCTAGACAGAAATTAAAGGATGTTTATTATTAAACTATTCGTATTAATATTCAAATATGTATAAATGTGTGATTCTTTTGACAGTACAAGAAAATGTCACACTGAATTGTTGCCGCTTTACTTTAAATTCGGAATAATATGAACTTAAATTCTGCAGTATGTGAGGCAAATGATGAAGGTCACGTGATCTCGCTGAAGGTCATATGATCAGGTGATCTTGGCAAACATCAAACAACCAGCATGAGAGAAGCAACCCAGACCAGCTGCCACACGACTGTTAGACTCACTTTGACAGAGAGACCCCGCGGGCACACACACACACACAGCAGGAGTCTCCTCACCTCTTCCACGCTTTTGGCGAAGTGCTGTAAAGTGTTGATCACCTCTTCATCGCCTTTCGCCAGAGCAAAATTCTGCGCTCACAAACCATCATGTCAGATTGATCTAGGAGACATTCCCAGAACTCATCGGTGCCGTTTATAGAGGAAGTAAAATCCGCTCACCTGTTTCTCATACTCCAAGAGCTGTTTAGAAAGCTGTTCCGACGCCAGAGCCATTTCATTCTGCGTACAGAAAACTCATTTAGTCATGAAGAATCAGAGCTAGTGCGAGTTTGTCTGCATGTGGATCTTTGTGAGGACACAATCTTCTTAAAGGGGCTTGTTTTATTGATTTTTATTATTGATTTTACTATCATAAAATCCCCTCAAAATTCTAAATAATAATCAAAAAATATTATTGAACAAAAATCTATTACATTGGTTTTCCCGGGGAATTTCACATTTCAAAGCTTCGGTCACTTTTGACCGTGAGTGTGAGGGTTAAATATAATGTAATATGTACATAATTACAACCTGTATATGAGCAATATAAATCAATATTTATTTTTAAATATGTTTACATAATTTTTTTTTTGCCAAACAGGAAATAATTATGTGAAATCTGAATAAAAATATTGATTGTATAGATCACATTTATGAATAAGGGTAAGACGGATAACTATTTATTCAGGATTATATTCAGGATTTATAAACATAACTATACATTCAGGATTTGCATTAACATATTCAGGATTAATACCTATATTTTCAAACCTATAACTATATATACACACTGATCAGGCATAACATTATGACCACCTTCCTAATATTGTGTTGGTCTCCCTTTTGCAGCCAAAACAGCCCTGACCCGTCGAGGCATGGACTCCACTAGACCCCTGAAGGTGTGCTGTGGTATTTGGCATCAAGATGTTAGCAGCAGATCCTTTAAGTCCTGTAAGTTGCGAGGTGGGGCCTCCATGGATCGGACAGATGCTCGATTGGATTGAGATCTGGGGAATTTGGAGGCCAAGTCATCACCTCAAACTCGTTGTTGTGCTCCTCAAACCATTCCTGAACCATTTGTGCTTTGTGTCAGGAGCATTATCTGCTGAAAGAGCCACAGCCACCAGGGAATACCGTTTCCATGGTTTCCCAGCAGAACATTGCCCAAAGCATCACTGCCTCATCCATTGCTCCATGATCCAGTTCTGATGCTCACGTGCCCACTGTTGGCGCTTTCGGCGGTGGACATGGGTCAGCATGTGCACCCTGACTGGTCTGCGGCCTTCGCTCCCCACATGCATCAATGGGCCATGACGCTGTCGCCGGGTCACCACGGTTCCTTCCTTGGAGCACTTTTGATAGAGACTGACCACTGCAGACCGGGAACACCCCACAAGAGCTGCAGTTTTGGAGATGCTCTGACCCAGTCGTCTAGCTGTCACAATCTGGCCCTTGTCAAACTCGCTCAAATCCTTACGCTTGCCCATTTTTCCTGCCTCTAACACATCAACTTTGAGGACAAAATGTTAACTTGCTGCCTAATATATCCCACCCACTAACAGGTGCCGTGATGAAGAGATAATCAGTTTTGTTCACTTAACCTGTCATAATGTTATGCCTGATCGGTGTATATTCAGATGTATCTATATATTGCATCATGGTTTACATTATATTGAGTTTGTCTCAGTATAATTATATATTCTGATTTACATTTATATATTCAGAGTAATAATTACATATTCAGATTTATAAATAAATATTTAGAAATTTACATTTACATATTTAAAATTACAGGATTTATACATATTTCATATAATTATTTCCTGTTTGGACCTTCATAAAATATAATTACATTTAAAAACCATTCCACAATCCATTTAACATTTATAATGTGCCATATTTCCAAGTATAACAGCATATCCAGTGAAAAAAATAAAGCAGAGTTGGACTTTGAGTACGGATTTGAATGGAATTGTTATGCTGTGATACTATTGGCTATTATTTTCCCCCCACCCCTGCGGCCTTGATGACATCAGCAGAAAAGAACATTTGTTTTATAAGGGGAGAAATTTAACAAAAAGTTTGCAAACTTTTTTCTTTAAAATAAAATGCACTGATAAGTCGTGTTCAATACATTGGACATTTATTTAGACACAGTAAATGTTGGTTTTATATTGCCTTCACTGTTGAAGTCAATGTGAAAGTGTGTGTGTTTACCTGTGCTCCAAACACTCTCTGCATAGACTGGAGCAGCTGGTTTGTGTAGTTTGTGAGCGTGCCTGCATCCTCTTCAAACACACTGAGCAAAGACCGCGTCTGCCACAGAAAACACAAACGCCAGTAAATACTCCATATTCACACACTGTTAAATGTGCTAAATTAACCCAGTAAGCATTCGTGCAGCGTTGAGCATGCTGGGTGTATCCACAGGTGTGTTCTGTCAAGGAGCAGGACAGACTTCTGGGTGTGTTTCCAATGCAAACAAGGTGACAAGTCGGGCGGAGACAATCTGTGGGTTCATAATCTCAAGCACAGAGCATGATGGGGTATGACTCAGACACATAACTCTTGCGTATAAGGTAAATCATTCGTTTGCTGAGAATATCACAAGTATGTGGGAGCGGCTTCACGGTTTCAACTGTAATAACATAGCATGCAAATTAGGCCTAATTATGATTTTTGCATGACTAATAATAATAATCAAAAAACAATTTCTCACATCAAAAAAGTTCACCTGATGTCTCGCATGCTGATCTGATTAATTGTTATCGTTTCTGATCTGCCAGTGATGTCTAGTACTGATACCAATATATATATATATATATATATATATATATATATATATATATATATATATATATATATATATATATATATATATATATATATATATATATGTAGTAGCCTATGTGATCTAAGGATCAGACTTTTGTGTCTTTGACCAACTAAACAACATCTCACTCCTCCCATACAGGCCCCTCCATTCACAACTCCTCTGCCAGCACAACATTTACAGCTTTAAAGCACCAAAGCATTAATAAAGACGTGCGTTTGAAGCGTCAAATGTACTTATGTTTGACGCGCGTCTCTCATATTATAAACATATGACTAACGTATGTTAGGATGCGTCTTGTCTCATCTATGGCGGGTATCTCACAATAAAACCCTTTGCATAGTAAAATATGCACGCAATTATATAAACTTAACAAGCTGAGATTATTCTCTACTTAATCGTTCACTTAAATGGACTGTTTTGTTTCCATTAGCTTGCACATATGCTCTGTGAGCAGCGACACACGCGCGCCTCGACAACCGCATCATCAGTTTTACAACGCAAAACGCACAACACCGAACAGTTATGAGTACTAAAACATTGAACAAACATTAAGTAAGCAAATGTTTACCTGCGGACTGTCCTGCAGGGCCTCCTCGAGTAATAATTTGTGGTGAACGGCAGGCATCTTTCGCGTCGGAGACAGTGGGAACGAAATACAAGGATGAGGACTACATTTCCCAGCATGCAGCTGCTCAAAGACGAACCGGAACTGCTTAGGTTGAATGCTGGGAAATGCAGTCCTTTTTAATGGGCATTGACTCCGCTTCAAACATACACATAAATGAAGCGTAATAAATAATAATAATACAAAATTATGTTGTAATTAAATACGAGGTGGAACTCGCACCATAAAGATCGTCACATGAGGAAAGTTAAAGTGTTTATCTTTTGGGTTGAAACGTTTCCTTACTTCTATCCAACAATACCCCCTGCTGGACTACACTGGTATTTTGTCACTTTTATTATTAACAAAATTAACATATTGGTTTTTTTTTTTTTTTATAATGATACGAGTTAGGGTTAATATACATATACATTTTTAATTCACTTAGCCTATACAAAGTAAAATGTTATTTTTTTTTTATTATTATATTTTAAATGCATCAGTTTTGCATTTACAGTATTTTCATGATCTGGATGGTTTTCATTGAGATTATGACATAATTCTCAGTTCATAATAATCCAAATGAACATCACTACAAATAGTAACTCCCATTTTGTCCACAGTTTGATCCTCCTCATCATGTGCCACAGATCATAAGAAAGTTCAGCAGAGGATGGGAGACTCCAGCTGCCTCTGAGAGGCTCCAGCTGCTGTCATAACAAGCATCTCTTTGTTAACACCTCAAGGCTGAACGCTTGTGATCTCTAAACCCAGAATTCAATTCAAAATTTTCTAGTGAACGATCACATCTAAATTTTTCAATCGGCCATATTGAATTTCTGTGAATTGAATTGTATCCATTGTGGCAACAGTCTGTTAACCTGGGCTCAATTAGAAATAATATGTTGAGCCAATGGAAAAATGTAATTTACCTACACTGTAAAAAATGTCAGGCCTCTCCAATTTAAAATTTTCTAGTGACCGATCACATCTAAATTTTTCAATTTGGCCAACTAAAAATTAGACATATAGGCTAAGACATGAGGAAAATAAAACTAATGGCTACCGTTAGACAATTATGTAGTAAACGAGAACACACTCATGAAACCAATGAATGCATGAACTCATGATTATACAAAATGTCTTTTAAACTTCATACCGGGTCATGAAGCAAAACTCTGGAGAATAATTTCAGTGCTCAATACTCATCAACGTCTTGTGACGATGAATATCTCTATTCTCTTGGGAATGTTTGTTTCGGTCCTCAGCACCGTTTGGCTCAGTCTGCTCGCGCTCCCGCCGCTCCGCATTAGAAATCTCCACACGAACGGTTTTCCTCAAGCGCATTTTGCGCATGCGTAGGCTATTCAGTTTTTCGGACGTAGGACTTGTTCACCCAACATGGATTTTTCACTTGGACTTTATAGATTGACTGAGCACAATTAAATATGTTCAGTGAATATACAATTTTAATTTTGAGTGAAGACCTTAAGCTATGATTAGTACAATGCATCTTTTTGCACGGGGATAATTATTTGGAAGTCCTTTATTGGGCCAATATGTAATGATCAATTTGATAGATAGATAGATAGATAGATAGATAGATAGATAGATAGATAGATAGATAGATAGATAGATAGATAGATAGATAGATAGATAGATAGATAGATAGATAGATAGATAGATAGATAGATAGATAGATAGATAGATAGATAGATAGATAGATAGATAGATACACAGACGGAGATAGATAGATAGATAGATAGATAGATAGATAGATAGATAGATAGATAGATAGATAGACAGACAGACAGACAGATAGAGACAGACAGACAGACAGACAGACAGACAGACAGACAGACAGACAGACAGACAGACAGATAGATAGATAGATAGATAGATAGATAGATAGATAGATAGATAGATAGATAGATAGATAGATAGATAGATAGACAGACACAGACAGACAGACAGACAGACAGACAGACAGACAGACAGATAGACAGACAGACAGACAGATAGATAGATTGTCCGTTTAGGGCTACTGTAGAAACATGGTGGCACAAAATGGCGACTTCACTGTAACGGGACCCGCGGTGTATGAAGATAGAAATGCCTCATTCTAAGGGAATAAAAACATAACGCCTCATTATGTAAGGTCTTTATACACCACTGAAAACATACTTATGTATATTATAATGCATTTCTGTCAATAGACACTACACTTTTAAAATATTTTTTAATATAAATTATAATTGTTAATCATTTAAATTAAAATGTATTTATTTAAATACAATTAAGTATTTTGATTAATTTGATTATTGTATTTATTAATTTTAATTATAAATATTTGTTTATTTCTTGCTTTTTTATTTTTTTAGAATATTTAATATTGTGACCTACAAATTGTTTAAGTTTTATATTAAATATAATTAAGTCCCTTGATTAATTGTATTACATTAATGCTTGTTTATTTAAATGTTTTAATTGTATTTTGATTTCGTTAAAATATATTGTTTTTATATTTTTTTATAAGTTATTTTTACAAAATATAACGGAGTCTCTTGATTCATTTTATTGATTGTTATTAGTGATTATTTATTTCTCATCTCATTAGCCTACCCATCAAACATTGGTCCGACGGCAATGAAAAAAATAGTCGCGGTAGGACGACATAAATCGGGGGAAAAATATGTAATATGTATTTCCTAAAAATGCATTCAGATACGTCCGTTCAACTTTCATCTCGGAACAATTTTTCAACCATGATGGGACATGTCGGAGGGACGTCTTTCAACGTCCAAATGTTTTGCTATTTTCTTTATTCTGTAAAAATGTTTTTACATGATGACCAGTGACGCTGTTTATTTATTGGTTCAAACATGCTTGTTTGGACGAAGTTCCTGCAAACTCAGTTACTGTATTTCTCCTTGAACAACTGGAGGCAGGCCACACCCCTTCTGTTTCCACGGCAACCCTGTCAGGGTGGAGGAGAGGAGCGAATCATGTGAGGCTCGGGCATCTCTCTCTCTCTCTCTCTCTCTCTCTGCAGAATGATAGAGGCTGCGTTCAAGGGAGCTCGTGCATCACATCAGCGCCCTCCTTCACTCATCCGTCCTCCAAAGCAGACACGGAAGAAAGCTGCGTTCATGCCAAAATGGGATGTGGAAATTCCTCGGCCACCAGCACAACTGCGGGAGGTGAGTGTGTGTGTGTTTGACTTCCGCGCGCGCTGCTTTTTTATCAATGGAAGTGTCATGTTGTGGATTCTAGCGCGTGCACGTGCCGTCGGGTGTTTGATTTAGCGCTCTGTTTTGTCCTTAAACACTTGATTTCTGGAGGTTAAAGTGCGTGTGGGAGCCAGATAAAGTCTCGTACCTGCGGGCAGGGGACCTCGCGTCCTCCTCGGTTGTTAGCAGAAGCTCCGGTGGGTGGAGGAATGTTCCGTTAGTCTGAGATAAACAGTCATGGAGATTGCATCCCTCACGTCTAATATGTATTCAGGTCAGATCTGTGCTTATAGACTTGATGAAGAGAGCGTGTGTGAGCACGCTGGAAAGGAAAACCAGATGTCTTTAGCACCTCAATCGTTTCTCTCCTCTTCTCTAGAGGTTTAGATCTCAAACTGAGCTTAGTCTGAATCAAAAGTCAGAGATCTCAATACACACAAGCTGTCAAAATTGTACCTTAAGGGGTACAACTGCTTGTCGCTGGGGCAGTACCCTTAAAAGGACATATTTGTACTTTTTTTTACCACAGTAAGGTTCATAGTACCTTAAGGTACATATTTGTTCTCTACCTTTTAGGAGTAAAAAAGGCACAAAGATGACCTTTAAAGGGAACTGCCCAGCGACATGCTGCTGTACCACTAAAGGTACAATTTTGACACCTTTTTCTCTGTGTATGAACTCAAATATTTAATCCGATCTTCATGTTACATGTTTTTTATTGGCATTGATGGATCCATGAAGAACCTTTAACATCCATGGACTCTTTCCATTGCTCAAAAGGTTCAAATGTTCTTCACTGAAAGGTTCTTTTGGGAACCAAAAAACGGTTCTTTTGTCTGTCTGTGTCTTTTTATTTCTCAATTTCAGGAGAAACAACGTTCATATTTAACTGAAACACCCAAGAACACCATTATGCGTCCCAAGCTGTAAGAGCAATAAATGTTACATGAACGAGCCTGGACGTTGAAAATCTGATGCGAGAACAGCTGGAGATGATTCAGCCGCCAGAAGCCAGCGAATGAATTTAAATGTGCAGAGCATTTCATCTCAAAATGCTTCATGGGTAAACAGCATTTCTCGTTGAAACGCAGACTGGATACAAGAAGAGTGTTCTTGTGTGTTTACCTGCCGGTGTTCCCAAGTTATTAATTGGTTCCCTCCCTCACTCCTCATGTATTTAAGCCCTGTGTTGCCTTATTCCTTTGTCCGGTATGGTCAATGTTAATGCGGTTGTGTTTACGTAATCTCCTGTGTGTTCTAATATGGATTTATTAAAGATTGTTTTTGTTCCCTAGTCCTTTTGTTGTGCGCTTCACTACAGCCATCCGTGACAAAGAGAGCCAAACTAAATGACCTTTGGTTAAAAATAGATTTAGCCTTGCATGTCCTGAGGGAGAAAAATGACAAATGATTGACAGGTCAGATGTCAAAGTGGTGACATCCATCACTAAACCTATAAAAACAAAAATAGCTCAGATGATGCTCTTCTAGACCTCAGGAGTCTTATTGGAGATCTCACTTACATTTTAAGTGCCAACTTTATGGGTTTTCCGAACACAAAACATGCAAAAAACAGTCATAATAATTCTATAAAATGAATGAAAGAATATGATGAGATGTGTTTGTGTTCAGGCGTAAAATAAAGGTTCTTACTCTAAAAAATGCTTAGAAGCAATTGGGTTGTTTTAACCCAGCGGTTGGGTTAAATGTTTGCTTAAAACAACCCAATTGCTGATTTAGTCCATTTTCAACCCAACTTGGGTTGTTTTTAACCCAGCATTTTTAGAGTGTATGAAGAACCTTCAACATCCCTTCCCTCTAAAAAAAAAAAGGTTCTATATGGCACCAAAAATGGTTC
Source organism: Romanogobio albipinnatus (assembly GCA_023566225.1). Lineage (NCBI taxonomy): Eukaryota > Metazoa > Chordata > Actinopteri > Cypriniformes > Gobionidae > Romanogobio > Romanogobio albipinnatus. Next base: position 31,665,279 of record CM042262.1, on the reverse strand, counting down.
TTCGTCGTAATCATAGGGGAACCACTTTTGGTGCTATATAGCACCATATCTTAACATGTTCTGTATATGGTAGCGGTGCTATATAGCACCTTAGTTAGCTATATAGCACCTTAGTCAAAGAACCGGTGAAGAACCTCTGAAGAACCGCTGAAGAACCACCAAAGCACCAAAATTGGTGCTATATAGCACTTAAAAAGGTTCCCCTATGATTACGAGCCAAGAACCATTTTTGGTGCCATATAGAACCTTTTTTTTTTAGAGTGTTGAATCTTTCAATTTCTTTATAGTGGAATAAGGTTCTTTAGATTCTTAAAGTGCCCCAATTATTTCATGCAGTGTGTTATATAGCTGTAAACGTTCTGGAAAGTTGTGCACGATAAAGTTATTGTCTCCCAAAAGAAAGAATCGACTCTGAACCGCCTATACTCTAAAAAAAAAAAAGGTTCTATATGGCACCAAAAATGGTTCTTTGCTCGGAATCATAGGGGAACCTTTTAAGTGCTATATAGTACCAATTTTGGTGCTTCAGTGGTTCTTCAGCGGTTCTTCACCGGTTCTTTGACTAAGGTGCTATATAGCACCGCTAACTAAGGTGCTATATAGCACCGCTACCATATACAGAACATGTTAAGATATGGTGCTATATAGCACCGCTACCATACAGAACATGTTAAGATATGGTGCTATATAGCACCGCTACCATATACAGAACATGTTAAGATATGGTGCTATATAGTACCGCTACCATATACAGAACATGTTAAGATATGGTGCTATATAGCACCGCTACCATATACAGAACATGTTAAGATATGGTGCTATATAGCACCAAAAGTGGTTCCTCTATGATTACGACGAAGAACCATTTTTGGTGCCATTTAGAACCTTTTTTTAGAGTGTATACGAGTCGGTTCTGTTTCGAATCCCACTGTGTGACGGTTCTACATAACAAACGTCATTTTACTGACGACTGCTTCTCAAATCGAGTTTAACCCGGGATTCGCAAAACACTTGCTCTTGAAAGATGGGTCAGTACCTAGTTTATTTGCACCATACCGGTAAGTATGAATAATTATTGATGCATATATTTTTTACCGGGTGTTCAAAATAGATAGTTTAGTTTTATATTGTTTAACTTTCCGGCAAACTCTGCTCATCAGCTGTGGGCCACTATTACCTAAAACTGTATCGTTCTTACTACTTTAAGTAAGATAAAGGATGGAGCGAGATTTGTTTCACAAACGTTTATGTTCCATCAGTCATTCACGTTAGTCCTCGGCTAATGTATGCGCTGTTATTGATACACTTCCTGCATGTGCACCGTAATAAATTAGAAATACACACATGGGTTTGTTGATGGACACACACTTGTTAATGCTGATGGTGAGGCACTACAGCTGCAACATCTCATAATGTTCCTCAAACTAAGTAGCATCATTGAGAAACGTCCTGCTCGAGTCGTCCTTGTGATGGAGGTTTGGGTTGAATAACTAGTTCTTCCAGTGTTTCGTCAACGGACTCGTGCTCGGATTGATATTGTAAAATCCACACGATCGTTCCTGTCTTTACAGTGTGTACAATCACTGAGCTTTAGGAAGCCTCCGGGGCTGAAGTTTATGGTAATGAGCATTAGTTTCCGAAACTAAGCGGTAGACCAATCACAATAGAATGGGCCGTCTGGCCAATCAGAGCAGAGTAGCTCGCAGAAAGGAGGGATTTAGAGAGACTGATTCATCCATCGAGTCATTTGAGAATCATTGAAAAATGTGGTGATGCGCAATGTATATTACGAGAAAATTTGATGCATGTAAACCTGTTGTAGGAGACTCTAAAACTAAATCAGGAGCCTTTAAAATAGCATAATAGGGGCACTTTAAAATGATTCTTTTATGGAACTTTTCACTGAAAGGTTCTTTGGGGAACCCAAAATGGTTGTCTTCAACCCTGCTCCTGGGGACCCACTGTCCTGCAGAGTTTAGGTCCAACCCTAATTAAAGATAGGTGAAGCTCATCAAGCTCTTCAGGGTCACTTGTTGAAAACACACAGGCAGGTGTGCTGAAGCAGGTTGGAAATAAACTTTGCAGGACAGTGGGTCCCCAGGAGCAGGTTTGAAGACCTCTATTCTATGGCATCACGGCGAAGACGCTTAATTTTTAAGAGTGTATTGAGATCTTTTGAATGCAGACTTTGGTATCTTGGAGAAACAGAAGAGTTCATCAAAAGCTCAGTTTCTTCCCATTGTTGTCTAGAAGAAACAACTGCACTAGTAAGGGGATCTCATCTGCGATTTTTTTTGAGGAGTAAGATGTCAAGATGAAAGGTCGTTTCTCGACCCGATAAAACTGACCTTGGTTTCTTAGCTCGGTTGTTCTTATGGACAAGAAAAGTCTTTGGTGAAAGAGATTTCAGGTTATACATAGATGACTGAATCCTCCAAAACAAAAAGAGGATACACGCACTTGAATGATTCCTCGGTGAGGAACGACTGCATTGAGACTTTAGAGAGAGTTGAGAGTGTATGAAAAGTCACTGTACAAATGAACGTTTGTAATCAAAGAATTGAACTGCAGTGCAGACTGAATAAAACTGCTGGAAACATCACTCTGGTGACCACTAAAATCAATACAGGCAGAGAAAGAACTGAATCTGATTAAAAAAACAAGTCAATATCGTTATTCTTCTGTGTGGTTTGTCTCTGAACACAGTGGGATTTTGTTCTCTAAAGAGGCCATATTCAACATTTTTCATTAGTTGTTTTCCTAGAAGTTCACTTATAAAGTTACTCAAGGTTTCTTCCACTAAAAAAAAGTCTAAGTAAAAGTTTACGATTAGCTGAACTCCACGTTACTTAGTTCAAGAGTCTTTATAGTACATCAAACTCTCTGATGCATGGATTATTAAATTCAAAAGCTGCACACACACATTCACGCAATTTTTTTCATTTAAATAAAAGGATTAAAAAAGCAGTATGTTTATAATTATATGTATAAAATGTAATATATATATTTAAAATTATATATAATTTAAATGTGTATATACACATGTACATATTCCCAATGTATAATATATATATATATATATATATATATATATATACACACCAACCAGGCATAACAATATGGCCACTGACAGGTGAAGTGCAGCAAGTGTTGTCCTCAAAGTTGATGTGCTAGAAGCAGGAAAAATGGGCAAGCGTAAGGATTTGAGCAAGTTTGACAAGGGCCAGATTGTGACAGCTAGACGACTGGGTCAGAGCATCTCCAAAACTGCAGCTCTTGTGGGGTGTTCCCGGTCTGCAGTGGTCAGTCTCTATCAAAAGTGCTCCAAGGAAGGAACAGTGGAGAACCGGCGACAGGGTCATGGGCGGCCAAGGCTCACTGATGCACGTGGGGAGCGAAGGCTGACCCGTGTGGTCCGATCAAACAGACGAGCTACTGGAGCTCAAACTGCTCAACAAGTTAATGCTGGTTCTGATAGAAAGGTGTCAGAATACACAGAGAATCTCAGTTTGTTGTCTATGGGGCGGCATAGCCGCAGACCAGTCAGGGTGCCCATGTTGACCCCTGTCCACCACCGAAAGCGCCAACAGTGGCACGTGAGCATCAGAACTGGACCACGGAGCAATGGAAGAAGGTGGCCTGGTCTGGTGAATCACGTTTTCTTTTACATCACGTGGATGGCCGGGTGTGTGTGTGTGGCTTACCTGGGGAACACATGGCACCAGGATGCACTATGGGAAGAAGGCAAGCTGGCGGAGGCAGTGATGCTTTGGGCAATGTTCTGCTGGGAAACCTTGGGTCCTGCCATCCATGTGGATGTTACTTTGACACATACCACCTACCTAAGCATTGTTGCAGATCATGTACACCCTTTCATGGAAACTGTATTCCTTGGTGGCTGTGGCTCTTTCAGCAGATAATGCTCCTGACACAAAGCACAAATGCTTCAGGAATGGTTTGAGGAGCACAACAACGAGTTTGAGGTGTTGACTTGGCCTCCAAATTCCCCAGATCTCAATCCAATCGAGCATCTGTGGGATGTGTTGAACAAACAAGTCCGATCCATGGAGGCCCCACCACACAACTTACAGGACTTAAAGGATCTGCTGCTAACATCTTTGTGCCAGATACCACAGCACACCTTCATGGGTCTAGTGGAGTCCATTTCTCGATGGGTCAGGGCTGTTTTGGCAGCAAAAGGGGACCAACACAATATTAGGATCTGTTCACTGTTTTCACTGTTTTGAGCATCATCAAATACTATAGATATAGAAAGACGGTTCACTCTTATTTCTTATGAATGGACAAAACTACAACACACAATATGGCGGAATACGTCCTGCCTTCTAAAGTAAAAGAGCAAATCACTGATCGGTAAAGTCATTGCAATAGAAAGGTTCCCATAGAAACCTGAGACTTGCGCTTAGGACTGCAAATGTGCGTTGGCCCGTCTAGCCTGAAAAATATGCTTTTTTTAACGTTATTTTTTGAGAATAATTTGAGAATTATTGAGAAATTTGAGAATAAGAAACAACATTTATGGGACAGTTCATGTCAGATTTTGTTGTTGATTTGAAATATGTTATTTAATTGACCCTTCGCTAAGCCACGGCTGAAAACCGCCACAGGCCAATCAAATTTTTTTCCAGGGGAGAAATGACGGTGTTCTGTCGATTTGTCCTACCTTGTCAGATTTTCCTACCGTAGCGCAAAATTATAGCTATATCTATCGATCTATCGAAAAATCCTACTGCGTGTTAGCGTTTGTGACTAACTTACGTGAAATAATGATGAAATTATTCTCTAATCGGTTGCATATTATGTCGTGGATATATCCCTCGACTGCATACTGCAGTCCCTTTTGTCTTGCTCTCTGATATTTCATCTGTTTGCCAAAAATGACTAATTATCTCCTTAGGAATGTCTGACACCGGCGCATACATACTGTAATAGACGTGCCAGGCACGAAAGCTTGTCAGGCGTAGCAACAGTGACTAAGGAGGGCGGGGCTTAGCAAAGTCAATTGTGAGTTCGGGAAGCAGTTTTTGAGATTCCAGGATTCCCCCATTCAAATAGATAGGACTTGGTCTTGTATGCCTGAAATAGCTGCCCGACGGCATTGCAAAAATGGCCACAGAGTGAACAGACTTTCCTTGAAAAGGACTTTGGCATCATCTGTGTGATGTTCAGCCCTTCTGCTCTGTTTATGATGTCAGCCCTTGATTGACAGCAGGGCTTGTGTGATTAATGAAGTGTGTTCACACTGAGGACAAGCTGAAGGTGAAGAGGCCTGTTGAGGTCTGTTGACCTCTTGGCTGAGGATACAATTATTAATTAAAAGTGTGTGTGTGTTGTGTGTGTGTGTAGAGGCCTGTTGACCTCTTGTCTACACACACATATACACAGGTGCTGGTCATATAATTAGAATATCATCAAAAAGTTTATTTATTTCACTAATTCCATTCAAAAAGTGAAACTTGTATATTATATTAATTCATTACACACAGATTGATATATTTCAAACGTTTATTTCTTTTCATTTTGATGATTATAACAGACAACGAAGGAAAATCCCAAATTCAGTATCTCATAAAATTAGAATATTGTGAAAAGGTTCAATATTGAAGACACCTGGTGCCACACCTGGCGTCTAATCAGCTAATTAACTCAAAACACCTGCAAAGGCCTTTAAATGGCCTCTCAGTCTAGTTCTGTAGGCTACACAATCATGGGGAAGACTGCTGACTTGACAGTTGTCCAAAAGACGACAATTGTCACCTTGCACAAGGAGGTCAAGACACAAAAGGTCATTGGAAAAAAGGCTGGCTGTTCACAGAGCTCTGTGTCCAAGCACATTAATAGAGAGGCGAAGGGAAGGAAAAGATGTGGTAGAAAAAAGTGTACTAGCAATAGGGATAACCGCACCCTGGAGAGGATTGTGAAACAAAACCCATTCAAAAATGTGGGGGAGATTCACAAAGAGTGGACTGCAGCTGGAGTCAGTGCTTCAAGAACCACTACGCACAGACGTATGCAAGACATGGGTTTCATCTGTCGCATTCCTTGTGTCAAGCCACTCTTGAACAACAGACAGCGTCAGAAGCGTCTCGCCTGGGCTAAAGACAAAAAGGAAAAAAAATGGTCCAAAGTTATGTTCTCTGATGAAAGTAAATTTTGCATTTCCTTTGGAAATCAGGGTCCCAGAGTCTGGAGGAAGAGAGGAGAAGCACACAATCCATGTTGTTTGAGGTCCAGTGTAAAGTTTCCACAGTCAGTGATGGTTTGGGGTGCCATGTCATCTGCTGGTGTTGGTCCACTGTGTTTTCTGAGGTCCAAGATCAACGCAGCCGTATATACCAGGAAGTTTTAGAGCACTTCATGCTTCCTGCTGCTGACCAACTTTATGGAGATGCAGATTTCATTTTCCAACAGGACTTGGCACCTGCACACAGTGCCAAAGCAACCAGTACCTGGTTTAAGGACCATGGTATCCCTGTTCTTAATTGGCCAGCAAACTCGCCTGACCTTAACTGCATAGAAAATCTATGGGGTATTGTGAAGAGGAAGATGCGATATGCCAGACCCAACAATGCAGAAGAGCTGAAGGCCACTATCAGAGCAACCTGGGCTCTCATAACACCTGAGCAGTGCCACAGACTGATCGACTCCATGCCACGCCGCATTGCTGCAGTAATTCAGGCAAAAGGAGCCCCATCTAAGTATTGAGTTCTGTACATGCTCATACTTTTCATGGTCATACTTTTCAGTTGTAGCCTGGGAAAACCCAGACAACTTCCGGCAAATTTAGATTTGCTCTGCAAGTAGTCTAGCAAAGATCCCATTCAAGCCCATTTCTAATGCCTAGAAATCGAGGCACCAATCAGAAACGTTGGGGCGGGCTTTACACGATGACGACAGCGCAGCAACGTTGAAGCAGATTTGCCGCCGTGGAGCATCACTCGTTCGAATCAGCTATCGCGTCTGTTTTAAGCGATTTAAACTTTTCCTTTTCGTTAAAACCCGAGCAAAGAACAACACTCGAAGCCTTCATATCTAAAAAAGATGTTATCGCTGTCTTACCGACTGGATTCGGCAAAAGTCTGATACCAGCTTGGCCCTTTGGTGGCTAAACGAATGGGTCTTAGCAAGAGCCCTCTGGTAGTGTTAATGTTTCACAAAATATAGTTTTAAGTCCTTTTCAGGTGAAAATGTAGTTGTTTAAAGCTCAAATCTGTGGTTTATTTATAAAGAGAGCACCTTTTGAAAATTTGATCTGCCGTTTTCGGAGTTGTGAGCTCCAGTGGACCAGCGGCGCTCAATCGCTCATTAACCCCGCCGAGAACACCAGTCCTTCAGCCGTCTGCCGCTGGCTCTGATGTCTCTGTAGTGGTTAAACATAAGATATGATTCGTCTCGTCTTGTGTAGATCTAACGGCTGATCTTTGCACTCATTAATCTATAATTTGTTCCCTGACAGATCGTTTTGTCTGAGGGCAAAGTGAAGTTTCATAACTTTATATTTTTAAAGGGTTAGTTCACCCAAAATTGAAAATAAAGTCAGTAATTACTCACCCTCATGTTGTTCCAACCATGTAAGACCTTCGTTCATCTTCGGAACATAATTTAGTATATTTTTGATGAAATCTGAGAGCTGTCTCACTCCTCCATAGGCTTTCAGAGGGACTGAAACTTGATGGCCCAGAATAGTAAGTAAAAACGTCATTTAAGGAGTCCAAATGACTACAGTGGCTCTGTATTAAGTCTATCATGCGACGAAAATACTTTTTGAGCGGAAAAACAACAAAAATAACGACTTTATCCCACTATTATTGTTCAATTTGAGCCTCTGAAGAGAGTTCGCGGGAGTGCCACGACGCATGCGCGAGTTTTCGCGCATGCGTCGTGGCACTCCCGCGAACTCGCGCATGCGTCGTGGCACTCCCGCGAACTCTCGTCAGAGAGTATATAGTGGGATAAATAGTGGGATAAAGTCGTTATTTTTGTTGTTTTTCCGCTCAAAAAGTATTTTCGTCGCATGATAGACTTAATACAGAGCCATTGTAGTCATTTGGACTCCTTAAATGACGTTTTTACTTACTATTCTGGGCCATCAAGTTTCAGTCCCTCTGAAAGCCTATGGAGGAGTGAGACAGCTCTCAGATTTCATCAAAAATATACTAAATTATGTTCCGAAGATGAACGAAGGTCTTACATGGTTGGAACAACATGAGGGTGAGTAATTACTGACAGAATTTTCAATTTTGGGTGAACTAACCCTTTAAGCTATTAAACTACAGCTGTAGTCTCCTAGCGCTGACTTTGTTTGACTGAATTGCTTTATTTATTGTATAGCTTCTTATACCTTTTACTTATACTTTTATAATTGCTATTGATCACACAATAAACTGACATTTAACAAAAAGAGACTGGGTTATGTTTTATGTCATATTTAATTTATTACAGTGATAATCATAGCCTATATTTTGCACACATTAATGTGTGTTTTTTTTTTAATGTAAACGAAAAGAGGCTGGGTTTTTTATATTTCGTTTTGTTATAAACATGAAGATAATATGCATTGCCTGCACTACATTTGTGTGGCTATAATATGTTTAATATTTTTTTTAATGAAAATTAAAAGAGGTAGAGTGGTGTTTTATCATATATTTCGTTTTATTGTAGCCTAAAATATACAAATATATATTGAGTGATACTGTCAAGAACACTGCTTGTCCATTAGCAGAGTAGGCGGACTATTAACTAAATGGCGGCGGGGATTCCCCCGAGGGGAAGTGCTTAGGGAAGTTTGCAAGTGCGTGTCTAAAACTGGAGTGGAACGCAGCATACAATGTTTCTCCGTCGCTCTGCATACGTCATCTCCTTCGTCGCTCTGATTGGTTTTAGGTCTATCCAAATGCACCGAGAGGTATTTGAGCGACGCCCGTTGGTGACGCCCCTTTGGAAATGATTTGTCTATGATGCTTTGCCAGACCATAACTCAGTTACTATTTCAGTTGGCCAAGATTTCTAAAAATCCTTTCTTTGTATTGGTCTTAAGTAATATTCTAATTTTATGAGATACTGAATTTGGGATTTTCCTTAGTTGTCTGTTATAATCATCAAAATAAAAATAAAAAAACATTTAAAATATATCAATCTGTGTGTAATGAAAAAATATAATATACAAGTTTCACTTTTTGAATGGAATTAGTGAAATAAATCAACTTTTTGATGATATTCTAATAATATGACCAGCACCTGTATATATATGTATACAGTATATATTGACTTGAATTCTTTAAATGTAAGAATTTTAAAACAAATTCTTTAAATTATTTTAAAGATAAATGATACTTTCTTCTCTGTCTTACAGGTCCAGAAGCTGCCAAGGATGTGTGAGTAATGACATTTTTCGACATATCCAAACATGCCATATTCACGAATCTGAGCCACAGAATGAATGTCACGACCATTAACGTCCGACAGAAATTAATAACAGCACAAATACGGATCGCTGGGCTGAATTCATTAGCACAACTGGTACAGAACAGCTCACAGCATATTGTGCACAAAAATACACTCGCTGAATCCCGAGGGAGAATCACTCAGCCGGTTCCAGCTAACCGTTCAGTGGCTTTTGTGGTGCACATGGGCCCCTGAGGGTCCGAACGCATGCTAGCCAATCAACAATCATAACCCATCCCCCCAACGACTGACACCTCACAGTTTCCTGACAAGCACAGCAGACGGCAACTGTGCCATCGTTGGAAAAACGCCCCAGCGTGTTTAGACAGTAAATTTGTTATGACATCAGTGCGTGTCTGTTTTTTTAAATGCTTTTAGCATTTAACGTCTATAAAACTGATATGATTTAATGATTTTCCACTCTTGATGCAAGCCCAAATGAACATGCTGTCGGTCACAGTGAGTAAAACCATTTGGCTTTAGATTGGATTTCCTAGGAAGTTACAATCCTGTTCAAAATCTCTATAGTGACATTAGAGAAATGGCATATTTAATTTGATGTGAATGAAAATGAAATATCACCATGAAATTATTTTTTTTTTTAAACATTGCACATGAATTTTTAATTGTGTCACGTGTCAATTTTTAATTCATGTGCCCCCATAAACTTTAATCAAAATAACAGCCCCTCCCTCTTAGAGCCTCATCTCAGCTGCATCCGAATTCACAGCACTCATAAAACAGTAGGCAAAAAGTCCCCAGATGACCTACTTCTTCCAGCGAGATTCTGAAGTGTGCATACAATGGACACTTTACTATCCCATGAGGCCACGGGAGAGGATTTGTGAATGGCAGTGAAGTGACGTAACTGACATTGACAAATGTAGTGCGTCCAGATTACATTCATGATACACAGTGTTGGGCACTACTAGTTTAACAAAAATTTTCAGTAGCTCAGTTACTTTTAAAACAGTGTAGCTTTTCCAGTAGCTAACTACTTTATCCTAGCCTGACAAGCCAGACCCACATCAAGATGTTGGGTTTGGGAACTCACCACAAAAAAAAGACTATTGTGACTTCAGTTTCTTCACTTTTTAAAGGGATAGTTCACCCAAAAATGAAGATTTATGAAGATTTGCACAGAAGGCAGTCCGCTTGGAAGAGCCAGGGCATTTTTTAATATAACTCAGATTGTATTCGTCTGAAAGAAGTGTCATATACACCTGGGATGGCTTGAGGGTGAGTAAATCATGGTATATTTTTGGGGTGAACTATCCATTTAAGAAAAGCAAAAGTATTTTCAGTGGACAAAAACATTGTGAAAATCTAATGAGCAGGCTGTACTTCTTTCCCATCAAATAAAATATACCCTGCTCTTACTAGAGTCCATCAACAGGGTCTTGAGATGAAAACTGCTTCTGAATGTGGTATGAAGTGTTTTGATGAGGCATCTTTTTGAGCAGAGAACTTCTGTACTTTACTGTATTTTACTATCCGAGTGTCCGTCAATGACATACAATTAAGTACATGAGAGTGGGAGCATGTATTGAAATCTGACAGATGTGTCGACCACAGAGATGGCTTCATCTTTATTCTCTTGATGCAGGTCAGAAGAACCTTCACCAGACGATGAGAAACGAAGGTTAGACAGTGCTTTGAAAACATGATCATATGAATCAATGAGACTGAATGGGGACAGTAATAATGGGTGTGTAGCGTGTGAGATCTAACTGTGTGTTGTGCAGGAACTATGGAGGAGTGTATGTGGGCCTTCCTGCGGATCTGACCACAGTAGCTGCCAGCCAATCAAAATCCACACGTAAAGGTGAGAAGGACATTCAAAGAAAGAAAGCGTTTTGAGGCCGCTAGTAGTAAAAGAACAGTAATGGCAGAATATTCTGTTTGCTTTGATCTATTTTAAGTGACTGGACCAAACTTTTGCTTCTGCTGTAATTAGTCGCTGTAATGTTGAATGTACACTCTTCAGTTTTACATTTATGTTTACACACACACACACACACACACACACACACACACACACACACCAGAGATGCTCACAAGTCTCTGAGCTAGAGTCCAAGTCAAGTCTCAAGTCTCTGAGCTAGAGTCCAAGTCAAGTCTCAAGTCTCTTTATTATAATAAGTCTCTGGTTATAATAAGTGTTGCATCACATACGGCGACCCATCCAGGCTGTGTAGAACACTGCAAAGCTATATATAAGGAATTCAAAGCATGTAATAAGTTATTTTGACACCTTTCTCTATTAACATACCATATCAGCTCATTAAACCTGCAGTTGTCGATCAATGAATATGAAAAGACAACAAGTGAATATGAAAAGACAACAAGTAAGATGCTTATCTAATAGCTAACAATTTTATGTGCAACACAGCACATCTGAAACCACAAAGTTCTGGTACTCAGGGTATCACAAAAACATTGCAAAATGTATAAGCAATAACACACTTTTTTCCACTTAAAGAGAGCACACACTCAAGCAAACACACAGAAACACTCTCTCACAGTCACACACGCACTCAAGTGCACACACACTACCCACACGGGTTTACGGGGACTCTCCATAGGTGTAATGGTTTTACTAATGTACAAATGGTATAATCTATCCACCTACACTAACCCTACCCCTAAACCTACCAATCACAGAAAACTTTTGGCCTTTTTGGAATTTAAAAAAAGCACCATTTAGTATGTTTTTAAGCAGTTTGGATTATCAACCATGATTAGGTTTTATTTGAATACCCATGTTGAAATATAATCTTAGTGACTGTCCTTTTCATGACAGATTTATCAAAACATAGCATTAAATAATCAAGACATCACTAACAGGTTAAGTAGAATTTATATATATATATATATATATATATATATAGAGATAGTGAAAGAGTTGATTTCTCTAGTGAATTAACAGCTGTGGACTGAATGACTTCTGACTCTGAGGTAAATGATGCGGCGTGACATATGTTTCTCAAGCTGTTTGACATCTTTGCGCGATTGAAACACTGATTGAGCGATTACACGACATATAATACGTTTCAGTAAGTGTTATTCTCAACATACCTTAAGATATTAATTTATGTTTATTCTTCTGGAAGAGATGATCGCGTTCACTCGCGCGCGCGCGCCGCGGCGCTTGAATTGACGCGCCTATACATGATTGCTCGTTGTCCTCTCATGTGTGGCCGCGAGCAGCAGATACGTAGTACGTAGGCAGGTTATAGGTACCGGAGGGAGGGGAATAACATCGAGCTCATCAGACGTTTCCTAAAAATAAACATTGTTCACGAGTCCCGCAGCTCGAGTCCGAGTCGAGTCTGAAGTCTTTTGAGGACGAGTCTGAAGTCGAGTCTGAAGTCACTGTGTGTGCGACTTAAGTCGCACTCGAGTCCGAGTCTCAAACTCGAGTCCCCATCTCTGACACACACACACACACACACACACACACACACACACACACACACACACACACACACACACACACCTCTCTCTCTCTCTCTCTCTCTCTCTATATATATATATAATCACATCCAAAATAAAAGTTTGAGTTTACATAATACACATGTATGTACTGTGTATAATTATTATGTGTATATATATATATATAGATATATATATAGATAGATAGATAGATAGATAGATAGATAGATAGATAGATAGATAGATAGATAGATAGATAGATAGATAGATAGATAGATAGATAGATAGATAGATAGATAGATAGATAGATAGATAGATAGTTTATATATTATATAAATATATAAACAGTATATACATGCAGTATATTTCTTAAATATATACATAAAGGAGTGTGTATTTATATATACATAATAATTATACACAGTACATACACGTATATTATGTAAACACAAACTTTATTTTGGATGCTTAAATTAATCGATTGCCCAGCACAAATATATATATACACACACACTTTGGTCTAAAAATTGCACAAAAAAACAAGAAAAGTTTGTATATTGTATATTGAAAATGTTGTATATTGTAATTTTACATTGTTCGATTATTTTAACATTTTAAATAATTAAAATAATAAATATTGTATGTATACTGTATATAAGATATGTATATATATACACACTGTAAAAAAAATTCAGGTTTCCAATTGAAATTTTTCTAGTGACCGATCACATCTAAAGTTTTCAATTGGCCAAATTGAATTTCTGTAAATTGATGCAATTTAATTCAAAGAAATTCAATTTGGCCAACTAAAAAATTTTGATGTGATCAGTCACTAGAAAATTTTCAATTGGAGACCTGATTTTTTTTTTTACAGTGTATATATGTATAAAATATATACATATAATATTATATTTAAATAATATTTAAAAAAATCTAACGAGTAGCAAGCTAAAAATATGTATGTATATATTCTAATTTTACAATATGCCAAGTTGATTTATGAGGTTGCTTCAGTGACTTAAATTGTTTTATGCCATGGTCTGTCTAAATACTCGATTCTGATTGGCTGGAAGGTGTGCATTAGAATCCTTTAATGCACAGCTAACCGTGGATTATCCTTTATTTGTTCGATTATTTTGTAAGGGATAATCCACGGCTAGCTGTGCATTAAAGGATTCTAATGCACGATATGGAGGCAAAGAACCCCAAAGACTTAAAGGTGGGGTAAGTGCTATTTCAAAACTGCTTTAGAAAAGTGTCTCGGGCCGAGTACCAAAACAAGCATATAGCCAATCAGCAGTAAGGGGCGTGTCTACTAATGACGGGAGAAGAGAGAGCTCAGTGCACGTCATTATTCAAAAGACCGAAACAGGACGGACATTAGCCGAGCGACGACAGAAAGAGAGAGATGGCAGATAAAAAACAGATGTGGAAGATGTGTGTGGAACAAAAGAAGGCGTACGATCAGCTTTCCAGCGCTGGAGAGAACTCAAGGAGCGAGCGTTGCTTTATTTCTTCTCGATAGGCGAGTTACACTGATTTAGTTTTGTTTGCCAGAACTAATATAAGCTGGCTTTTGCTTGAACATACTCATGTGTCATATTTGCTCGCTTGTCCATTTGCGATGGTATTGTCGTTCACTTCAGCTATAAAGACCCATTCATTTCCACACCGGATAAGCCTGGAGTATCTAAACTGTGTCCAAAAAGTACGATAATAAACTCCTAATATATGTTTGTTTCCTCTTTTCGTGATCGATATAACCCTCTAATCTTGTCATAATTGTAATATGTTCGTGCTCATACTATCGAGTTGTTCATGAGAACTGTTTGTGTTTTTGGGATGGAAGGGAAGACTTTTTCATTGAACATTCGACCTGGATTACCATAGTAACACAGCAGATTCCGCCATAGTCGTTGCCTGGGTTACGTATGTGTGGGGCGGAGCTATCAAAATAGGGGCGTGTTTGTTTTGGTGATTTGAAATATCAACATCGGTTACCAGAAAGCACTTACCCCACCTTTAAAGCTGTTATTGACGTTTGATGTGCATTTATTACTTAAAATAGCGATGTAACCCCATCTTTGCTGAGAAATATAATGTAGTGATCCAGTAGCTTAACTATTTTATGACTAAAAGTCGCGGGGTGGCGTTGATAACAGGTGTCTTTGCTCCTGAATGTTTGTGTGTGTGCGCAGCGCGATCTCCACTCTGTGTGAGTGACATAGGCCTATGTGTGTGTGTGTGTGCGTCAATGAAAACAGTGCATTAATATAGAACATATCCAGACAGACCATGGCATAAAACAATTTAAGTCACTGAGTCAACCTCATAAATCAACTTGATTGTGGGACTAGCTGACTACGTGACCACCGAGAGCTCTCTCTATAAAGAAGCCTACCATATAAAAGTAGTAGACATCTGAAGCTTTTATTTGATGAATAGAGAGCAATTTAAATTTCACTGAAAAGACATTTGTTTCTCTATAGACCCTTTTACAGCCCACGTGATCAAATAGTTGCGCGCGCATTTTGGCAACGGAAGTGGTGTTGTTCCCCAGTGGTTCTAACGTGTTAGCAACTCCGAAAGTTTATCAAAGCGGTTTCCCAGCATCAAAATGTGTGGCTGTTGCGTTTTCGGTTGCACTAATCGATATTCCACCAATGGGCTTAAGTTTTGTAGGATTCCGACAGGATCATGGCCGTTTCAGACATAATAAAAAATGCTCGCGTTATGCTGTGAGGACGTAGTTCTCTCGTTGGTTGATTATTATGGCGTTCCGAAGGGTTCTTTAATATGACTTTCGGCAGACCCAGACGACACGTTTATTGAGACGAGTGCATGTTGCAAAGTCATATTAAAGAACCCTTCGGAACGCCATACACAACTGACTTTCTCTTCACTCATTCCTCTCAATGAACGTGACATTCAGGGTTGCCAGGTTTTCACAACAAAACCCGCCCAATTGCTACTCAAAACAAGCCCAATCTCGTTTCAGGGGGGCTTCTCCAGTAAAAACCGCAATTGGGGGGGGGTTAAATATGTGTTTTTTTTTGTATGGTTGCCTACTAAAATTCGCATTCCCGGGGCTAAATATCATATAATTGGGGTCGCTTCAACCCGCGGACATGAAAAACAGCTCGTGGCAACAGTGATGAAGTATCCCAATTCCGAGGGAAAACCGAGGACTTGGCAACACTGACATCTGCGTCTGTGATTTTATTTGAGTGTGTAAATGCGTGTGTGAATTATTGTTTAATCCCACAAAGATAATATTTGGGGCCTATTTATTTATATATATATATATATATATATATATATATATATATATATATATATATATATATATATATATATATATATATATATATATATATATATATATATATATATATATATATATATAAATCTATTATTGGGGTTGTTATTGTAAATAACCCAAGCCTCATACATCGTTGTCTTGTGTCCTTGTCTTTGACTAGGGAGAATTTCTGATTTTAACACACAAAACTCAGAGTCTATGTCATGGTATTTGACGTTCTGTACATGCCCACAGACAACATATTCATAAGCATCTAGTGATTTATATGCTCGTGATTTCTCTCGGGTGTACACGATCGGTTTCTCAACTAAATACGTATATATATATCCGGCCACTGTATATTTGGCCATCTGCTAACGTCTTCTATCCACTCCACTATAGTACACGGATCTGCAAGCCGAATAACATTTGATAAAATCAACTTTTTGTTTCTTAATCCGCTCGCGTAGCTTGACATGCTGCTGATTCTCGCCATAGTTTGTTGCCAAAATGCGCGCGCATACGTTGCTACGTCATCATTGTGTACAAACAGTAAAAGGGTCTATAATGCATCTGGCATTATGCAGCCGTGTATACATTAACAGACAACAGAACATAATAACTAATTTTACCTTTTAGGCTATAATGCATAATAAAAAAAAAGCATGATGAAAGACCTCACGACAACATGGTCGTGATGAAGGGCTATAATGGCTGGACTGATTACCCATAATAACCCTTTGTGAGAGGCAGCGTGCGAGAGGAACAGACTGCGGCATTACATTTAGATTACACAGCACAACATTACCGCACAGCTCCAGAGAGACTTAAAACCAAGTTTAAACAGGCCCTCGACGTGTCTGTAAACTCAAGTTAGAGCATTATTTAGGGATGGTTTATCCAACAACAAAAAAAGAAAATTCTCTCATCATTTACCCATTGTCATGTTGTTCCAAACCTGTATGAGTTTCTTTCTTCTTCTGAACACAAAAGAAGATATTTTGAAGAATGTTGACAGACATTTAGGCCCAATACCAATTCTATTTTATACCCCTTCGTCTTTCCCTACACCTACCCATTCCCCTTGCCCCTTGAAACAGAGTGCCAAGACGTAGGGGTGAAAATATTCCCCTGAGAAATGGGACACCACTCCTATACCATTACACATCATCACACATCATCATACCCCGTTTCTTTTATCAGTGTCATGTGACATTTAGCCAGTATGAACAGCAATGAACTGCATATATCTAACAGAAATCAGGTGCGAGCACGTTTAACAAATTACTCCCAACTCCCAACAGAGTTTTGCGCTGTATTTGGACTTAATAAAATGGCTCTCGTTTTCAGTTCAAAAACGTATGAGCCAGAGTTTCCTATATGATACAGAATGATACACAACATACAAGACTAGTGAAGCTGCTTTTCCATCGGGCAACATACACACATTCTATGCAGCATGGTAGTCGGTGGAGGCGAACTCCTCATACCCCTTCGTTTGTCCAGAAAGCGTGGTGGCCCAATCTCATTTCTACCCCCTAGCCTTTCCCTGTCCCCTACCCCTTCGTTTTGCGCGTTCACGTGAAGGAGTAGGGGTGTCTGGGTTCTCTTTTGGCTGGAGTGGTAGAGGTAAGGGGAAGGGCCAGATAGCCCTTCAAACAATTGGATTTTTCAGGACCGCACTTCAAATGAAGGGGTATGAGGTGTTTCCCTCCACCGACTACCATGCTGCATAGAATGTGTGTATGTTGCCACTCAGGATCGATCACTTTGCGTGTCGCCTGGCTGCCAGTTTCTCCTGAAAATAGTTTTTAAAACAAGTTGAAATACTAAAATTACTAAAACTAAATTTGTAATAAAATAAAGCTATATATATATATATCATTTTAAAAGTAATAAAAATGACAAAGTACACAACAAAATGACTAAAACTTAAAAATGTTGATTTTGATAATATAAGAAAGTCTATGTAAAATATTAATAAATAGTATAATATTAGAAAAAAAATTCTAAAATAACACTGTAAAATAAAACGCATACCTGCGTCCAAATATGTCTATTATACACTGTAAAAAAAATATGTAAAAAGTAAGTTACCTGGTTGCCTTAACTTAAAAATGTAAGTTAATTGAAATTAAAATTCAGTTAATACAATGAACATTTTTGAGAATCGATATCACCCTTTATTCAAATATTATTAAAAGTTTTTGTAAACATATTGTGTAATTGTGTTTTATTTGTTATAATGCAGTGAAACAGGCCAAATTGTGCTATTTTCATGATTTATCACTTTTTTTTTTTAATTTATGTGGTTCAGATACAATAATATTTTAAGTTTCTATTTATTAAACCAATTTCCTTCATTGTATTAATTCCAATTTTTAATTTCAACTAACACAATTTTAAGGTCACCAGGTTACTCACATTTTTAAGTTAAACCAACCATATTTTTTTACAGTGTACTAATATAGTATACAAAAAGCAATATTTCTACTTGTGCACAATTTTGGACGTAGTTTGGACGTAATAAATGCGTAAAACGGTCAGTCCGTGACATTGTAGTAACATGACCTTGTGCAATTCAGCAAGTGCCGTCTAGTCATTATCTTAGAAATAAAAATGATAGTTCTCCATTTTTAATCCAATTTTGTGTAAACATTTCTAAAGCGATAGTTTGCTCAAAAATGAAAATGTCTTTATTTACTCACCCTCATGTCGAGGAAAGAAAGCCTTTCAGGTTTGGAACAACATGAGGGTGAGTAAATGACAGAATAGTTTTCTTTTCCATAATCATACCTCCTACAGTACCTCACGTTGGAAAAATTGATGCCCTAATATTCTGTGGTAATCAATGTAGACATTAAGATGAAATGTTCCTGAATGTCAGTTTGTTTCTGGTGCTTTTGTGAACAGCAAGTTCTCTGAACAGAGCTTGATAAGAGTCCGACTGCAAAAATGTGTGTTCATTCATGACCCGTCACCTTCTCCCTAATATCTTGGTTAAAGCTGTCCAGAGAAGACAGCACGCCCACTTTAGTGCATGAGTTTCCCAATTAGTGGTATCTGTTGAAGCTCAAACGAAATGTAATTGTCAGATCGCTCTCGCTCTTGATATTTACTAACAGCTATTATCCTTCTTTGGCAGACTGACAGCAGATCACATGAAAGTACAAAGCTACAGCCTCTTTAGAAGCTCTGCAGTCGCTGATTTACAACGGATATTAAGATGATATTCGAGGATCGAGCTGTTTTTGGAACTGAAACCAGAACCACTTCGTAATGACATCACCGTGACATCATACTGGCTGGCGTACAGAAGGGTTCTGTTCGGAACACTGAGCATTATTGTGACTCTGAATGTAGTCACTGTTGCCATGGTAACCATCGACCCCCTGCCCTCACGCTCCTCACATCCTGGTATTTTGGAGTCACCATGGCTGGGCATTACCAGATCAACTGTATGTCTCTGCAATAACAGACTTTTCTGAATCTATTCATTTTTTCTTAGACACATTAATTAGACAAAAGGATCCGAAAAGGGTGGTGTAAGTGTAAGCGGTCCTACTCGACCTGCTCGGTGGGATTCGAACTGGCGTCTCTGGCATGGGAGGTTTACACACACGACTCTTACTAGCTTGCTCCTTTACACTCATCCTCTAAACCTCACTCCCATTCGGGTCACGGCACCAAATATAACTGGTCCTACTTGACCCACTCCGATCGGGATTCGGGATGCGGGTATGCTATAACAAGGACGTTAAAGACCGCTTACTGGCTTGCTTCCGCTACATAAGTATTTGACATATGTAAGCACGAAAACAACTTAGTCAAAATGTTTAGCACTAACATGACTAAAGCTGTTGACATGACTACTAAATGGAAATAATGACATTAACATATAGACTGTAGTTTTCTTACACACTTTGATAGTCACATCACTATTACAATTAACACGTCTATTAATAGCATTTACTAATCAAAGAGTTCTTATACTTATATTTATTCTATTTCAGGTTATTGACCTGTGATTGTACCAATTTTTTGTGACTCGTGTGAATTCTGTATATGAAATTAAAAAATATGAGATTTTAAGAAATTGAATTTATTGAAAAAATGGTCTATTTGCATCTACATTCTTAAAAATAAAGGTGCCAAGACAAGCTAAAAAAAGGAGTTTTCAGAGCGATGCATTAGAAGATTTATTTGGGCTTCCCAAATAATTTTTTTTAAATGTTCCATTTAAGTTTATTTACACTCTTATGAGGGAAACGGAAATATTTGTGGCTGTATACAGTTGAGTTGAGTTACACTACCGTTCAAAAGTTAGAGGTCAGTAAGATTTTTAAAAACGAAATTAATACGATTCTAGACTTGGTAAACCCAGCCTGATCTGCTGGCGATTTGATTTCGCCCTCCAGCTCGGGCTGGAAACCTGTACATTAATTTATCCTACCTCTGTCACACTTTTTGCGGGAACCAATCACAGACTGGCGTGCTATTGGTGGGTTTAACACGATGACGGATAGAGAAGCGATGGATCGATGCCCGTTGATCACACCTCTTGTGGTCTGATTGGTTGAAGGACTATCCAATTGCATAGAGTCATTTGAACTATGCCCTTTGATCACGCCTCTAGTGGTCTGATTGGTTGAAAGACTATTCAATTGCGTTGTCATTTGAACTATGCCCATTGATCACGCCTCTTGTGGTCTGATTGGTTGAAGGACTATCCAATTGCGTAGAGTCATTTGATCTATGCCTGTTGATCACGCCTCTTGTGGTCTGATTGGTTGAAGGACTATCCAATTGCGAACAGAGTCATTTGAACTATGCCCGTCGATCACGCCTCGTGGTCTGATTGGTTGAAAGACCATCCAATTGCATACAGAGTCACTGAACTATGCCCGTGGATCACGCCTCGTGTGGTCTGATTGGTTGAAGGACTATCCAATTGTGTACAGTCATTTGAACTATGCCCATTGATCACGCCTCTTGTGGTCTGATTGGTTGAAGGACTATCCAATTGCGTACAGTCATTTGAACTATGCCTGTTGATCACGTCTCTTGTGGTCTGATTGGTTGAAGGACTATCCAATTGGGCAGAGTCATTTGAACTATGCCTGTTGATCACGCCTCTTGTGCAGTAGAAAATACAGAGCAGACTCCCCGTACCAATGTTAAATCTTAAATTGAGCTTGGTCTGGTGATAACCAGGCAAATAGGATTCAGCAAGGATGCGTTAAATTAATCAATAGTCACAGTGAAGACATTTAAGACTTAAGTAAATGCTGTTTGTTCTTAAGTAAATTTGTAGGCCATTACAAAACCTTGAACTCATCATCATGTTCCTCAAACCATTCCTGAACAATGTGTGCAGTGTGACAGGCTGCAAGAGCTGAATCCAGCTGAAAGAGACCACAGGAACACCTGTGTGAATGGGTGTACCTGGTCTGCAACAATGTTTGTAGGTGGCACGTGTCAAACACTTGCTGTTGTCTCACAGTATATTTTGGTGCCATCACTTCCCCAGGTAAACGGCGCACATGTACACGGCAGTCCATGTGATGTAAAAGAAAACAGAAATCTTCAGACCAGGCAACCTTCTTCCACTGCTCCAAGGACTAGTACCGACGCCCACATGCCCATTGTATGAGCTTTCACCAGTGGACGGGGTCATCATACACTGAAAAATCTAAAGCAACATGATTGCTATACACCAATCAGGAATAACATTAAGGTGAAGTGAATAACACTGATGAAATTTTGATTGCCAGACCATCTCCAAAACTGCAGCTCTTGTGGGGTGTTCCCGGTCTGCAGTGGTCAGTATCTATCAAAAGTGCTCCAATGAAGGAACAGTGGTGAACCGGCGACAGGGTCATGGGCGGCCGAAGCTCATTGATGCACGTGGGGAGCGAAGGCTGGCACGTGTGGTCCAATCAAACAGACCCTAACTATGTACAGTGAGGAAAATAAGTATTTAAACACCCTGCTATTTTGCAAGTTCTCCCACTTAGAAATCATGGAGGGGTCTGAAATTGTCATCGTAGGTGCATGTCCACTGTGAGAGACATAATCAAAAAAAAAAATAATCCAGAAATCACAATGTATGATTTTTTAACTATTTATTTGTATGATAGAGCTGCAAATTAGTATTTGAACACCTGAGAAAATCAATGTCAATATTTGGTACAGTAGCCTTTGTTTGCAATTACAGAGGTCAAACGTTTCCTGTAGTTTTTCACCAGGTTTGCACACACTGCAGGAGGGATTTTGGCCCACTCCTCCACACAGATCTTCTCTAGATCAGTCAGGTTTCTGGCCTGTCGCTGAGAAACACGGAGTTTGAGCTCCCTCCAAAGATTCTCTATTGGGTTTAGGTCTGGAGACTGGCTAGGCCACGCCAGAACCTTGATATGCTTCTTACAGAGCCACTCCTTGGTTATCCTGGCTGTGTGCTTCGGGTCATTTTCATGTTGGAAGACCCAGCCTCGACCCATCTTCAATGCTCTAACTGAGGGAAGGAGGTTGTTCCCCAAAATCTCGCAATACATGGCCCCGGTCATCCTCTCCTTAATACAGTGCAGTCGCCCTGTCCCATGTGCAGAAAAACACCCCCAAAGCATGATGCTACCACCCCCATGCTTCACAGTAAGGATGGTGTTCTTGGGATGGTACTCATCATTCTTCTTCCTCCAAACATGTTTAGTGGAATTATGACAAAAAAGTTCTATTTTGGTCTCATCTGACCACATGACTTTCTCCCATGACTCCTCTGGATCATCCAAATGGTCACTGGCAAACTTAAGACGGGCCTTGACTTGTGCTGGTTTAAGCAGGGGAACCTTCCGTGCCATGCATGATTTCAAACCATGAAGTCTTAGTGTATTACCAACAGTAACCTTGGAAACGGTGGTCCCAGCTCTTTTCAGGTCATTGACCAGCTCCTCCCGAGTAGTTATGGGCTGATTTCTCACCTTTCTTAGGATCATTGAGACCCCACGAGGTGAGATCTTGCATGGAGCCCCAGTCCGAGGGAGATTGACAGTCATGTTTAGCTTCTTCCATTTTCTAATGATTGCTCCAACAGTGGACCTTTTTCACCAAGCTGCTTGGCAATTTCCCCGTAGCCCTTTCCAGCCTTGTGGAGGTGTACAATTTTGTCTCTAGTGTCTTTGGACAGCTCTTTGGTCTTGGCCATGTTAGTAGTTGGATTCTTACTGATTGTATGGGGTGGACAGGTGTCTTTATGCAGCTAACGACCTCAAACAGGTGCATCTAATTTAGGATAATAAATGGAGTGGAGGTGGACATTTTAAAGGCAGACTAACAGGTCTTTGAGGGTCAGAATTCTAGCTGATAGACAGGTGTTCAAATACTTATTTACAGCTGTATCATACAAATAAATAGTTAAAAAATCATATATTGTGATTTCTGGAGTTTTTTTTTATTTAGATTATGTCTCTCACAGTGTACATGCACCTACGATGACAATTTCAGACCCCTCCATGATTTCCA
Source organism: Romanogobio albipinnatus (assembly GCA_023566225.1). NCBI lineage: Eukaryota > Metazoa > Chordata > Actinopteri > Cypriniformes > Gobionidae > Romanogobio > Romanogobio albipinnatus. The sequence continues at coordinate 31,641,560 of CM042262.1, read as the reverse complement.
AGTGGGAAAACTTGCAAAATAGCAGGGTGTTTAAATACTTATTTTCCTCACTGTAAATCTTACCAACCCAAAATTTTGGAATGGTATATTGTTGTATATATGGTTCTTTGGAGAATAAAATTTATTGATGTTTCATAGGTTCTTGAGGTCAGTATTTTGATTTCTAAGTTCTTCAAAACACCAACACATGATGGTTTACAAAAGAACAAGACTAAAAAGTTTTAGGTTGATGATAAAATAAATCCCTTTTACTTCTAACCGAAACGTTTATTTTAGGAATATTGCAAACAAGAAAATTACAAACATAAATGCATTTTCTGCAGTATAAAAAAAGAAATGAAACCAATGAGAGTTTAAAACAGAAATTGAAGGAAAACCACTCTGCACTGTTCCAAACCCCAAGAAATTCTATGTAAGCGAGTCCTTGCAGAACATCACACAATCACAAGAGATGTCATTTATCATCTGACCGCTGCTCAAAAGAACCTTGGCAACAAATGCTATTTTTTTTTGTGTTTGTTTTTTTGCTTTATACATGGAATTATTGACCTCAGTGGAAAACCTTGGGAGACTCTTCAAAAGTACACACCTCTCCACAGAAAGACGCATGATTTGAGGAATCGTGTTATAGAACAAAGTTTGTTTGAGAAGAAAAAGGTTTGTTGTTATTGTTTGAGAAAAAAAATGTAGGGGAAGGACTTGATTTTTTCCCTTGGGAATTGATTGGATTGTTGGATGGGTGTGGTTTGCTATTGGTTGATCTCATGTGAGTGACAGGTTGCCCCGCCCTCAGGCCAGTAAACACATCATGTCGCTGCATGAGCGAGGGGGAAGTTATTTTGATTAAAGATTATGAGGACACATAAATTAAAATAATAATGATGTGCAAGGATAAATCATTCATAACAAATACTGCAATATACATTTACGGCTTGTTGCGCTTGATAACTCTTTTTAATATATGCTACATTCTTTATTCCTCATTCATGCATGTTTCTTTATCACTCTAAGTGTCATCATGAGCTTTAAGTAGTACTGTGCTACGTATATTTACATACCACAATGTAAACAATATTGCAAAATCTCTAACGATATCACTTTATATCGTGGCCAGTTATACACTCACCTAAAGGATTATTAGGAACACCATACTAATACTGTGTTTGACCCCCTTTCGCGTTCATAACTGCCTTAATTCTACGTGGCATTGATTCAACAAGGTGCTGAAAGCATTCTTTAGAAATGTTGGCCCATATTGATAGGATAGCATCTTGCAGTTGATGGAGATTTGTGGGATGCACATCCAGGGCACGAAGTTCCCGTTCCACCACATCCCAAAGATGCTCTATTGGGTTGAGATCTGGTGACTGTGGGGGCCATTTTAGTACAGTGAACTCATTAGCATGTTCAAGAAACCAATTTGAAATGATTCGAGCTTTGTGACATTATCCTGCTGGAAGTAGCCATCAGAGGATGGGTACATGGTGGTCATAAAGGGATGGACATGGTCAGAAACAATGCTCAGGTAGGCCGTGGCATTTAAACGATGCCCAATTGGCACTAAGGGGCCTAAAGTGTGCCAAGAAAACATCCCCCACACCATTACACCACCACCACCAGCCTGCACAGTGGTAACAAGGCATGATGGATCCATGTTCTCATTCGGTTTACGCCAAATTCTGACTCTACCATCTGAAAGTCTCAACAGAAATCGAGACTCATCAGACCAGGCAACATTTTTCCAGTCTTCAACTGTCCAATTTTGGTGAGCTTGTGCAAATTGTAGCCTCTTTTTCCTATTTGTAGTGGAGATGAGTGGTACCCGGTGGGGTCTTCTGCTGTTGTAGCCCATCCGCCTCAAGGTTGTGCGTGTTGTGGCTTCACAAATGCTTTGCTGCATACCTCGGTTGTAACTAGGGGTGCACCGATCCGACTTTTTCAGTCCCGATACCGATACCGATGCCTGGGCTTTGTGTATCTGTCGATACCCGATACCGATCCGATACTATTGTTGAATTAATAATAAACTGTATATCTTCCACCTTATACCTTCCTTGAAGAGACTAAAGGCACCAGACTTTACAAATTAAACATAACTAAGACAAAATAACAGATGTATGTAAAGTGTTGAATTCTTATTTATTTTAAAAACAATTGTGCATTCAAATCTAAAATAGAATGTAATCAAACTTCTTTAAATAAATAAAATGTAGCAGTGGAAACAAAAAACAGTGTATTGGTCAAACATACAATTGTAATCTGACAGTTACCAAACATTTTTTACACTACAGATAATTGTTTTGGTATATAATCATATCAATATTAAAAAGTAGCATTACAAATTAACAAATAGTCTTAATTTTCTGCCATATGCAATTTAATAAAAATTATCAGCTAGCTAATAACAACTTTGTTCTGGTTTCACCTCACTCCTGTCGGCTAGGCCTATTTATTTTACTACACATTGTCAACTGAAATAAGCTGAAATACTGTTGATAATTAAAAATAATTCTTACTACCCACTCTTGCTTAATTGGGTAAGCACACTTGTGTGTTCTCATTTCAGATGCGTTCTGAGTAAATTAATAAACTGATTCATGAGTTCAGTGTTGGACAGATCAGTTGTTCGAACCAGTCGTTAAAATGATTCGGTTCAAAGGAGTCATTAGGTTGCGAATCGGACATTAGCAGACACGTTGTGTGCGAATCCCGTCTGTTAGAACATCGCGAAAGATGTCAACACACAGAAAACACTTCATAACTGAATATAATTTGTCTCCCGCTTATTGAAAGTATGCTTTATGTCAGCTGGTCAGAGAAGAGTCAACATTTTTTGAGCGCAATTCACACCCAGCGGTAATTCAAGGACAAAATTGTCCGAATGTGTCACGTGCAACATGGTTTCGGTCTTCCGACCTTTTGATTTGTAATTGGATTAATATGTGAAATATGAGAGAGCTAACACTGATTATTTTGAAGACCCAGAGAGCGTGCGCGGCGGAGGAGCTCTCTGATCACTCAGTCACAAGCGCAGCATCTGTTCTACATCACTCGTAAATCACAATAACTCATCAAATTAGGCTTTGGCGGCCGTCAAAAAATGTTCAATGCAGGAAAAACCCTGACTTTGCAGTAATACCACCTCCCCTCGAAACATTTAAGTTACTTTGCAGACATTGCAAACAGCTGACGAACTAGTTGGCGTGGCAAGCGTGAAATATCTCCTCCACAGCGACTCTCTGGCTGCCTCCATGTTGCTTCTAGCAAGCGACACACGTGAAGCTGACGAATGACGTAGGTTCTGCTGCGACGGAAAAAAACACCTGATCGGCTTGTGGATCTGTTCATTTTTCCGATCCCCGATCCAGCTATTTTGTCAGTATCGCGGCCGATATCCGATCCTAATATCGGATCGGTGCACCCCTATGCATAATATGCTAAATTTCAGGATGCAATGCATTTAAAGTGATAGTTGCGTGTTGTGGCTTCACAAATGCTTTGCTGCATACCTCGGTTGTAACGAGTGGTTATTTCAGTCAAAGTTGCTCTTCTATCAGCTTGAATCAGTCGGCCCATTCTCCTCTGACCTCTAACATCAACAAGGTTTTTTTTCGCCCACAGGACTGCCGCATACTGGATGTTTTTCCCTTTTCACACCATTCTCCTTTTCAAACCATTCTTTGTAAACCCTAGAAATGGTTGTGAGTGAAAATCCCAGTAACTGAGCAGATTGTGAAATACTCAGACCGGCCCGTTTGGCACCAACAACCATGCCACGCTCAAAATGGCTTAAATCAACTTTCTTTCCCATTCTGACATTCAGTTTGGAGTTCAGGAGATTGTCTTGACCAGGACCACACCCCTAAATGCATTGAAGCAACTGCCACGTGATTGGTTGATTAGATAATTGCATTAATGAGAAATTGAACAGGTGTTCCTAATAATCCTTTAGGTGAGTGTAGTTTGGGAAGGTTTATATGGCCTAAAGCCACAGTTTTTTTTAAACTGGGGTCCAGGGATAAATAATAAGATAAAAATAAAATAGATTTAAATAAATAAATGTAAATAATTAATAAAACACAAAATAAATAGATTAAAATACAAATTTGATTTAAATAAATGTAAATAGATTAAAATGTATTATAAAAGTACAATAAAAAATTTGATTAAAATCATAAAAACGTCATAACTAAATATGTTCCCAAATAATAATTTTACACATATTTATTTTTCCCAGTATAAATTGGGTTTTTATACATAGATAATACATAGCTGCCTATTCAATTTTGGGATGGGGGTTCGTGGCATCTAAAAGACTGAATACTGGTAGGCCAAAAACACATTAAAACTAATATATGCATTCATTTTTAAATTACTCTCCTTCCTGATCGTACCTGAAAATGGCGATGAGCTTCAGTTTTGTAGTGTGCTCGTCTTTACGCACGTCCTCTGAGTTACGTGATGAGACGCACACTCTCAATCTCATTACCCACTCTGCAGCTGTCTGCCTGTTAGTCATCAGCTGTAATTGTTCTCTTCAGATCTCAATCGCAGATCTGTGACTCCGATACCAGTGGTGACAGATGTGCTGTGTACAGAAAACACATAAATAACCTGCAGAGACGCATGTGGGGAACAATAAGTTGCTAAAACAAGACCTAAAACAAAACAGGGGTCACATGAGAAGGTCATTCCACTTGTCGCAGAGCCTGGTTGTAGCAAACTAGCAAGTGAGGAAAGCCTGTTGTTAGTTACACAGCCACCAGATGTCACCGTTGCACAGTGAAAGGCTAACATGTGCTAGCAATTGCTAAATGCTGAATGTTTAAGTTTTGTTTAACTTAAACAAATCTTGTTCAAATCTTGTTCATCTTTCTATGAGAACTCATCGAAAATGGCACATGAGAGTGTTTGGAGGAATGCATATAAGAATTTAGCAACTTTAGCAGTGGATTCCAGGCATAAATAACAAGGCTGCCATCGCTATAATTTGCTATTGCTAGAAAGCTTAAAAAATGCTATGTGCTATGCGAGTGCACAGTAGGGATAAATATTAACCATACATTCATACAGGACACCTGCTTATGACTAGTTGGACTGAGATAGCCTACATGAGTCACATTGTGCTTCCCAAAACCAACAGCTAAAGAGACTGTTGTACTGCCCAGTTTTGCATGTTTGAAAGGTTACAGATTTGTTCACAAGTTAGCTATTCATGTTAAGCAAAATCTTGACTAGTCCACACTGCTGAAGAAGAAACAAACATTTTAAAGCAACTTCTTGTTGTTTTCTGGTCTCGGCGTAATGGTTAGCCTGGTCATGCTGATATTCAGCCTGATTTTTGGGTACTTGTTAGTTGGTCAACTAGGTGACAAGTGCCCAAAACACTTCTAATACCATCAGAGATGGCACATAGAGAAAAAGGGTCAAAATTGTATCTTTAGGGGTACAACAGCTTGTCACTGGGGCACCCTTCACATTTTTGTGGTAAAAAAATGTACAAATAGGTTCATAGTAGTACCTTAAGATACGTATTTGTACTCTAAAGTACTAATATGCACCTCTTAGGAGTAAAAAAGGTACAAAGATGTAATTTTAAGGGTACTGCCCCAGTGACAAGCTGTTGTACCCCAAAAGTTACAATTTTGACCCCCTACTGACTAGTGAAAAACAGTTTGATGGCCAGTTAAGACCAGCTAAGGCTTGTTTAATAGGTTTATTTTCAGTGGGACAAGGGTTTACTGATAAAAACATAAGCACACTAGCCTGTAGTGTCTGTTTTCTTTAGCAGTACACTCACATAAAGCAATAGGCTACTATATATAGCAAATCTCAACTGCTTGATTGTTGCAAAATCTAGGTTGTGTCATCACCCAGCTCTAATCTGCTAAATGCGACTATAAGGCATTAAGATATTATAAAGATTACCATCATGACTTTCTGTAAAGCTGCTTTGAAACAATGTGTATTCTGAAAAGCACTATACAAATAAAACTGACTTGACAGTCTTCAATCAAATGGTGTCTCTTTTAACATGAATCGTTTCATTTGGTCTTCTGGCCTCCAGGCTGCAATCTGTTGGAATTAAAAGGTCTCACCCCAATCAACTATACTGATCTCAAACCAGTGATTGAGAACATCTCTAACACTAGGAGATCAACAGCAGTGTGCAGGGAAGGTTTGCAATGAAGAAAACATCAGAAAAAACATGTACGGTTCCAAACCAGCGAATCACCATAATCAGAGAATAACTGAACAGAGAGACCTATCGGATTCCTCTGTAACCGCACACGGCCTGGAGACTGATTGGGTTTTGGATTTTGATGGGACTTCCTTTCATGGCACTGCCCCATAATTCACCTCTGATTTGTGGTATTATCTCCATACACTGCCCTTGTCTTCCTCCGAGTGTCACGCTTTGGTCTAATGGAAGCCCCCACCCCCCCACCCCCGGCTGTCTGCGGCTCCTTGCAACCCCCCAATATGCTTCCCATTACGCTCGAAAGGCCAGTGAGGCGGTCCCTCGCAACATGTGGTTTTATTTAGAGCAGGTGAAACAATGTAAGAAAATAGATCCGTCATTCACTGCATTCCAGGGGTCAGGAGAGAGCAGCGTTAAATCATGGAAAGACTAATCCTGGAAAGATTGTGGTTGGACTTTACGGTGGTGCTGTGTAAAACTCTGTAGGGGTCTAAAAGTGCATCGTACCATTGCTAGCATGACTGTTACGGTCATGTGGAGCGAGATGGAGGACTGAAAACATGCAGTCCGCTCTGGCCGCATCCACCAACCAGGTGTTTTCACTCAAATCTCTGAGGAACAGTCTAATTTGATTTGGGGAGTTTAGATGGTGTTTTGTGGCCCTTTATGTAGAACTTAAACGCTATAAGCGATGTGTATATATATATATATAAAACGATGCACTAAATATTATTCCAAAAATACTGTAGAAAAAAATTCAATCAAATTAAATGTTGGGATTGAATGTTTACATTTTTATTAGTATAATAAATAATTCAGATTGATTTTTGGTCACTTGTTAGCTGGTCAACTAAGGCCCCGTCCACACAGAGATGCGTTTAGCTGTATACATAACATTTTTGTACCTTATCAGCGTTTCGTCCACAAGGATACGGCATTTCGGGAGCATGAAACCAATATTTTTTTTAACCGGGTCCCAGAGTGGAGAAATCTGAAAACGACACCCTTGCATGTGTACAGCCAATCCGTATATTTTGTGAAACGGTGATGTCATCACACCACGTCCCGCACGGGAAAAACTAGAAAGGGATTCAGCTACGGTGACTGGGCATGCGCATATCAATATTGCGTCATTTAATGACTGTATAGACCCTTTTTGCGCCGACGTCACAATTACGTCACGGTGTTAGCTGGAGGCAAAACAAAGGAAAAACTGGAGGCGGCCAATACAAACCAGCACAGAGTCGGAGCTCAAAATGTCACCTTTTTGTGATTTTGGGTGCCAGAATCGACGGAGTACAGGCTCCAAATTGAAATTTTACCGCATACCTGCTACTACTGCCAGACAAAAAAACGACGACAGGTGTGGTTAAATGCAATAAAACGAGCGGACTGGAGTGTGTGTGTGTGCCAGGCGCTGGCTAGGCAGAACTCCGGATCGTACGACACAAAACTCATCTGTTAAATCTGTGTATTTTATGTCTTATACGTGTCCATTTAGCACATAGTTATAGGCATTTAACGATCTAAACCAGGGTTCCCCAAACTACGGCCCGAATACGGCCCGCCCCCACATTTGGACCGGCCCTCTGAACCAGAGTCCTGCACGGGCGGGTACCCGACGGGTGATCCGCGAATATTGCTGAAACGGGTGAAAAAAACATCCTAACTGTGTCGGATACGGGTGCGGTTCGGACAAGGGACAAACACGGGTCTAAACACGGGTTTTAAACAGTCACGTGCAAACGAATATTTATATAAAAATATATGCATGTATATTGTAGATGTGTTCCTAAAAAAAGTATGCATATTTTTAGGAACACATCTACAAAAATATGCCTTGCCTGTATTTCAAGTTGATAAAATAATTTAAAATCCATATTAGTTTATTTGTGGCCGTGCGGCGCGCGCGCGCGTACCCTCCTAGGAGATTCAGAACCGCGCGCAATCTGCCTGCACTGCAGTCGTCGAGATGGATCCTGAGGAGTTGAAGAAAAGATAGCCGCAAATGTGGAACTTCATCGCTGAGGAAGCACGCAGATTACTGTGGTAACAAACCAAGAACACACAGTTCTAGCGAACAGTATTTTTCAAAAGGGGACAGAACTGAAGGTGCCTCGTAGAGATGATAAGGACACATAACCATGTTTGACAGCTCTGAAGTTGTCCTTGTGTTAATGGTCGTGTAATAACTTCTGTATGCTGGCAATAAACATTTTTGAAAGTGTGTCTATAATGTTATACTAAACATTAGATTTTTAGTTTGATGAATAGATTTAAAATCATAATAAAATCTCCACAATAATACTGGTAGTCACTCCGGCCCATGTAATTTGACCGACTTCAACTTCAACACACTTTATTTGTCCCCAAGGGGCAATTAACAAGGCCATGTAGAGTAACACACAATCGCTATGCATAAAAGAATCATACAATAAACAATTAACACAGTGTGCACGAGTGCAAATATATTAAAACAAGTCCAACCATATATAAAATATATCCCAAAAAAAAAAAAAAATCACTGCAAGGTGAACTTGATGATGCTTAAAAACGGCTGTAAATTTAAAAGCTGCACCGATTTTGGAACAAAGGTTGCCCTCCTTTGTGTCCTACAGTCCGGACAACGAAGACGTCGCCCCGAGGGAAGCCACTCAAAAACAGAAGCAAGGACATGTGACGGATCTTGTAGAATCCTGCAGGACAACCTCAGTGTTTGCTGATCACTTATAGTAGAAAGGGTCCTAATAGGAAGTCCGATAATTTTTGAACAGACTTTTACCGTGCGCTCCAAGCGATTTCTGTTTTGAAGGCTGATGGAGTGAAACCAGCAGACGATAGAAAATGTAATGACACTTTCGATGTAGGAGTAGTAGAACATAGTAAGAATGCTCTTACTAAACCCAAAGGAATTGAGCTTTCTTAAGAGATACTGCCGCTGATGGCATTTTTTCAATATCTCTTCTGTGTTCGAGGTGAATTTCAGCATATTATCAAAAATTGTGCCCAGGTACTTATACTCCTCGACGATCTCTATGGGCTTTCCATGAATCACAGTGGTGACTGCCATAGCCATCTGCCTCTGCTTGTTGGAAAAAGTTACCACCATCTCTTTAGTTTTATTTACGTTGAGTTCCAAACACGAATTGTCACACCACTCCACAAATTCCTGAAGAGCTGGGCTGTGATGCTGTTGAGAGTCTGATAGCAAAGACAATAAGACAGTGTCATCAGCGAACTTAATTAAACTACAATTAGATTGGGTGGACCTACAATCGTCAGTATACAGAATGAAGAGGAGCGGAGAAAGAACACAGCCCTGTGGAGAGCCAGTTGAAGTATAAAGGAGGTCAGAAAGGGTGTTGTTGACCAGCACTCTCTGAGACCTATTTGTCAGGAAGTCAATTATCCAAGAGATCAGCTGGTTCTCCAGATGGAAGCGATTGATGAGCTTCTCAGCAAGAATATGTGGCTGTAACATATTGAATGCCGAAGAAAAATCAGCGAACAAAAATCTAGCTGTGGTATTAGGAGACTCAAGGTGCTTATGGACAATATCTGCGATAAACACTTTTGCATCATCCACCCCTCTGCCTGTGCGATAGGCAAACTGAAGTGGGTCCAACTGCAACTCAGGTACTTTAGTGATGTAGTTTTTAAAGCTACACTGTGTGATATTTTCCCCCATCTAGCGGTGAAAGGGTATATGACCATCCAGTAAATATTAGTTTCTTTTCCTCCCAATTCCGATTTGGTTTTAACTCCTACGGTGGCCGATTTAGTCCAAGATTAACATGGCTTCCCGTTCGATCCAGCAATCCCCCTCTTCACATTCGCCATCGAGTTGTAATGCGTGTGTCCGGGTGAAAAATACGGATAGCTCACTCAACGCAACTGGAGTCGATGCAAACACGGAGGCGATTGACATCAAGCAGCCCGCACTTTATTCCCCGCGGAACCCCCACAAGAGTCCGGCACAAACTCCACTTCCGTCCACAGCATTACCCAACAAAACAAAAATAAATGAATGCTAGCAACAGAAGACAGTGCACACACACACACACACACACACACACACACAGAACGCAGGTGCTCCAACCGGGGCGAACGCTCTTAAAGGGGTCACACTATTTTCCTACAAAACGCGTTAAACGTGTTAAAAAGCGAAGCTTGAATTACGGGTATGTCCCTCTTTGGCTAATGTACTTTCAAGATGGAGAGGCAACATGGCGACCCCCATTCGAACCCCTTACCCGTATGTATTTTCAATGGCATATTATAAACTTACGAGAATACTTTATTACTTGAAAGAAGTAAATATACATTAATGAGCACATATATTTTTGAAAGAACTAAGTGTTTTTAGCTAAGAATAAACTAAAAAAGTTACACAGTGTAGCTTTAATAATCCTCTCCATGGCCTTCATGACCCGGCCCCCCATTAAAGAAAGGAAAAATGATGTGGCCCTTACAGAAAAAAGTTTGGGGACCCCTGATCTAAACTATGCACATTCATGTTTTCACCATGAAGTAGCCTAAACTGAGAAATTTAGATATTTAATGTGAATTTTACAAAAAAAATTAAATAATATTTTATATAAAACTATTTTAAATAAACCTGTATTTAAATATCATTACTAATTTTGGCAAATACATTTTAAAAATGCCCTATATCCCCTTAAAACTGCACAACTGTAGAGTAAAAACATTAGGCTATTAAAAAAGCGATGTGTGCTTATAAAAAAAAGACATGATTTTTTATAAAAATCACACTGTGTACCCAGAACAGCTGCTTGCATAAAGTTTAAGGTAAAAATAAGCATTTGCCTATTCCGCCTATGCCGCGGCTGGCCCTGTTCAACCGGAGTTAATGCTGTCAGATCCATCCATTGAGTGAGTGTGTACGGGTTGGTCAATCTGGTTCCGTGAACTTCCGTCTGTTAAAGTTAACTTTTTAAAATAACAGTCACGGTCCCGGACAGAGAGTGACCTTACATATTCAGATACAATTACTCCAGTCATTGTTTATCAACAAGTTCACCTTAAATAAAACTTGCTGGCTAGCGTTAGTGAAGCGATCAGGGGAATCGTTCTGCCTCCAGCTAAGCTCCGCCCACAAAAAAATCGTCACAATGTTTACTAACTGAAAAAGAGTCTATTTGCATTATTGTAAGGGTAGGTTTAGGGTTGGGGTAGATGTAGGTGTTAATAAAACACATCTGGTATGTAGCAAATTTATTTATTGTTATTTTATTTTGCCTCACTTCCTACCATTGCTGTACCCCTTCTAGCCACAACTCTTCTTCTCCGTTTTTAGTGTATTTCTGTGGCAGAATTACAGCACCACATACTGGCCTGGCATGTATATTACATTGTTTTGAGTCGGCTTCAGTGCTCTCGTGTGTACGCAGATATTTCTTGAAATGAGGGGGTAAAAAAAGGGGGTAAATAAAAATTTATTTATTTATTTATTTTGTATTTATTGTTTAAATATTTTATTTTGTTTTATTTTATTATTTATTTTAAAGAAATTAATTAATAATTTGATGTAGTATGCATTAAATTGATATTTGTAACATAATTATAACATAACATTACATAAGATTTCTATCTTAAATAAATGCTGTTCCTTTGAATTTTCAGTTTATCAAAAAATCCTGAAAAAAATTTATCAGTTTCCACAAAAAATATTAAGCAGCACGACAGAAATGTTTCTTGAGCAGCAAATCATCATATGAGAATGATTTCTGAAGGATCATGTGACACTGAAGACTAAAGTAATGATGCTGCAAATACAGCATCAGTTATTTTAAATACTAATAATATTTCACAATATTACTGGTTTCACTGTATTTTTGATCAAATAAATGCAGCCTTGGTAAGAATACAAACTTCTCAAAATGACCAGTAGTGTATATGGTATCGTCAAATCCAATCATTAAACATATTTTAAATTATGCAGATTCCAAATTGGTTACCAGCTCATGTAATACTATAATATGCAAAGTATCTCCTGAACCAAACATTATAATTATATTGTATATTATACTGTATTATATCTACAGTGATGCAACACTGATGAATGAAAACATGTCAAGCATTATGACACGCCTAATCATGTCGCCGCGGGTTCCGAAAGAACCAATCAGAGCGAGCGTGTTCCCTCTAAAGCTGTGGCAAGAAAACATTATGAGCTGGCCGAGATAACACAATTCGCTAATTAAAAACATTCCCCCGATGTCTGTCACGCCACCGTCGCTGGAATTAAACGGCTATGATATCTCGCAACACACCCAGGTCCCGCTCTCTGGTTTCCACAGCAACAAAGAGAGCAATAAACTCGAGTGAATAGATTTTATGCCAGAGTCTCCCACCCAACACAACTATCTATCGCTCTCTTTCTTGAATAAAGATTCCCTCGGTGGCTTTCATAAGCTGGAAGGGTCTGCAGAGATTCACGCCGTATAGACACGGTCAAACATTAGTGTGTATCAGTGTCTGTGTGTGTGTGTGTGTGTGTGTGTGTTTGAAGGTGTGGGCGGTATTTTTTTCTACGCATCAGTGTGTGTGTGTGTGTGTGTGTGTGTGTGTGTGTGTGTGTGTGTGTGTGTGTGTGTGTGTGTGTGTGTGTGTGTGTGTGTGTGTGTGTGTGTGTGTGTGTGTGTGTGTGTGTGTGTGTGTGTGTGTGTGTGACACACACACACACACACACAGTGTGTCGTGATCAGAGTGGCGTAAGAGGATGAACATGGGCTTGGTGATTCAGCAGACAAGCTACAATCAAATACATCATCTCTACATTACACCAGATTATCATATGTCATATTCCTGAGCATTGTGCTCAAACTGAATGCACTGTATTTCACTGTATTCTCTTGAGGTCAGGGAAGTGAAGTTTACATGCAAAGCTCTTACTGGCCTACGTCCATTACACTCACCCCCCTAAACCTCACTCCCATCAGGGTCACGGCACCAAATGTAACCAGTCCTACTAAACCCGCTTCAAGTGGGATTCGAACCAGGGTCTCTGGTGTGGGAGGCAGGCGCGCTAACAAGGACACTAAAGACCACAGCCGCTAGCATCAGTTGCTAGCGTATCTCTTGAGGTCAAGGAAGTGAGGTTGACATGCAAAGCTCTTACTGGCCTACGTTCATTACACTCACCTCCCTAAACTTCACTCCCATCAGGGTCACGGCACCAAATGTAACCCATCCTACTAAACCCGCTTAAAGTAGGATTCGAACCGGAATCTCCATCGTGGGAGGCCATCTGGCGGCCATCTTGTCAGTCAGCTCGCTCACTCGTATACACACACATATTTATTTCTATATACTGTATATGCATACATGTGTGTCTGTGTACACTCACACACACTTATATTATATTATATAATAAAATATAATAACATTCGTATAAATAAAATAACATATACACATACATATATTAAATAAACAACTTTTTTGAATACGACTAATCGCAATTAAACATTTTGACAGCACTAATATATATATATGCACATTTTGTATAGACTAAAACAGACTAAAATTACTGAATATAATCAACAAGAAATATTTACAAAAGCCCAAAACTATGGCTACAACAAATAAACTATGTAAAACTGGAGAGGAAGATTGCATGTTTTATGCTGAATGAGGGCCCTTGATATTTGTAACTAGCATTAGCGTTAACACGAGGCTTCGAGCAGTAACTTCATTAAAGGTCATGTGTTCTGTGGCCTCACAGGTGTGCATCACTCCTCCAGAGACCATGTAGACTTTTTACATGCACATGCGACCTGGGATAAAAGAGCGTAGCATTTGACCTCCGAAGGTCTGCCTCCTAGCTGTTTACCTCTTGTTTGTGAATTCCACTCTTAACCTGGACTGCGTTCAGTCTCGGTTGCGAGTTGCTAACCTCTTCCTTATGAGCAGCATAATGAGAAACACAAAGGTCGTTTTAACGAGAGCGCTGCCAAAACCAACCCGAAGGTTTAAAAATGTGGCCGCTCGCTTTCCACCGACTTCTAAAAGCAGCCGCGTCTCCTAATGCACATTCCGAGCTCTTTTATTTAGTGCTGCTCCTGTAAAAGTAGAAATTAAGGTTAGGATTAATTTGTTCTGCAGTTTGTTTTCTCTTTAAGCTAATGAACAAGAGGAGCACAATTGTTTCCCTCCAAAAATAAAGAAAACCTGTGGTGACACTTCTTTTCTTGTTCAACTTTTCCATTTCATTAAGGAGCATGGGCGAGGTACGAATGGAGAAAGTGTTGGAGCTATTTTCGGGAAATGTGTTTTTCTAAGATCATGAATGGCTGAGCACTTTGACCGCTGATTGGAGCTGATATCAGGAAACAGACCATTAAAGGCCATTAAACTCGCATCCCGCGACTGATTACTCAAATGAACGGCACAGGCTATTTTACGGTTAAAACATTTCTCTCTCATTCTAAATTAGGTTTCATTGCACAGTGCAGTAAATAGCTCTTTAACCACATACGCGCCTGGTCATCTCATCATCTAAAATTCAACTGCCGCTGGCACAACCTGCACCAAATGAGTTTTCCTTGGTACCAAAATTTAATTGTAGATCGCAGTGCTACTCAAAACAATCCAAGCAGCTCATTTTGACTCCTGTGACCTAGTGTTCTATCAACAGGATGCCGCTGGAATTCCACAACCTCAATTTATTAACCAAGGTCATGGAGATGCCAATCATCTTCAGATGATGGCCATTTAAAAAATTGTACTAAAGGGGTGTACACGTGATTCTTCATTTCCTGCAGTGTAACGAGGCCTGCGGTTTGGATTGGAGCCAGTTCCGCTGATGGTTTACGCCTCTGCGGGGCAAGACCCATTAGGAAGCTAATGGTCTGCGTCCCTCGGGAAGGATAACTGGTATCTGCAATCAGGCCTGATTTTTATTCCCTGTGTTTAATGAGTTAATTACATGTCCTGCATCAGGCAGGCTGCTGTAAGCCTTGGGGTTTGGCATTGATTAATGAGAGCCTTAAAATAAGGCTCCGGTTTCACCGGCAGCTTGTAATACAGTCCCATTTAATTGGGTTGGTGGTTTTACAGCACGTTTCCTGCAAATTGCATCGTATTTACTTCTGCTACGGCTACAATATAAACACAACACCAAGTAAACTTTTGTAAACTTCATCACTTTTGGGACCCTTAAAAGATGCACCAAACCCTGCTACAAATATTGGACTAAAAGTAGCGATGCTACGAACTACTTTTTCAGCATGAGAATACATCAAAGAGTTCATTTTTCCAATAAGTAGCGGTGTAGTATTTCCTAGTGAAACAAGAAGTTTGGTCAGGACATTTTGAAGCCCTCTTTCCTTTTTTTAACACCCAATAGCCTTCAGGATTTTAGACTTAATATTGGTAGTACGGTATTTAGATTGCCTCAAAGCTAATACACATGGGACAAAAACATGTTTTTTTTAGTATGAATATGTTAGCTTATAAGCTAGTGTGCTCCAAAACAATGAAAAAATGTCAAAGATAAAGCATTCAAAACTTCAGTCTCTCACTTCCGCCAATCAGAATCAATGACTTTGATGACATCACTCCGCATTTCAGCTACTCATCAGATTTTCTGGTCAATCAAATGCTCTCTAGAATCTGAACTGTCCCGCCCCCTACATTATAAATAGACGTTGAAGCTGTGGCTGAAATTGGTCACTTGTTCACACATTTACTATTTTATTCATGGTGAATGGCACATAGTGCACTATGTAGAGCAGGGATGGGCAACTCCAGTCCTCGAGGGCCACTGTCCTGCAAAGTTTAGCTCCAACCCTGATAAAACTCACCTGCCTGTAGCCTTCTAGTAATCCTGAAGACATTGATTAGCTGCTTCAGGTGTGTTTGATTAGGGTTGGAGCTAAACTCTGCAGGACAGTGGCCCTCGAGGACTGGAGTTGCCCATCCCTGATGTAGAGGATAGGGAACAATTCAGACAGTGTAAATATGCTTTCCATTGGGGCGAATGAAGTCTGGTTTCACGTTAGTGTCACATGAACCGCCGCAGCGCGCGCACCCAGCTCCGGTCCAGAGACACTATAGCACAGAACGGACCATATGCGCAAGTGGTAGGGGTGGGAGAAAAGGTCGATGCATTGATGCATCGCGATTCGTTATCCAACGATTCAGAATTGATTCTCAAAAATTCAGAATCGATTCTGTGTTCAATTCAAATGGCCACTTCACCACTGTGTGCGCACACGGTCACTGGCCAAACAGAAAAACCTGTCGATGGCGAACGTTCGTATGCTGGTGAATTGCCTTCGTTTAAGATAAAATGGACAAACTACGACCTGCTCAGGGGCGTCGCACCCGTGGGGACACTTTTCCCGATGAGAGGGTTCAACACCTGCACGTTTAATGCAATTTTTCCGCAGTTTTGCACAAACGCCTTACAGCAGTCGCTCCTCCGTTTCTCTGGCCGCTCTGTGTCTGCGCTCGCTGCGGCTGCCTCTCCATTTCAAAAATGTATTTTGCTTATTAAATGCAAAGTTTTTAATTTCAAAAGCACTTCTAAATTAAGTTCATATTTCCAACAAACGAAAATCTGAGCCAAAATAACGAAGTGGTGCTCAAATAGGCTATAAGGCGCTTTCCTTGCCATTAATGCTTAATAACACTCCTATGTCTCCGATGCGGTGGCCGGGATATACATAAACCTACCAACATCCGTGGCATAATTTTTGGAATGAATATTGCTGAACTACTGCACAATGTTTCAAACGAATGGAAAAATTCTGAACAAAGACTTTGGTGAGTGATTCGTTAAATGTCTCTAACATGACTGTTGCAGATCAGCAAGTTCTCTAATGTGAGATGTTATGCGCACACATTGAATTTGGCTTCTCTGCGAGCGCTAAAGTTGTTTTTCTTCTGTTTTAGCCGAAGTTTTAAAGATTTTTTGTGGCTCTAACCAAAGTAAACTTTTTTTTTGCTTTGTTAAAATGTTCTAAAGAAACTGTCTTGAGTGTTCACACCCAATCGATTTTCACTGGCGATGCGCCGAGTGAACGTGCACATTCAGTAGATAGCGCTCCCGGTACACAAGGTGGTGCTGCGGCACTTTTAGCTTCTGACACTCGCTTGTCACACAGAAGAAGAAGAGAGACAGTATTTAAGTGCTTGCCAAAACCACAGATATATTATGTCTATGGCCAAAACCATTCACACACTTTTTGCTAACTGTCAAGCAGCATTAGCAGCTAATATTCTTCTTTGTCTACTTACTACTTCTTCGTCGTATCAATGTTTGCTCGGCAAGACCGATTTTGTGCTTGAGCGCCACCAAGTCGTGTTTTACTGTCACTTCAGCAGCTCCAGCCATGTGAACAAAAGCGCTGATCTAATTGGTCGGCCAGTTTTTAACATGCCGCGTCAAAAAAAAAAAACCGAACCCGAGGCGTTTTTTTTTTTTTAAATTACGCTTTTACGCCTGGCGTTTTGCGCATCGGTGTGCACACTCACATTGGAGCCCATTGTTTAGTCACGAGGCGTTAAACGCCAGCGATAAACGCACGTGAAAATCGTCCCGTGTGAACAGGCCTTTAAGAATCGTTTTGGGAAACGGATCGTTACTCCCAGAATCGGAATCGGATCGAATCGTTAAGTGCCTTAAGATTCCCACCCCTAGCAAGTTGGCCATTTATTTTTAAACCGTATGGAGGAGATTAGGAAGAGAAACGGTTAGAGATTAGGAGGAAACTGTTGCTTTACTGAGCTCAACGCTAAAACGTTATTGGCTGTTTTAAAAGGGGGAGGAGCTGTTTGATAGGCCTATGTCTTCATGTTTCAAGGCACTTCAGTGGGACTTTAAATGGCATGTTATTAAGTTGGGTATTTCAAATATTACCGTAAAGGGTATTTCAAATACTTCCGTAAAGGGTATTTCAAATATTTTAAATAATGAGTAGCTTTAAGCTTGGCAAGCTAAAGTTTCAAAGTAGCTTCCCCAACACTGAAAACTGAATAGATGCTATGGTCAAACATCGTCTTTCCTTGTTTGCACTATTAAAAATTGCTCTTTAATGTAACACTGATTTTCTTTCCCATAACTCTGTTATGCCATCAGATTTCCAAGTAAACACCAGCCTTAGGGATTAGATTAGTCAGGGTTAGGGCAAGTTAAGTTTTGGCTGGTCATTTAACTTAAATCAATTAACCAATGACACAATCAAAGAAATCTAAATTTAGGGCTAAAAATATGACAAAAAAGTAATTCAGCATCTTGAATACATTTTGCCACAATTCAGATCAAACATCGATATCATTAATCAGTGCTTTAAACCATCCAAAGTACGGATGTCAGTGAAATACAAGCACTCTGGGAAAGATTAAACTCAACTGCACCAAAAGAGAATATCCCATTAGATTTTTTTTTTCTCATTTTGACCATCTTTGTTTCCAGACTTTGGTATATGACCTAGAAAAAAAAAGAAATCAATCGATCTTGTTTAATTAGTGCATGTCACTTTTATGAGCAGTCAAGAATAATCAAACGGAACTACTCAGTGAGCATCAAGCTAAGATCCTTTTTTGTGGCTTGTTGTAGGAAATGGGCCCCAGAGGAAAAACGGCCCCACTAACATTGATTGATGTATTGCGTTTTTCAATCTGTTCGTTGAAAAAGCTGTATATTCCTATTTAATTTTACACACATACTTCAGGAAGTGCACTGTTCAAATGAGCACTTTGAGGCTTTCATCACAATGTCAACAAAAATGTGTCTTTCACTCAGTTGTTTCCTGTGTCTAATTCCCGTCTTTCAGATCTCCACTGTAATCACACACAAATACATTATTTTAATTCACAACAGATACCAAGATAACCAACTCTGGTTGCACAGAACAATTTCCGTGGACAGACATACATGCGCACATGTTTAATGGCATCTGACTGCCAAAATGGCTTATAATTTGCGTAGCATATACAAAAAAAAAAAGAGTGAAAAAATCTGTTACACCAACACTGAAAGAGGCACCAAAACCATATATAAAACCAGAACATGATTTGGACATAGGCTCTTTTTACTACCTAGCCTGAGCCACCTAGTATACACCCAACCAGCAACACCCTAGAAACCACAACCACAAACAACTACCTTAGGACACCTTATGCCCAAGCAACCACCCAGAACACCTTAGCAATAATTAGAGTCACCAACCAAAACATCCTAGCAACGTTCTAACAACCATCCACAGCAGACTAGCAATGTATAAACAATCTTGCTATAGCCCTATAAACAACCCAAAACACCCTAGCAACTGCTCAGAGCAAACTATTGACTGCCAAGCAAGAACTTAGAAACCACCCAGTATAGCATGGCAAATACTTTGTTGGTAACAACCATTTAGCAACAACCCACAAAACCCTAATGACTTCAATATTATGCATTACTTCCTACTCAGATAATGAGGATTTGCCTCATTTGGCCACCACGTCTTCCAAACATAAGAATAGACAAAGAAAGTAACAAACAGAAAACAGTGATAAATGGCCGGTACCGGAAGAGCATCAAGAGTAAATGGCTATACTTGTGGTCAGCACAGGCAGAGGAACAGCACACACAGCTCCTTTAATTATTCTATTTAAAGTCCTGAAATGATTACCGTCTCTCTCTCACTCTCTCTCTCTCTCTCTCTCCTTCCATCTCTGCCTTACTGTGCCTTTTCTCCATTTCCCTACTCTTTGGATATAGAATAAGTGAAATCTCAAAGCAAGACACTTAGGAATGTGTGTCTAACATGTCATTTACCAGAATCCAGTATCTCCGTTTTTGGCCCACGTAAACAGTTTTCCTTCTTGTCTGCTCTTTTCAAGCTTGACTTGCAACCAATCATTGGATGAGGGTGGAAATCCAAAACATAGAGAGGATCTACCTTTGTTCAAAGCTGATGCATGAAGAGACTGGAAGCTTTCGCAAGATCAGAGGTGCCACCATGCCGCTCGTCCCGATGCCCCAGTGTGACCTGCAGAAAGAGGGAAGAAGAGAAGGAAGTGTTAATATGGATCACAAGACAAGACTTTATCTTGAGAGGAGACAAGATAGACCCAAGAACTGGAGAGTTTATTCCACAAAAATTATCTTTACCAGATTATTGCTATGACCTGGGTGAGTAGGACCAAACTTTGTGTCAATGTTTCCATGGGGTAGTGGATAAAGATCTGTCTACAAAGATCAAGTTGTTCAACTCCAAACTCTCACATGAAATATGAATGAAACGTGAACCAAAGACATGTAAACTATAACTTAAAAAAGGGACATGTCGTCACAAAATGCAACCCAAAAAAGAACAGAATGCACTTATTTTTTCTCATCATAGTCACAATGTTGCCCATTACAGTCCGGTACAAACATCTTGGTTTTTGTGTGTGACGAAGGGATTCCTGCCACTGTTTTGACTCCTTTACACATTTTATAAGCTCTTCACAAAATCTCAGCTGGTCAAAATCACATCAAATGTAGCTACGCACACACAACAACATAATTTAGCCCAGAACTCAGCATTGTTTTGGATGTTCAGTAAGTTCCGTCGCAAAATATACGTCATAAAACCAGACTAATCAGGTTGTGAACATATCCTTATGCCTTTAGGTTCAGTGTTGAAAATGGCAATGTGAAAGGACCAGGACTAAAATGTCTGGGCCAAGTGAACCGAATTAGTATGAACACACTCTTAGAATAAAAAGAAACTACTTCCTCCATTAGGATATGCCTCAACCTACAGACCAATTGCAATCAAAACCTTCAACGCGTTGACCCTCTAATGCAAGAGACTGCACAGTGCCAAAGCCTTCTGACGGAAGCTCACAATGCCATTGGTTTACCACTTTGCAATTTTGGGGATACAAAGAGTACCAGCGCTGTGACACGGGCCCCAGGCAAACGACAGTATCTGGGCAGCGAGCGAGTATGGTTGTGGCTGGCCCTAAAATAGCCAGCGGTGGGGCTGGTATTTCAAAGCTACGGCTGGGACAGCACAGAAACCGCATGCCACTGCTTTCAACATGCCTCTGACACTGCTGTACTGGAAACGGGGCAGACAAACCCAAATGCCCTCAAGGGATTGGCTCCCATATAACAGTGGTGTGATTGTCGGGTGGTTTTGCATCCCATCAGATGCAGATGTCCATGTGGTTATATGCCGTTGCTGATGCGCCTTGAGTAAAGTTTGATTTGGGGTCTGAGGGTTGATTCAAGCACGCCGGCTCTTACAAAACAGGAAAATCCCATCGAAAATGGACATTTAATCTAATCAATGCTTTCAGGCCACAATCGTGTAGTGGTTTAGTGGCTAAAACTCACTTGTGCCTTGAGTGAAACACTTCACCTCAGATTGCGCCAGGGGACCGCCCCCTTAATAATGCATTCAATGTCAGATATGGTATTTTCCAAATTGATATCTCAAAATAGTATTAATAATCTCAAAATGTAAACTATGGGATATACCTAATTGATATCTCAAAGGTGTCCCATTGCCCTGTGCCTGGAAGACAAAAATAGCAGTGCTGCCAATTGCTTTGCAGTCAACAAAAAATTCAAACAAATTGTGGAGAATAAATCATGCTATGCAACGTTAGAAACTTGCCTTGTTTTACACACCAGCCTCTGCAAACATTTGTTGAACAGCTCTTATCAAGCATGTAGGAACTTTAGCAGTGTACATTTTCATGGAGGCTGCCGAGTTCATGTCATACACCTGCAGAATGGGAGGAGTTTGAGATTTCCGGACAAGTTTCCAAATTGGAAATATAACTTCTTCTGCCATTTGATTGAACCTTTTCCAAGTAGGAAGTTCTCTGGTTTTCCGAGTTGACCAGAATGCAGCATATGGTGTTTGGGGTAAAGGTGTCCGCTAATGACAACTTGTTTTGCTGTATTTTTTTACTCTTTTGAATGGTGTGTACTTCCAAGACTAAGATAAAGGAAGACACAGATAGCAAAACATCAACAAGTGTGTGTGTGCGTGTGTAAAATGTTACGTGATTTGGTGTTCATCCTGCCAGTGAACACGCATCTTCTCTCCTATCATTATTTTGCCTACTCACTGGTCACATGCCCTTCGGCGTCTAGTGCATCCACACCTGTTCCAAACGAACCTCTTACCCCACAGCTGCAGGTCTACATGTGGGATCACCTTAAGATGTTTTAAGAGGCTGCTAATACTCTTGTGTTGTAATGTCCCAGAATATGTGAATCACTCTGTAAGAATGAGGCCCTCTTATGTAATGAAGGTTTACATGCTGAAAACATGTAGTGAACACTGATTTCATGTCTGGGCATGTCCGGTCGCTCTCTGAGCCTCCTCTGTGAAATCTGATAACAGCATCCTAATCCCCCAATGCCTAACCCCGAGCCATGAGGACAAACACCTTTGTGTGAATGTCTGCCCTCCCTTGTGAAATGCTGCACAGGCCGTGTTTATGTCAAGGCATGTACAGTACATGTAGACAAGACAAGTCTGTTTTGCAGATCTTCCAATCTCTTGAGGCTGATCCCATGATGTATCATGCACTGAAAGGACAAAAAGTGAGAAGGTTCATCTGCTTTTATACTACGAGTTCCATATGTGGAGCAGGGTCTTCATTACGGAGCTTATCTGGTACTTTATGTACGAACAAATGCTTGTAAGAGTATTCACTAGTCATCCAGCAAAGCAGTGAACTGGTCAGTGGGTCAGTATTTACTTCATATGCTTTAAATGATTCAACATATACTGTGTAGATTCAGGTCTGCCAACAAACAGTCAAGATGTGATTACGGTTCAGGCTGCATCACAAGTCAGGATTCAGATTGTGGATTGGTATTATTCAAAGTATTTCATCCAGTTCCTTCTGCTTGAAGATCGGATTCATCACGCCGGTACGGAGACGAAGCTGCCCATCTGAGTCTGTGCAGAAGACATGTCTGGTCCTCGTGGTCTCTGCTGAGGATATGTGAAATCTGTCGTGTCTAGGTGCAAGTTAGTCTCACGTAGCCAGACCTTCAGACTGACAGCAGAAGATCTGGACTCTTTCGCAGCTTTCATTGGTCAAGTAACGCCCCAAGAGCTGTTTGACTGACATGTAAAGCAACCAATCACAGTTAATTTTGTTCCATGTAATGTTTAGGGGCGTGTAAATGTAAAGTCGATATCCCTGCAATATCAGATCGGCATGCATCTATAAATTATTAATTCAAGAACGTTGTGCAAGGTGACTGAAATGGAGCCGTGAACCTCACATACTTTTGAAAATCCAGCTTTTAGATGATCCTGGTAAGCGCTCGTTGTCACAGTTGAAAACACGACGGCGTTATTCTTCCACGAGGGAGTTTGGCGTCACGAAATTTGTTTCTAGGCGGACCGTTAAAGAACGCAACACATTCGTCTCGCGGTCATTCTGTAGAATTCAACCAATCAGATGACGACTGAAGCGTTTCCAGGTAAGTTTGCCATATGCATCAGACGTTCAGCCAGCGGTTGAACAAGAGGCTGAGACTAGGTGCAAGTCCAACATCTGATCTGGATGTGGCCCGGATCCGGCTGACTATGGTAACCTCGGGGTAAGGATGTATGGAAAGGATTCCATAAGGATTGCATGGAAAAGAGCAGTGTGAACATTCTTCCTAACGTCTCTTTTTGTGTTCTATGGAAGAAAGAACGTCATATGGGTTTGGAATGACATGAGGGTGAATAAATGATGACAATGTTAGTTTTAGGATGAGCTACCCTTTAAATCCTTGCTCGTGCAGCACAATGCTTTATCTGTGTTCAACACCATCCCTAAATGACTCATTTATTTGTGGCGGACTTGAGAAGGATCTGGACGTTCAGATAAAGCATGGCTCCCCTATCAGCAGGAAGATATTAATCCACAGACACTGAAACCACTGGATTCAGCAGCTCTGCTCCACACCCCCTCGAAGACTCTACAGAGCTTCATTCTTCCCTCACAGCCGCTGGCTGATTTATATCATTCTCTGCAGAGACAAAGGCGGCGCTGAGCACGAGAGGAGAAAGGCGAGCCCTGCATACGTCCAGAGAAAAATTCAGCCCCCCGGGCGCCTCTAATAACTCATATTCACCACTGGCAGAAAGTAGGTCAGTGAAAATCTTGACAGCTACAGCGTCTGCAGGTACCACGAAGCCAAAAAACAGCCTGAGCTTCCTGAGTGTGTGCCAGGCTTCGGCCCGATGAATGGGGGTGTTCATACTCCTCACATGATGAAAGCACGGCCAGATTGGCATTCGGGAAAGAGGGGAATTAAAACATGAAGTGGAGGGATTGAAACAGAGAACGTACGGTGTACATTCCTCCTTAATGATGTCAGGCAGGAGCATCAGGCTCAAGCAGGGAAGAATGCCAATCCAAGACTTTCCAAAAGACAGAGAAGATGATAAAAACGGACTGGCTCTTATTTACAGACCGCGGGCCCCTCTTTTCCTCCTCCCACCTGGGCTGAGCTGTTTCGAATTAATGTCAGAGTACATTTGGCCAAGATCACAAACCCTTAAATAAACCTAATTTTAGATCAAACTCTCGTCCCAGCGAGAGAGGAAAGAGGGAGAGAAATGCTTCCCTGCATTCCAGACACAAAGTTCTCCTACAGTTCTTCAGAGAACAGGTACTGTTTGACAAGCGTAAGAACAAACTTGTCTCTCAAACGTGTTTTAAAAATTCTGTCCAAGACATTGGTTTGTTTTGTTAGAACATTCTTTTCTTCTCCATCATTTAGTGGAGAAAACAGCTAAACACACTGTCCTTCAAACATCACAATGTTTTCCAGCAGATCTTTGCCTTCAATTTAGAAAACCAGGTCAAACTGGTTTTAGCAGGTCTGTAGCAAGTCCAAGATGGTCCACCAAGTCCAAGCTGCTCATTTAAAGGGATAGTTCACCCAAAATGTAATTGCGCACCCTCATGTCGTTCAAAACCCGTAATAATAATTTGCTACATTTATATAGAGCTTTTCTTGGTACTCAAAGCGCATGGAAGGGGTGAATCTCCTCAACCACCACCAATGTGCAGCATCCACCTAGATGATGCGATAGCAGCCATATTGCACCAGAACACCCACCACACACCAGCTTATTGGTGAAGAGACAGAATGATGAAACCAATCAGTATATGGGGTTGATTAAGAGGCCATGATGAACAAAGGCCAATGGGTAAATTTGGCATTTTTAGTGACCACAGAGAGCCAGGACCTTGGTTTAACGTGTCATCCGAAGGAACACAAGTGAACTACCACTTTGATGCTTCAAAAAATTCATAAAGAAATAGTTAAACTAATCCATATGAATTGAGCGGCTTAGTCCAACATTTCTGAAGAGAAACGCAGCATATTTGAGCCTCTGTAAGAACCAATGAGGTTCATTCTTGTGTTACGCAGCATGTTTGAGCTTCTGCAAGAACCAATGAGGTTCATTCTTGTGTTACGCAGCACGTTTGAGCTTCTGCAAGAACCAATGAGGTTCATTCTCATGTTACGCAGCACATTTGAGCTTCAGCAAGAACCAATGAGGTTCATTCTCGTGTTACACAGAACGTTTGAGCTTCTGCAAGAACCAATGAGGTTCATTCTCGTGTTACACAGCACGTTTGAGCTTCTGCAAGAACCAATGAGGTTCATTCTCATGTTACGCAACACATTTGAGCTTCAGCAAGAACCAATGAGGTTCATTCTCGTGTTACACAGAACGTTTGAGCTTCTGCAAGAACCAATGAGGTTCATTCTCGTGTTACACAGCACGTTTGAGCTTCTGCAAGAACCAATGAGGTTCATTCTCATGTTACGCAGCACATTTGAGCTTCAGCAAGAACCAATGAGGTTCATTCTCGTGTTACGCAGCACATTTGAGCTTCAGCAAGAACCAATGAGGTTCATTCTTGTGTTACGCAGCCCGTTTGAGCTTCTGCAAGAACCAATGAGGTTCATTCTCATGTTACGCGGCTCATTTGAGCTTCCTCAAGAACCAATGAGGTTCATTCTTGTGTTACGCAGCACGTTTGAGCTTCTGCAAGAACCAATGAGGTTCATTCTCATGTTACGCAGCACGTTTGATCTTCAGCAAGAACCAATGAGGTTCATTCTCGTGTTACGCAGCACGTTTGAGCTTCAGCAAGAACCAATGAGGTTCATTCTCGTGTTACGCAGCACGTTTGAGCTTCTGCAAGAACCAATGAGGTTCATTCTTGTGTTACGCAGCACGTTTGAGCTTCTGCAAGAACCAATGAGGTTCATTCTCATGTTACGCAGCACGTTTGAGCTTCCTCAAGAACCAATGAGGTTCATTCTTGTGTTACGCAGCACGTTTGAGCTTCCTCAAGAACCAATGAGGTTCATTCTCGTGTTAAGCAGCACGTTTGAGCTTCAGCAAGAACCAATGAGGTTCATTCTCGTGTTACGCAGCACGTTTGAGCTTCAGCAAGAACCAATGAGGTTCATTCTCGTGTTACGCAGCACGTTTGAGCTTCTGCAAGAACCAATGAGGTTCATTCTCGTGTTACGCAGCACATTTTAGCTTCTGCAAGAACCAATGAGGTTCATTCTCATGTTACACAGCACGTTTGAGCTTCAGCAAGAACCAATGAGGTTAATTCTCGTGTTACGCAGCACGTTTGAGCTTCTGCAAGAACCAATGAGGTTAATTCTCATGTTACGCAGCACATTTTAGCTTCAGCAAGAACCAATGAGGTTAATTCTCATGTTACGCAGCACGTTTGAGCTTCAGCAAGAACCAATGAGGTTCATTCTCATGTTACGCAGCACGTTTGAGCTTCAGCAAGAACCAATGAGGTTCATTCTCATGTTACGCAGCACGTTTGAGCTTCAGCAAGAACCAATGAGGTTAATTCTCGTGTTACGCAGCACGTTTGAGCTTCAGCAAGAACCAATGAGGTTCATTCTCATGTTACGCAGCACGTTTGAGCTTCAGCAAGAACCAATGAGGTTCATTCTCATGTTACGCAGCACGTTTGAGCTTCAGCAAGAACCAATGAGGTTCATTCTCGTGTTACGCAGCACGTTTGAGCTTCAGCAAGAACCAATGAGGTTCATTCTCGTGTTACGCAGCACGTTTGAGCTTCTGCAAGAACCAATGAGGTTCATTCTCGTGTTACGCAGCACGTTTGAGCTTCAGCAAGAACCAATGAGGTTCATTCTCATGTTACGCAGCACGTTTGAGCTTCAGCAAGAACCAATGAGGATCATTCTCATGTTACGCAGCACGTTTGAGCTTCAGCAAGAACCAATGAGGTTCATTCTCATGTTACGCAGCATGTTTGAGCTTCAGCAAGAACCAATGAGGTTCATTCTCATGTTACGCAGCACATTTTAGCTTCAGCAAGAACCAATGAGGTTAATTCTCGTGTTACGCAGCACGTTTGAGCTTCAGCAAGAACCAATGAGGTTCATTCTCGTGTTACGCAGCACGTTTGAGCTTCAGCAAGAACCAATGAGGTTCATTCTTGTGTTACGCAGCACGTTTGAGCTTCTGCAAGAACCAATGAGGTTCATTCTCGTGTTACGCAGCATGTTTGAGCTTCAGCAAGAACCAATGAGGTTCATTCTCATGTTACGCAGCACGTTTGAGCTTCAGCAAGAACCAATGAGGTTAATTCTCGTGTTACGCAGCACGTTTGAGCTTCAGCAAGAACCAATGAGGTTAATTCTCGTGTTACGCAGCACGTTTGAGCTTCAGCAAGAACCAATGAGGTTAATTCTCGTGTTACGCAGCACGTTTGAGCTTCTGCAAGAACCAATGAGGTTCATTCTCGTGTTACGCAGCACGTTTGAGCTTCAGCAAGAACCAATGAGGTTAATTCTCGTGTTACGCAGCACGTTTTAGCTTCAGCAAGAACCAATGAGGTTCATTCTCATGTTACGCAGCACGTTTGAGCTTCTGCAAGAACCAATGAGGTTCATTCTCATGTTACGCAGCACGTTTGAGCTTCAGCAAGAACCAATGAGGTTCATTCTCGTGTTATGCAGCACGTTTGAGCTTCAGCAAGAACCAATGAGGTTCATTCTCGTATTACGCAGCACGTTTGAGCTTCAGCAAGAACAAATGAGGTTCATTCTCATGTTACGCAGCACGTTTGAGCTTCAGCAAGAACCAATGAGGTTCATTCTCGTGTTACGCAGCACGTTTGAGCTTCAGCAAGAACCAATGAGGTTCATTCTCATGTTACGCAGCACGTTTGAGCTTCAGCAAGAACAAATGAGGTTCATTCTTGTGTTACACAGCACGTTTGAGCTTCAGCAAGAACCAATGAGGTTCATTCTTGTGTTACGCAGCACGTTTGAGCTTCAGCAAGAACCAATGAGGTTCATTCTCATGTTACGCAGCACGTTTGAGCTTCAACAAGAATTGTTTATGTTTGCTGATTTATGTTTTAATGTGAATAAAAGCCTAAATTAAATCTCAAATTGAGTCTCTTCAGAAAATTTGGACTAAACCGCTCAATTCATATGGATTAGAGATGTGACCGTGAGGAAATTTTCCCACCGGTTAATCGACGTGTGACCACACCGGTAATACCGGTATCACCGGCGGGGGCTTTTCAATCACGAATTCTATCTAATCGAAAGTAACATGCACATGACTGCTCGGGCTTTCATAACGCAACTGAAAACTGAACTGAAAACACGCCAGTGCGCACACACCGTGAATGACAGCTCGTCTGTAAATGCGCTCTCTTTGAGGCCATGGGTGCATCTCAATCAGTTCCCTAGTTCAGTAGTAAGGGCACTGATCGGTCTATGATTGAGACGCACGCCATGAAGCGCACGCGCAGTCAGCGGAGTATAACGAAAGTTAACAATGCGCGCTCTGTGCAGCCGTGCACATTTTACTTTCGGTTTTGAATTAGCGCCAATTCGGTGGCGGGTTGCTTGAATTGTGGGTTCATTAGTCTATTATTTTTAAAGAAAAACACAACAACAAAACAAATGACAAACTCCTTTATATAGGTGCTTTTACGTTTCGCTTTGAAACCAAATCTTCCGCGATCATCTCAGTCAGCTCCTCACTCTCTGATGAATGACTCCTGCCGAGACTCACGGTCGGGTCATGCTTTATTAAGCAGACACGTTCAGTTTTAATTTGTATTGTCTGTTCTCTAACTGAACTAAATTATTTTATAAAAAAAAAAAACAACACCGACTATCGTAGCAAGCCTAATATGGATTAGTTATATGATCTCTTATATATAATATATAATCTCATCAAAGTGGTTGCATACACTGTCAATGGAGGGACAGAACGCTCGAATTAATCAAAAAGATCCTAATTTGTGTTACAAAGATGAACAAACGTCTTGTGGCTGAGTAATTAATGACAGAATTTTATTGGCTGAACTAACCCTTTAAGATGGTCTACAGGGCGAAACAAAGTCCATAATTCTTTAGTCCAGTTGATTAACTTGGATCTTTGCTATATCATTGAAAAACTATGGGCAAACAGCAGAACCAAACTGTTTTTTGCAATGCATGAAATGGTTTGTTGCTAGTCTAATGTGGTCTACAAGCTCTAACCTTCTTGAACAAGATGGTCTACTAGGTGGAAACCAGGTGTAGTCCAACTGATAATCCCCACCCGGACCATTCTGGACAAGCTAATAACCATAAATCACCAACCTGGACTGTCTCTGCCTATATTCATACTAGTATGGTGGTTAAACTGGTTTATAGAACTTTAAAAAATCTGTGATTTTAGACAGTTTGTTGCTGGTCCCTGGTGGTGTACCCGGTCAACCAGCTGGTAGTCAAGGTGATCAACCATCTAGACCCATTTGGACCAGCTAATGTATTGTTAGAAGCTGTGTCTAGCTGGATATTACAAAATGGCCAAAAAGTTCCTGCTAACACATGCACGTACGAATAAACACACTTCACCTCTTTTCTGTCATCCATCTGTACCTCATTCTCTAGAGAGAGAGAGAGGTCTAAATATCTCACTTACACAACCACGTCAAACAACAGCACCTCAATCTCAGCGTGGGTCTGGGGAAGACTCCGCCGCGCTGTCAGGGTCAAGTTCACAGCCAGGTCTGAGATTTTGGGTGGGCTGGAATGGAAGATCAGGACCATCTGAGTGGCAGCCATTTATTGTTGTTAGAAATGGAGAAGTTTGAAGCTGGTCAGTAGCGACGCAGGACAGAGGGAGGAGAAGAAAAAAAGAGAGCGTCTGGACTGCATTACGGCTCTGGCACTTTTTCCGAAAAAATAAAAGGCTACACAAAGTCTCGTTTTGTCCTAGACTGCAGCACACTGCCTGTTCTGTTTAAACCTTTCCATGGTGTTTAACTGATTTAGGGCAAATGTGCAAGTTTTTTTGAGAAGTCATCCATATATCGTTAAGATAATGCTCGAGTGTTCCAAACTATCTAATCATCACTTTATAAAAAACAACCACAAATAATACAAGGAAAATCAGTAGCGTGAACAACATTTACGAGGTGTGTACAGAGAAACGGTGTGGTAATTATGACTGTCCACTTAATTTTGTGATGGGAAAATAGGCCTTTTAAATTTGATTAGGCCTCCATCTAAACAAGAGACCTCAAGATAATAAATATTTCAAGGGTGTTTTTGTTGTTGTACTTGATGGCTTTGACTTGAAGTTTTGCTTCTCCAATAACAGGCCTCTCAGGTTACTCCAGTTTAGTTTTCTTTTGTTCACGGATGTTATTTCTAGAATGTGAAGTGTTGATTCTTGAATTCCAGCACACCTGCATTCCTGCATGTGAATCTGTGGTTTGTTATGTGTGAAGTCGTAATAGATCACAAAGAGATGTAGGTTAGATGGATATCATATTTAAATGGATGCAAATGCATTGAGGACACATTCCCGTTTACACCTGGTGTTTTAATCCGTCTCTTTTGTCCAATTTCAATCACTTCTGTCCTGATTTCTTCGAGAGGAGGGAAAAATGTATGTGTTTTTGCAAATCTTTCGATCTAATAGACAAAATAAGCTTGCAGAATTTACACATAAACCCGACCGGAGACAACAAAAAAAACATAGAAAGAGCATGAGCTTTAGTTTCTGTTTTGACAGTCGCAAGACCAGTCAAACGCTGTGAGTGTGTGTTAGAAATCAGGAATGACGAGAGAACATTGTGCTTGATACGTTTTTCATCTTCTAACCAAAAACTTGGGTCTTACATTTTCGTCTTCAAACCAAACTTGGGTCTTCAGCCAGCAAAGTCTGTCTAGCGCGTTTTCCATAATGATTCCGCATTAGGTCAGTAGGTGGAGAGTAGGCGTCTTTAGTGGCTGTTTGAACTCATTCGACCACATGAGCGTTTTGATCAAATGCGTTTTACTACCTCTGGATGTGGTCAAATGTGGACAACTTCAAAACGATTTAGACCCCGTTTACACCTGTATCTAGCGTTGTCCACTTGTGATCCGATCAACCAAAACGCATCTTAATACCAGGTCTAAACAGGGCCTTATTAGTCTTTTTTGCCTTGTTTTCCAAGGAAAGTTCCACCACAGGAACTTTCCCCAGGAACTAGGGACGTTGGGGAGGTACTCTGTGTGTTTCGACCACAGGGACCAGGGTCTAAATGAAGTTCCTGGTAAAAATGTCCCCCCTCAGAAAGTCCCTGCTCGCGAGGTAGTACTTTTTCAAAGTTCAGGAACATTCAGGGGTGGGACTTGGGCACAGCATTTTGATTGCCATTTTATTTCAACCACCATTTTTAAAAGTCTGTTGTGGTGCATGCAGTTAAGAGTTGTTTGCTATTCGAATCAACAATGGAGTTTAAATTATATGGCCGATGGACAGACAATGAGGTTCAGGCTTTATTAAGCTTATATGCGGAGGATGAAATCCAGCAGGAACTGCAAAGTCGCGCACAGTCCTACGTCACCAGACTAATTTTTCCTAATCTTCACGGTACTTTAGGACAGGGGATTTCAAACTGGGGTCCTCCAGAAGGTTCTAAGGGGTCCCCAGAAAATTTCAGAGAATAAAAAGACAAAGCAAAAATGGATAAAGTCTACCGAAAATTCAATTCTAAATGTTTCTCCCCTTTATTGCCGTATACATACTTTCCACTATTGTATATGTTTGCTTTGTATCTTTCTAGTGAGTTTTTCTCAATATAGTACCGTTTATCTTGCTCACTGGGGTTGTAAGGCGGTATTTTTAACGCAGTACGTACACTGCATGCTTACATACACTCACCTAAAGGATTATTAGGAACACCTGTTCAATTTCTCATTAATGCAATTATCTAATCAACCAATCACATGGCAGTTGCTTCAATGCATTTAGGGGTGTGGTCCTGGTCAAGACAATCTCCTGAACTCCAAACTGAATGTCAGAATGGGAAAGAAAGGTGATTTAAGCAATTTTGAGCGTGGCATGGTTGTTGGTGCCAGACGAGCTGGTCTGAGTATTTCACAATCTGCTCAGTTACTGGGATTTTCACGCACAACCATTTCTAGGGTTTACAAAGAATGGTGTGAAAAGGGAAAAACATCCAGTATGCGGCAGTCCTGTGGCTGAAAATGTCTTGTTGATGCTAGAGGTCAGAGGAGAATGGGCCGACTGATTCAAGCTGATAGAAGAGCAACTTTAACTGAAATAACCACTCGTTACAACCGAGGTATGCAGCAAAGCATTTGTGAAGCCACAACACGCACAACCTTGAGGCGGATGGACTACAACAGCAGAAGACCCCACCGGGTACCACTCATCTCCACTACAAATAGGAAAAAGAGGCTACAATTTGCACGAGCTCACCAAAATTGGACAGTTGAAGACTGGAAAAATGTTGCCTGGTCTGATGAGTCTCGATTTCTGTTGAGACATTCAGATGGTAGAGTCAGAATTTGGAGTAAACAGAATGAGAATGATTGGCACATTCAAAAAATGTGTGTGTGTGTGTGTGTGTGTGTGTGAGTGTTTGCCACATTCAGAATGTTGTACAGACTTGCCTCAGACTTGCTTTTTGGACAAATAAAAAAAAAGCTCTGAAATCTATTAAATTCCCATTAATTCCTATGGGTGCCCATTTTTGTCCACGAAGGCCCAATTAAGGAGTTTTTTTTTCAACAGAACTGTATGCGTCTTGTGGAAGAACATTGCAGTCGGAGCTACTTCTCTCTGTTTAGTTCTATGGCAGGGACTGTGCTCCTCCGCAGCGGTTCCTACCAGACCGGTCTGAAATAGTCCCAATATAAACACTTATTATAAGTGTACCATAATGATTCAGAGTAAGACAAAAACACGGTTTGGAACATGGATTCATGTTGTACATTCTCATTATATAATTTTTATAAATCTTGAACACAAAAAAAGTTACGGACAGCAGCTTTAAATGTTTTTTCCATACATAAAAATATATAGACGAATTTTAGGAAGGGGATCCCTCATATAAGGTTCATCATATTAGGGGATGCTTAGCATCATAAAGTTTGAAAACCCCTGCTTTAGGAAACGCAGATAGTAACAGTTCTGGGGGAAACTTGTTCCGGCTAATTTCGGTGGAAACGGGGCTTTATATCCACTGGCTGATTTTTCCCTCACTTGTTTTACGTATAATCTTATTTGCAAGTTAATCTATCAGTAAGACAAGTACACTCGTATTAAAAATACAATCTCTCTGAAAACAAGTCTTATCTTGTCAGTTATCTTGTCAAGTAAATTTATTTTGTTTTAAGGATTTTAAAAATATTTTAGCTGGAAAATGAGACCAAAATATTAATTAATAATAGGGTTTCATGCAGTGTACTCTTTCTGGTGGTGCGAAAAAGACCATACTTGTATCATAAAAGTATTCCAATCGATACAATTTTGTGAGGAACAGACCAAAATTTAAGCTTTTCACATAATAATCTTTCTCCAAAAAATCAGATGCACTTGTATTCAATTAAAAATTACACATCACGCTACATTCACCCAAACCGCCGAGCTACAGTATAAGGGAAGATTATCAGAGAACAAAAACTTCCAATATTGGTCAATTCCTCACACAAACCCATCATATTGCTTCAGATGGCTTTGAATACAGTGTACAAGATCTTTGGACTCCTTTTATGGCACTATTATGGTGCTTTTTTTTTTTTTAACCATGCACTTTTATTGTGTGGCGAAGTAAAGCTCATACATTCAGCCTGAACATTTCCTTGTGTTTTTAAGTCAGTCATACAGGGTTGAAACAGCATAGGGGTGAGTAAATGATGACAATTTTCTATTTATGGGTGAGCTATTCCTCAAATAGGGTGTCTAGTTTAACTAAAGTCTTTTGGAGGTAGCACTGTCTTACTGAATCACCCCACTCCTCTATTTGTCTTTCTTGTTAGTTTTGGAACCCCTCGGCTCAGATGTCTAATGCGGTCCAGTCCACCTCGGCCCCTGTAGGGCTCACGCGAGCGTAACCCGGCCCCTTTTGATCTTGACTGTGAGTTTGGAGGGCTTTGATCCGCCGTGATGACTGCATCTACATGTGGTCCTGATTCTGCGTTTCCTCCCGCGACCCTCTGCCCTCTTTCTCACTGTACACCTGTGTGGAGTTTCTGCCCTGTTCTTACCTGTTCGTAAAAGTGTCTCCTGATTGGACGGAAATGATAAACACACTTGGATTTATGTGGGTCTCGTAAATGAGGGTGAAGACGGAGACGTTAATTCCACCGCAACACCTGCAGAGAAACACGCAAACGAGAGTAAAACACACCTGGCGATGAGTCAACAGAACATGTGATGCATTACAGCTTAAGACAGCACTTACAGTAAACCTAAATAAAGATTTCCTTCTGGACTCATTATCTGATCAATCGGACATTTTACTTGTTTCGTTTATTTATTGCTATACAAAAATAACGAAATAGAAAACAATGACACAACACAATTGCACACAAAAAAGTAATGTTAGTAGAATAAAATGAAGAAAAGAGAAATGAGATATAAATCTAAAATGGAATTAGAAAATATAAACTATGGTAAAAAAAAAATGGTGTGAAACAAGAAAACTCTTTTCAATAAAAAATAACCACCTCAATGGGAAAATAGATGTTATAAAAAAGACATGTTCAAACAAAATCATTTCTGAAGGAAAGGCTAATCCACGGCTAGCTGTGTATTAAACGGGTTTAAACATGTTCATGACCGCTTATACCATGGTCATTTGGCATTAAGTTGCTGTTATTGATGTTTGCAACGCAATATTTGACCGGAAGGGTAAAAATGACGGTTATTTTCGGCTCATTGGAGCATTCTGCCCGCTAGGAAACAGACACAGAGATAAAGTAGTGCGTAAGATTACATTCAAATGAATGAATTATACCATTTATTTGAATTAATTATCCAGAGAGAGAGAGAGAGAGATACCCTAACATTACCTGCTGTCTGTTCAGCAACAAGGACAATGTGAGTTTAATTATTTAAAAATAGCGACGTTACCCCCTCGTTGCTAAGAATTCAGTTGCGAAGCTTTTTTATTAATAAAAGTCGCGGGAAGCCTTGATAAGTTTCTGTGCTCCTGAATGTTTCTGTGAGTGTGTGTTTTTGTGTATAACCCAAATGCGCGACCTCTGCAGCTCTGTGTGAGTGTGTGTGTGTGTGTGTGTGTGGCGCAAGCGCGCGCTTCAATGAAAACAGCGCATTAATATAGAAGGTGATTAAACTGACTTGGTCGTGACGTTGTGCATTAAACGGTTTTAAAGACCCTTTTTTAAATCCATGAAAGAACAGAGACAACAATTGTCATCGTCATACCACAATAATACAATAATACGCCAAGATCATTCTGTCTTTCATGGTTTTATAGACCTATTTTGTGTTTGTAAACAGCGATGACGTATTTTGTGGGCGGAGCTTACCTGGTGGAAGAAAATAACAGTTTTTTTAAATATATTTATTAAATGCATTAAAGAAAAGTAACAGCAATTTTCATCATTGTCATACCAGAAGAAAATGACAGTTCTGCAGTAGCACTCTATGGAAGCCACGTAATAAAACAATAAAAAGGTAATTTTGAGTTTATATCTCACAATTTTGACCTCTTTTTGCGCAATTCCAAGTTTATATTTCACGATTCTAAGAAAAAATATCAGAATTGCCAGATATAAACTCGATATTGTAATATCGCCCAATTCTGACTTTATCTTTAGACTTTGTATTCTTAGAATTGTGATTGAGAATTGTGCAATTACAAGAACAAACTCAGAATTGTTAGATAGGCCTAAAAATGCTGTTTAAATGTTACTATATACAACATTATAGGTTTTAAATATTATTTAATTCTGTAACCATTAAGCTATTATGCCCCTATGTAGTGCATATGAGAATATTATGTAGATCTATTGTTTACATCAAATCCATGCTTTAATAGTAGACTAATCATCGCAGGTTTCATCAGTCCAATCTGTGGCTTGCCACCATAAATGTCTGCGTTTAGCTTCACAGAGTGTCTTTAAAGACGGTACTCAATAAATATGAAGACCTTCTTTTTTTGCATTTACGATTCTGACATCCAAAGGCACAACAAGACATTTGTTCTCTTATTCCGTGGATTTTGCCCATTTTCCTCCACTTGTTGTTACCACAAATCGGCAAATGATGTAACCATGACGTCGACTCCAAATTGGTAGGTGTGCACCTCCCAGCCAATCAGTATTCAGACAGACCATGGTATAAATGGAAAATAAACAACATCCCATGAATTAAAGGAACAGATCCCCCAACAATAACAATTTTGTCATAATTTACTCACGTGTGCTTCTGTAATCTTTCTTTTCTTCTTCTGTAAAACAAATAAAAAGATGTTCGATAGAAAGTCAGAGTTGCTCTTTTACACACAACAAAAGAGAATGATGAATTAGGTTAAATATTCCTTGTGATAAGGTCATGAAACACTAGTTTGAAGCATTCATCATTGCATACTGTAGTGTATACAGTTTCTCATATTATTTTTTAACAATATGAGGCCTCAATAGTAAAGAAAAATCACAAATTAAATCTCACTTGTTACTCTTAGACATCAATAAGGAGAGCAGAATGACTTCTGCTTACAATAAGTCTCCTGCTTCTCAGATTTTTACCCAAGAAATTATCAAATAACAGTGTTTCAGAAGAGATCTCAG
Organism: Romanogobio albipinnatus; assembly: GCA_023566225.1. Taxonomy (NCBI): domain Eukaryota; kingdom Metazoa; phylum Chordata; class Actinopteri; order Cypriniformes; family Gobionidae; genus Romanogobio; species Romanogobio albipinnatus. The sequence continues at coordinate 31,604,244 of CM042262.1, read as the reverse complement.
CAATGTCTCAAACCAATCTGCCAAGTGTGCAATCAAAAGTCAATTTCAAGAGATCACAATATGAATTCAAACATTTCTCATCCAATTCTCCCAAGACCAAATGATCTGAGCTACTATCCGCATTCGTTTTAGCTTTGTACTTAAGTCAAAATTGTCTCACATTGTCAACATCTTAAGGAATTTCTAGGAAACCTCTAAGACAAACTTGATATGTATTGTAAATAAATCATGACTAAAAACTCCATTAAGTCTCGTGAGCAATTCAATTTTCTTTTGGGCATTATATGTGTTGCAATAAGCCACCCCCCCCCCCCCCCCAAAAAAACCTCTAAAAAAATGGCGTCTCATCTCATTAGCGAAACCCGAGCCGTCTGCAAGAGCAGTCAGTTCACTTCACAATCACAGATTTACAAGCAATAAAAGCTCTAGATTGTTCAGATTGTTGTTGTGAATCAACAGCGCCAATTAGTTTTATGCCCGCTCAGGGATTGTTTGATATTTAACACGACATTACAAAAACAATTTATGGCCGTCCATTAATGATGCTAATGGTAGCTTTAAAACCGTAAAACATCTTAGCCTTTTAAGCCGCTACACGCTACGAATAATGGCTGCTATTTCACATACTTTAAAATAATAAAGTGTGACCTGACAAGCAATATGTCTCTCGGCAACAGTCGCATGTAATGTCTGCAGACGAAGAACTCTGCTGTAAAACTTTTAGCGCCTCTTCGAGTTACTTTTTGAAAGTCCAAAATCTATACACATTAAAAAAAATCATCCAGGATGAAGAGTATGAAGAGAAATTGATTTTAAAGGTCCCGTTCTTCGTGTTTTTTTGAAGCTTTGATTGTGTTTACAGTGTGCAATATAACATGTGTTCATGTTTCGCGTGTAAAAAAACACAGTATTTTTCACACAATTTACTTATCTGTACACCGCTGTTTTCACTGTCCTAAAAACGGCTGATGAGTTCCTTGTTCTATGAAGTCCCTCCTTCAGAAATACGTAACGAGTTCTGATTGTGCCAGCGGTTCCCGTGTTGTGATTCGACAGCAGCTTAGCGCAAGTTGTACGGAAAGGTCACGCCTCTTAACGGGAGATGTATGCGGCTATGCGCTCAATGATCTCTACAGCGTCCCTGGGAAAGCCAAACAAAGGTGATTTGACTCCGGGATGAAAATAACAGCGTCTCGACGACATGGCGACAAACACACTGAAACGCAACACTTCCTTTTCTCCACGCGACCGTCCTCTTCTCCACGTGGGACAGCAACAAGACCACGCCCCCTTTTTTCCGCATATTCTTGTGGGCGGAGGTTAGTCTGTTCTACTGTTCTACTGACTGACGTCATTTATGAAGGAAGTACCAGGATGTAGTCCAAGCCAGCCGTTCGCTGTAGGCTTTGAAAGGGAACTTCTGTTAAATAAAATATCTCGCTTGGCATTGAACTTTGAGCTTTATAATTTTACAGGTATTATTTATGCTCTAACAGCAACATTACACACTAACTAAAGTTTGAACAGTGGGATCACGAAGAACGGGACCTTTAAATACCCAAGATAGCTACACGGAGTTGTTCATATAGTGGTTAGGTGCATTTTCACGTAAGATAATATGATTTTTAAAGTAAATGAATGTATCCATCCATCCATCTTCTTCCGCTTTATCCGGGGCCGGGTCGCGGGGGCAGCAGTCTAAGCAGAGATGCCCAGACTTCCCTTTCCCTAGACACTTCCTCTAGCTCTTCCGGGTGGACACCGAGGCGTTCCCAGGCCAGCCGGGAGACATAGTCCCTCCAGCGTGTCCTTGGTCTTCCCCGGGGCCTCCTCCCGGTTGGACATGCCCGAAACACCTTCCCGGGAAGGCGTTCAGGAGGCATCCGGAACAGATGCCCGAGCCACCTCAGCTGTCCCCTCTCGATGTGGAGGAGCAGCGGCTCTACTCCGAGTTCCTCCCGAGCGACTTCCTCCCAAGTGACCGTGCGCAGAGGTGATTCCGACCATCTCTAGTCGGAGCCTCTCAACCTCACGCACAATCTCAGGCTCTTTCCCCGCCAGCGAGGTGACATTCCAAGTCAGTTTCCGTGTCCAGGGATCGGGTCATCTAGGCCCCCTTAAATTAATTTATTTAAGCATAAATTAATGTAATAATGCTTAAATAAACTGTATTGTGAACTACATTTTAATACTATATGTTGATATATAATTTCAGAAATGTAAAATTTGAGGAGTTTTGCAGTTTAATTTGACATTAAAAGCTTTAAAAGATTATCACAGTATGCTTCTAATGCCTGCTACAGACTTTAAGATGTTTACAAAGCACACTGTATGACATGGATCTAATACACAACAACATGTAGACTGTACAATGACGACACATATTGAATCGTGGGCCACGACGCAAGTTAGTATAGAAGACTAAAACGTCATCGGCATGCGCTAACAAATAGAGCAAGATGAACCACACTTTGGAAATTGTCGTCTTTATGTGCGCTGAAAAAAAGAGGAGGAAGCGAAAGAGGAGAATATGGACGTGGCCATTGAAAGGGAAACAAGGTCAACTTGGCATGCCAATTTTGCAAATGGAGCTGATGGTAAGTAGTTTTAAGTTTTAGCGCCATGTCGCGTTCATGTTGCATTTTTATTGGCTAGTCAATAGATGAAAAATCTTTGGTCGCAAGACCGTGACAACGGCCGTTTAGGAGCCATGACCACAGAAATCACCACGATTGGTCATCTTTCGTCTGAGACAGCCCAAAATCGTACAATGTAGGGTACAAAGAACATTTAAATGTAGGGTAAACTGGTTGAAAGTCTCTTCACATCCTGATAGCAATCAATAATAGAAGTGGTCTAAATGTTACATATACATAATGTACATATATCTTGTCTGGAAGTCTCAGGACCAAAAAAATGTCATCCAATCATTGCATTCGGTCCAAATGCAACGATAGAATGTCCTACCTGCCTGTCAACATATGTATTTCCATACCTCCGCACACCTGCTCGCGCAGACATCACACGTCTTCAATGCGTTCCGTAAGGCTATGCAGAGTTAGATAGACGTCTGTCTCCGAGCGGCACAAACAAACAGCAGCCGCTTTTTACCACACCTATGCTTGCGGTCACGCCATGTCATAACCGTGATTATGAGATGCCAACCTGTGACGTTCTACTCGTGGATGTTCACATCCTCAGATTCAGAGGCATGTCAACATATTGTATATTGTTCTGTCAACAATATAAACACTGAAATGAATCTGCAGCAGTCAGGTGGTAGAGGTAAAAGCTCTGTAAGTTGTTTACATTCATTAGTATTGTAATGTTATGGTGCTTTAAGACATGAGGAATACCATCTCTCGTCTTGTGAAGCTTTGTAGACTTGTGTTGAAGGAGGAGGGCGGGATCTCATGCTTTCAAAGCAAGCTTGCTGTTGCTAACTTCTCCGAAATTGCCTACCCTAACTTTAATGCTAATATTATGCTAATATACAATTTTACAATTATGCCAAATCATTGTAAGAGTGGTTTAAAGGAGGAAGTTGCCAAACCAAAACTTCCCCATCAGGGTATGAAGTGAATATATTACTACAGAGTATAATCATAAAACTGTATTAGGTAGGCTAATGTGACTTGTTCTGGCAGGTGTCAGGTTAATGGTTAAATCAGACAGCATTTAATACAGGATTTAAAGAAATGTCAGGACCAAATTAGAGGACATGTTCAGAATAGCATACTAATCTATTACTGTTTATGCTGTATGTTTACTGTGTGGAAAATATGCACATTTTCCGAAGTATATAGGCCTATAATAGCCTGATACTTTTGCCAAATTGTGTACAGGAAGTTCGAATTTACCTGGAATGAGCCATCCATCTCTCATTCATCCCAAATTATGCTACACAACCAGCCGACTGTTTGCTTCATGGACGCTCAGAAAATATTTCCGTTTTGAATTGAGCCAATCACCTGAGCTGTAAATGACATGTGACTGATCAAACGAAGTCTTGCAGCAGACATATAACTATTTCATGCTGCAAAGATACCTTAATAAAACTTTAACTGTAATATAATGATTTTTTGTGATTTATATGTTGCTTACAAAACGTTTTATTTTGTGAGAATCACAGCGGTGAATGGAGAAAGTAACACAGTGTAGTTGCAGCATCTGCCAGCAGGGGCTAACTGGACTACAAAACTTGAAACAGTGCATTGGTTTGAAATGGAATTGGAGCTACTGGACACTGTGCAGTATCATATACTACAAACTGTATTTACAAAATAGTATGTGAAAGAGTTGGCATTATTCCATGTTCATACTGTTTCAAACAGTGGTAGGCAACAATGTACTAGTTTGTAGTAGCCTATAGATACAATACTGCACAGTATTCAGTAAGCTACAACCTTAAGGTACATATTTGTACTCTAAGGTACTAATATGCACATTTTAGGAGTAGAAAAAGAAAAGGTACAAAGATGTCATGTTAAGGGTACTGCCCCAGTGGCAAGCTGTTGTACCCCTAAAGGTACAAATTTGACACATTTTTACTCTGTGTAGTCACATGACCCCACTGTTTGACATATGACTTCATGAAATAGTAGTCTCCAGTTATTTTTAATCTAATTTTGTGTAAAAATAAATAAATAAAAAAATGTTTTAGCATAAGACTGTTTACTCAATGAGGAAAGAGATTGTTGAAAATCACTAGTATATTATGTTTAGTTCATCCATGAAACAGGTCAAGTGAAGTGAACTGCATTGTGGGATACCACATTCCACGCACACTTTATTATTATTATTATTTCTGCCATATCATTATATGCACAAATAAAAGAAGCATGGTACCCTATGCAATTTAACTATAAATATATACTATATCCCAAAATGCACTTCGCCCTTTTATTTTCAGTGAAGCTAATTTTTATATATTTATTTATTTATAGTAGTTATGTTTTTACTTCTATTTGGATTTATTGAGGATTTAATGAGGCATGTTTTGTATTTCATTCAATCATAGAAACAATTTGTGAACCACAATATCAGTTATGATTTCTTATATTTCATGTCATTTTCATTTGATTGGATAAAAAATTTGAAATAAAACTTGAAGAATTAAACATGAGATCATGTGATAATTTTGTTTTAAATACGTATTGTTTCACATATTATTTTTATTATATTACAATAGTAGGCAGTATTTAGTATGATGTAAGAGTAAAAAGCTATCGAATCCAATGTTGTGTTTTAATTCTTGCTGTAGTGATTGGAGGACATAATAGTCTTTGTTCACCACCGTCTGTCCCTGTGTATGCGAGTAAATTACACAATGAGATCAAGAAGCTAATGTGTTTTAGGGTGACCCAGTTTGAGTGGCCCAATGGGGTCCAGCCATGCCCATCTGTGAGTCATTAAACACTGAAAGTCCTGAGCCGACCGGCGATTCCTTTAAGCCAGACCAGACTCGGTCCAAGAGCCTTGGATACTTCAAATGTTTCAAATTCGGGGAAACCAGCAAACCCTCCCCCAGAGGCTTTTCAAAAATAAATCCCCAGTCAATCGAAGGAGGAGAATTCTTTGTCCACATGGGGGAAAACGGCATGCAAACGGATGAGGGCATATTTAGTGAGAAAAACTCAAAGTCAAATGAGGATCAAACTACAGTCCTGTATGTGATGTCAAAAAGCAGAAGGAAAACATGAAAAATAAAAAGTATATATATATATTATTACTGTGATGGAAAGCTGAATTTCCAGCATCATTACTCCAGTCTTCAGTGTCACATGATCCTTCAGAAATCATTCTAATGTGCTGATTAGATAGTAAAGATTTATATTGTTAGAAAAGATTTCCATTTTGAATAAATTCTGTTCTTTTTAACTTTTTATTCATCAATGAATCATGGAAAAAACTATCACAGGTTCCAAAAAAAGATTAAGCAGCTGTTGCATTGATAATAAATCCTCATATTAGAATGATTTCTGAAGGATCATGTGACACTGACGACTGGCGTAATGATGCTGGAAATTCAGCTTTGATCACAGGAATAAATTATCTTAAAGTATACTAAAATAATAAACCATTATTTTAAATAATTTGATGAATATAAAATACTTCTTTCAAAAATATTAAAAACAGTAATGCTTCCAAAGTTTTGACAGGTATATTAATATATAATATTCCTATATTAATAACAAATATTCATATAAATACATGTAATATGAAGTCAATTTCATGCTTTTAAGAGCCCTCCAAAAATGGCACATATCTACTATCATCAAACTTTAAAATTAGTGCAACGTAGTCTATTGAAAATAACATGAAGATGACTATAGATGTACTATTTCAAAATTTTATGCATGCATTCTCATCATTTTTCCAGAAAAGAAAAAAAAGACGTTATCCTTTAAAGGGTTAGTTCACCCAAAATTGAAAATAAAGTCAGTAATTACTCACCCTCATGTTGTTCCAACCGTGTAAGACCTTCGTTCATCTTCGGAACATAATTTAGTATATTTTTGATGAAATCTGAGAGCTGTCTCACTCCTCCATAGGCTTTCAGAGGGACTGAAACTTGATGGCCCAGAATAGTAAGTAAAAACGTCATTTAAGGAGTCCAAATGACTACAATGGCTCTGTATTAAGTCTATCATGCGACAAAAATACTTTTTGAGCGGAAAAACAACAAAAATAACGACTTTATCCCACTATTATTGTTGTTCAATTCGAGCCTCTGACGCCACGACGCATGCGCGAAAACTGAGATCAGTGGTAGTAGAAGAAGAACGCTGTTTTCGCGCATGCGTCGTGGCGTCAGAGGCTCGAATTGAACAACAATAATAGTGGGATAATAGATAATAGTGGGCCATCAAGTTTCAGTCCCTCTGAAAGCCTATGGAGGAGTGAGACAGCTCTCAGATTTCATCAAAAATATACTAAATTATGTTCCGAAGATGAACGAAGGTCTTACATGGTTGGAACAACATGAGGGTGAGTAATTACTGACTTTATTTTCAATTTTGGGTGAACTAACCCTTTAAGGCCCATGTTTGACATTTAGGATTTTAAAATGGGAAGATTATACATCAGTACTTCCACAATAGCCAATGAGAGACAAGTCTACAGGGAGACGGAAGTGAAGGAACTTTTGAAATGGCGACCATGAAACAACAAGCAGCTGTACGGGTCAACGGAGATGAGGAATGGCTGGTTGAAATGTGACAAAAACGCGACATAGTATCCATTTTGTTTGCCTCCGCTTTCCCGTGAGATCACTAAATCTGGCAGGATAATCTTAAGAATATCTTGTAGTGTGTGATGGGCTGTGATTTTCAAATCTTGTAGTGTGTGTGAGACTTAAAAGAAGAAAATTCAATGCAAGCAGATTTCACAATCGGTTAAGATTTATAAACTACTGTAGTCTGAGCCCGGCTTAACCGAGCGCTGATTGGTTCCTATAATGCCATGGCATTAGCCAACCAGATGTACTTCCTAATCCACATAACCATATATTTCATACCTTAGCCTGTGATAGCCCTGTTGCAATTGTAAAAACTTCTGTTTACCCCTCCTCCTCCCCAGCACCACCTGTACACCTGCTACGAGATTTCTTATATATTCTTGCAGCAGCATGACTTTTATTGTATGTTATTTTAACTAAGCTAGACAAATGATTGTATTTGCTTAGCAGCAGCAGCGTAGCAGATCTCGTCCGCCAAAATCAAGCATATGTACATTCCATAGTATGCAAATTGGGACGCAGCCATATAGTGTAAGACACATTCATCTTTGAGAACGGCAAATTCTTGGCAAGACTCTACAGTTAAAGCAAGATTAATGATGGAGAAACTGTTTGTACCAAAGGAAATACATGACGAATTGGCAGCAGACTAATGAATGAGCGTCCATGAGTGTGGTTGAGGCTGTAGTTCACTAGTTTGGCTCCAGGCATTTATTTGACTTTAAAGTGCCTGACTGACATTCGCAGTCTGGACGGCGAAGCACAGATAAGAAGAGACTGTTTGCTTAGTGCTGCCAACATTTCCACCTCTTTGTGTTGTGGAAATCCATCTCACCCTGTATCTTGTGTGTTTTTAGGGTTCTGGGCTGGGATGATCCTGTCCTTCCTGTCTCCGTGTTGGTTCACTCGTTGTCTTGTTTTCTGGCTGATATCTGTCTTTTTCCCATGCTGTTGTGTGGTGAGGTTGGGAGGTTTGACACCTCGCATGATAAAGGACCCACCTGAGTAAACGGGTGTCGAGCGGTTTACCCGCCGCCCAGATTTATGGTCTGCTTCCTCCACAACTGAAGAGTTCCATTTTCCATCAGCTGTTCTGGTCTTCTGGACAGCCCTGTATATTAGAAAAGATAGGTGAGGTCAGGAGGTCATATAACTGTTACACACACACACAACATTAATCATTGCACATGCTATCAAACTAACAGGCAGAAAAGCTGTTTCACACATGGCACTATGACAGGAAACAAACCTGTTTCTAAATGTACATGGATCAGGTTTACACGATTTTATACTATAGGAAATTTGCAGACAAGCAGACATTGACTAAGTTTGAAATACATTTAAATTAAATCAGATATACACTATATACTGTCAATGAAGTGTCTTTAGTGTCACATTATCCTTTAGAAATCATTCTAATATGCTGATTTGCTGCTAAATGGTTTTTTTTTATCAGTTCTGCTTAAAGAGGTCATGAATTGCATTGTTTTATTGTTATTTTATTTTATTGGGGTGCACTTATAATGTTAGTATGATTTTGACATCAAAAACTTTCATAATTTAGAAATAAAAGGCATTTTTCCTACACTGATTTTAGCCTCTGATTTGAATGCACTGTTTATAGGGGTGTGTCTGCTGTGAGACTTCAGTGTAAACGCCCACTGCTGTGATTGGCTGCTGTGAGACTTCAGTGTAAACGCCCACTGCTGTGATTGGCTGCTGTGAGACTTCAGTGTAAACGCCCACTGCTGTGATTGGCTGCTGTGAGACTTCAGTGTAAACGCCCACTGCTGTGATTGGCTGCTGTGAGACTTCAGTGTAAACGTCCACTGCTGTGATTGGCTGCTGTGAGACTTCAGTGTAAACGCCCACTGCTGTGATTGGCTGCCGTGAGACTTCAATGTAAACGCCACTGCTGTGATTGACCACTGTGAGACTTCAGTGTAAACGCCCACTGTTGTGACTGGCTGCAGTGAGACTTCAATGTAAACGCCACTGCTGTGATTGACCACTGTGAGACTTCAGTGTAAACGCTCACTGTTGTGACTGGCTGCAGTGAGACTTCAGTGTAAACGCTCACTGTTGTGACTGGCTGCAGTGAGACTTCAATGTAAACGCCACTGCTGTGATTGACCACTGTGAGACTTCAGTGTAAACGCTCACTGTTGTGACTGGCTGCAGTGAGACTTCAGTGTAAACGCCCACTGCTGTGATTGACCACTGTGAGACTTCAGTGTAAACGCTCACTGTTGTGACTGGCTGCTGTGAGACTTCAGTGTAAACGCCCACTGTTGTGACTGGCTGCTGTGAGACTTCAGTGTAAACGCCCACTGCTGTGATTGGCTGCTGTGAGACTTCAGTGTAAACGCCCACTGCTGTGATTGGCTGCTGTGAGACTTCAGTGTAAATGCCCACTGTTGTGATTGGCTGCTGTGAGACTTCAGTGTAAACGCTCACTGTTGTGACTGGCTGCAGTGAGACTTCAGTGTAAACACCCACTGCTGTGATTGGCTGCTGTGAGACTTCAGTGTAAACGCCCACTGCTGTGATTGGCTGCTGTGAGACTTCAGTGTAAACGCCCACTGCTGTGATTGGCTGCTGTGAGACTTCAGTGTAAACGCCCACTGCTGTGATTGGCTGCAGTGAGACTTCAGTGTAAACGCCCACTGCTGTGATTGGCTGCTGTGAGACTTCAGTGTAAACGCCCACTGCTGTGATTGGCTGCTGTGAGACTTCAGTGTAAACGCCCACTGCTGTGATTGGCTGCTGTGAGACTTCAGTGTAAACGCCCACTGTTGTGACTGGCTGCAGTGAGACTTCAGTGTAAACGCCCACTGCTGTGATTGGCTGCTGTGAGACTTCAGTGTAAACGCCCACTGCTGTGATTGGCTGCTGTGAGACTTCAGTGTAAACGCCCACTGCTGTGATTGGCTGCTGTGAGACTTCAGTGTAAACGCCCACTGCTGTGATTGGCCGCTGTGAGACTTCAGTGTAAACGCCCACTGCTGTGATTGGCTGCTGTGAGACTTCAGTGTAAATGCCCACTGCTGTGATTGGCTGCTGTGAGACTTAAGTGTAAACGCCCACTGCTGTGATTGGCTGCTGTGAGACTTAAGTGTAAACGCCCACTGCTGTGATTGGCTGCTGTGAGACTTCAGTGTAAACGCCCACTGCTGTGATTGGCTGCTGTGAGACTTAAGTGTAAACGCCCACTGCTGTGATTGGCTGCAGTGAGACTTCAGTGTAAACGCCCACTGCTGTGATTGGCTGCTGTGAGACTTCAGTGTAATGTTTTTACTATTACAGCTAAACAATAAAACTATTACAAGTGTTGATTATAGTATTATATTTAGATCCATAGCATTATATTCAGATTGTTGCATGAAAGGTTGCAGTGATGAGCATTAGCCGAGCACAGACATGTTGAGCGCATGAATGCAGTGATCGCTCGTCATTGAAACTCGATTTCTGCTCTCTCACGAATGCTTTCCTCATAACTCACAGTGCAAACACAATGTAAAAAAGAGATTTGTTGATTATAACGGGAGTTTAGGCGAGAGTCCAGAACTCAGTCACTGATAAACTCGCTCTGTTTGATTGACAGCTCCAGCGATTGCAAAGGGAGTGTCCTTTGATAGCTTTCTATATATATTTAATCAGTTTAAATAGCATATTATTTTCATCCTACTAAGAGAAACAATGTGAATTTGGCCGTTTAGTCACTGGTTTGATTTACTGACACATAGACAAAGAATATCTGACTGGATCATTACATTTCAGAAATCACTGATCACAGATCAGGCGTTAGAGCTAACACACGGTTGCTCACATGTTGTGGCATTACTGTCGAGTCCATATCAGAAAAGTCTGTTTGCAAAGCCTGCACTGAAATTGCGACTGATTTACCAAAGAATCCAAAGTGAAATGTACCAAATACAAATTAATAATGCTAAACTGATACATTCACATTGTTGAAAATAAATAAGCACATTCAGGCCCGGTTCCAGAATCAAATCACTGAGGGTGCTTCTGAAATTACTGAGGGTGCTCTAGTAAAGTGCAGATAGGCTAAGCAACGGCTTCACCATAGCAGTGTACAGTGAGAAATTTATGATTATTTATTTACAAGTCATCACACCCCCCCCCTCCCCCCCATGATTAAAAGTCATGAACAGACAAACAATGGGATTTTCTTTTTTTCATTCACCAATCAATTTTTATCCATCAAGTTTTTTAAATCCAAACTTTGTATAAAGATGATTCTCAATGTTATGAAAGATGCAGAATAATTTGATATGCCATTTTACTTTATGCAATATGTCTGTAAACATGGCCATAAATGCCATTCCCATTCTAGGCAATGCATCTATACACTGTATCTAATTTGCATATTAATGTGTTTTGGGACAATATCTAATGTAAAAACATGTGTAATAATATTTTCATAAGAATGTCTCATATTTCATAAGAATATCCAGACTTAAAACTGTGCATGTTGTCAGAGAAATTCACTAAATGATATCCTCTACAGAGGCAAAACCTCTATTCTGGGTCTCAGGAGGATATTTGTTATATTTAGATGTCAATGCCGAAACTTTGCAGCATGCAATTGGCCGTCGGTCCTCGTAGTAACAATGGTTTTATTCAATTAATAGACTGTAGCCTCGACAGCGAGCCAAGATCGCTACGATTGCTAAAATGCTTTGTCAGTTAATTCCGATCTCACAAAGTTCCGTTATAAAAATGAAGTTGTCAACGATAAATCTCTTACTTACATTGTGTCTTGACTTTGTTTGTTAATGAGAGGTTTTGCGAGCCTGCATTAACTCTTGTGTTTTGAGCGGTGACATTCTGATTGCGTTCGAGAGATCAACAACTCTCTGTGATTGGCTACATTACTCACCGCTGCAAAAACACAAGATGCATTTGACGCTCTCCAGACACAAATTTGCTAATCTGCCAAATCGGTTTCGCCAATATTATTACAGTATCAACTGAGGGTGCTTGTGCTTGCGTTTGAGGGCACCCTTTTACTTAGCACCCCCGTAGAACCGGGCCTGAGCACATTCCTAGCATTAGATCCTTTGGAAGGTAATGTTATTTTTAATCCAGTGATCCTGTCGCTCTTCTCTCCTCATCATCTCACTAACACGCCAGTGGGCGGGGCCAAAGTTGCGATGGTGAAGTCACCTAATGACTTCATCTAATGAGTCGTTCTCTGGGCTTGGTTACAATAAAAGCAGTTTTTGGACTAACAAGGACATTTTCAGTTTTGAAACTTACAGGATATTCTTATAGTATGATGAATTAAAGTATCCACTTCTTTCAAACAAAAAAAATCTTACTGACCATAAACTTTAGAACAGTACTACACTCAAAAAAAAAAGGTTCCATATGGCACCAAAAATGGTTCTTCGTCGTAATCATAGAGGAACCACTTTTGGTGCTATATAGCACCATATCTTAACATGTTCTGTATATGGTAGCATTGCTATATAGCACCTTAGTTAGCGGTGCTATATAGCACCTTAGTCAAAGAACCGGTGAAGAACCTCTGAAGAACCACCAAAGCACCAAAATTGGTGCTATATGGCACTTCAAAAGGTTCCCCTATGATTACGAGCCAAGAACCATTTTTGGTGCCATATAGAACCTTTTTTTTTTTAGAGTGTATATATGGACTACTTTTATGGTACTTTTTAGAGTCTAATGGACAAAAAGTTGTATGGAAAAGAATTGTAAATATTCTTCAAAACTCAGAAAAAAAGACATACAGCTTTGGAACAACATGAGGGTTAGTACATGATTTCATGATTTTCATTTTTTGGATGAACTATTAGCTTAATGTCAAAACAAAGAGAAATGGCTAGTGCAATTCAGAAACTCTGTGGTGTGTCTCTGCGGCGTCGGCCAAGAGCACATCAGACTGCATGAACATGTCAAACTTTGTGTTTAGACGCTCCAAAACGGATCACAGTTGGACCAGAACTCTGGCTTCAAAATCCAAACTCAGTTCTTCCAACAGAAACACACAGGGATGTGTATTGTGGACATCTTATGTGTGTGTGAGACTAGAGCTGGATGTGTGAGTGTGTAAATACCATGGTGGTTCAGGCACCTCTCCCTTTACCCAGAATTCCTCTGTCCCACTTCCCTTGACGTCACAGCTAGAGAAAGTGGGCCTACTCGTGGTCACTGTGGAAGAGGAACTGCTCCGAAGCGACTCCAGGAATTTTAATGGTGGAGCTGGAGACCACTGTAGAGAGAGAATGACTTTAGGGTTTGGACAACCCTGTCGGAACTAAGCGATTTTCATACGCATGTAAGTGTGTGGACGTTCAGAGAGTGTTTCTCTGTCTTTCTCTCTTTAGAGCTGATCTCCTGGCCAAATCTCTCCATCTGGAAGCATGATCATGGCATATAGCCATTCATGACAGGCTTCAAAACATCCCAAAGCAGTCAATTTTTGTATGTAAGCATATCAATTCACTCACACAAGTCTTTGGCCTGTATGATCCTCCTGTAGTTAAAACCACATATGTCTCTATATCTTCTCCAGCCCTGTTTACACCTGGTATTAAGATAAATATTCACTTGCACATACACCGATCAGGCATAACATTATGACTAATATTGTGTTGGTCCCTCTGTTGCTGCCAAAACAGCCCTGATTTGTCAAGGCATAGACTCCACTAGACCCCTGCAGGTGTGCTGTGGTATCTGGCACCAAGATGTTAGCAGCAGATCCTTTAAGTCCTGTAAGTTGCGAGGTGGAACCTCCATGGATCGGACTTGTTTCAGATGCTCGATTGGATTGAGATCTGGGGAATTTGGAGGCCAAGTCAACACCCCAAAATCGTTGTGCTCCTCAAACCATTCCTGAACCATTTTTGCTTTGTGTCAGGAGCATTATCTGCTGAAAGAGCCACAGCCACCAGGGAATACAGTTTCCATGAAAGGGTGTACATGGTCTGCAACAATGCTTAGGTAGGTGGTACGTGTCAAAGTAACATCCACATGGATGGCAGGACCCAAGGTTTCCCAGCAGAACATTGCCCAAAGCATCACTGCCTCCACCGGCTTGCCTTCTTCCCATAGTGCATCCTGGTGCCATGTGTTCCCCAGGTAAGCCACGCAGACCAGGCCACCTACTTGGATTGCTCCATGGTCCAGTTCTGATGCTCACGTGCCACTGTTGACTCTTTCGGTGGTGGACAGGGGTCAGCATGGGCGCCCTGACTGGTCTGAGGCTATGCAACCCCATACACAACAAACTGCGATGCACTGTGTATTCTGACACCTATCTATCAGAACCAGCATTAACTGAGCAATTCCACATAATTTAAAAAAAAAGTGATCTAATCAGATTTATTTCCAAGATGATAGGATGTCACACAAAAAAGGGTATTCACAATGTATTGAGGTCAATATAAGACACTACAGTACACTTCTTCAAAAGGGAATCTGTCTGTCTTATTTTTTTTTCCGATCAAATCTATCTTTCATGTTTCTGTCAAATATGATGAAAAGTATAAAATAAACTGAAGAAAATCTGATGGTTGTCAGCCCCACTAATTCTCCGTCCTGACCGGGAAATTAATCTTGGCCCCCGGTTTAAGTGGACGGCTGGTTTCTTTCATTACTCTAGGGGTTTGTTTGTCTTAACTGCCCATTATTAGGACAGTGAACTTCCGAGCCCGTGCTGGAATGACTACCACATGTTTGTAATTTGAAATTCCAGCCAAAACAAAAGAATAAAATTCAGCTCACAGTTCCCAGGAGGAGCACTACGGAAAGAACCAGGCGGCCTTGCCATGGTGTATATATAAGGAAATACATCCTTTTCTTAACCGCACTGCCCAAGGGGTTAAAAATGGGAATTCTGAACCCGTTTTCACTGATTCTTCCCCCTGGACACATTCGGGAATAATGCAAACCTGGAAATAAAACACTTTCCCTTTGGGGCCAACATGCTGTACATGAACCTGAAAGCAAAGAGGCCTCACTACAAAGCAAAACTTAGATCTCTATGAAGGGTTAAAGTATTTCCTGGCAGTGATGCGCCAAAGGAATCTGCTGGTATTTGGTCTTTCTGTGGCACCCTGGGGCATCGGGTTTGGTAGGATCCAATCTGACCGTGTCTGGATGCAATGAATACCGCTGATGCGGTGAAGAGGAGATATAAAGCACACACTCTTGAGATAAAAGGACCTGCGAGCTGCGGCTTGAAGTGTCTCGACGGGTGTGTCTGTGGACGTGCCAGTCATTCCTGGTTGCAATCAAAAAAGTGAATCCAAATGAGGGTCTGTGTGGGTGGATTTGCGTGTGAATGTGTGTAAGGTCTGGTGGTGGTGAATGATTTTATGATGGATTGGACAGGAGGAGGAACTGACATCTGTGCTGTTAACAAGAAAGACTCAGAGAAACTGAAATCAGTTTCATTAGTTCAGCAGATTTTGGTGCTCCTCCTATTAAAGACATTTAGCGTACAGCAGGAAAATATCTGCATCAGTCTCATATAAAAGTGTTGATGGTTTGCATGTGTTGTCACAACCTTTTAAGAGGTCTAAAATATAAGGAATAATTAGTATTCATCTAATATTTTTCATCATATTTAAAATATTAAGTTTTTGTGGACGTTTTGCCCAAATTAAATTACCTGTTTTTAATTGCCTTACATTACAAATCGTACTATAGACCTGTGTGGCTAATTCAATTCAAATTCACACTCAAGCTATCGAAATGATGTGCAGTCACTTTGGCCGTGTTTACACCTGGTATGAAAATGTGTTTTGAATCAACTTTGATCGATCTGATCACGAGTAGATGGTGCTAAATACAGGTGTAAAACTTTTTTGAGCTTGTCCACTTTCGACCACTTCCAGAGCTAGTCGAAAACGTATTTGACCGGCTTGCTTTCATAGTGTAGACACTCAAGTGGTCAAATGCGTTCGAACAGCCACAACCAAGCACTTACCATTCGTTTTCGTGAGAGAACATATTCGTACTAGTGATGTAGAACCATAATGCAGTGGGTTTCGAAACACAAACGACCATTTAGGCCAGGGGTCTCCAAACTCGGTCCTGGAGGGCCGCTGTCCTGCAGAGTTTAGCTCCAACCCCAATTAAACACACCTGAACCAACTGTCTTAATCAGTGTCTTACTAGGGCCTTGTAAGACACTGATTAGCTGGTTCAGGTGTGTTTAATTGGGGTTGGAGCTAAACTCTGCAGGACAGTGGTCCTCCAGCACTGAGTGTGGAGACCCCTGATTTAGGCGGTTCAGAGTCGATTCTCTCTTTCGGGGGATAACTTTATTTATCGTGCACTTTCGACTTTGCAGAACATTTACATTTTATAATACACACTGCATGAAAGGGGATATTTGAAAAACCATAATAGGGGCACTTTCTCTGTGATATTTTAGTCTTTAAATATGACACAAGTCTGTCTTGCAATAAGTCTTTTATTTTCTTTCTCATTTTATCATTCACCAGACAAAAACCATAAAAGTAATAGCACAGCTCTTCCTCAACAATAACTTGTAGGACAAAAGGGTTGACCAAGAAGGTTAAAATAATAGTTTAGTCTATTTAAACAAAGATTACTAACTACATTACTAAGGCATGCAAAACAGGAACTGAATCACAATGAAAATGAAACCAAAAGAGTGTGAGAGTGTGCAATAGCAATAGAAGTGGCGATCATCTCAATCACATACAAATGTGTCACCATTGATGAAGAACCTTTACCCATTCTGTATTCACTAATATATTAAAAGCGAATAAGAAATTAATATTAGGATCTGAATACAGAGACAATGTGGGTTACATTTTCAAAGGGACTTGCAGAATATCATTGAAGAGATGTTTATTTCTGTTGAGAGAACAAAAGTTTCAGTTAATATTTTTTATTACTGAACATTGTCATAAGGCATTAAAATGTGTTATTTGCTTACCCCCAACAGGTTCATTGCGAAATGCAGACAGTTATTTGTCACAGCATTGTACTTTGGAGAAGAGTTCATTGCTGCCATAACTCTTTCAGCGAAGCCTTTGCTGACGCCAGAGCTCGAACGCAGAACACGCCATGGATTTTCTTTGACAAAATTCTTCACACCTACTTTAGACACCGCTCCATTCACAAACGTTGTTGAGGTGCTCATTAATTCTACCAGTCCTGGCTGTGGAGTGTCTGACTGAGCTAAAACAATTATATATTAATATGTAGATAATACACCATAATATTATCAAATACATGAACGTCAACATGAACGTTTAAAGTGTGATTCTAAAGTGTGATTCTTACCTGCAAATTCAATTACTTCACTTTTTCCACAGTAAATCCCAACATGATAGAATGGGCCTTTGATTTCCATGGGCCTTAGAATCAGATCACCTTCTTTAAGCCTTGATTTCTCAGATTCAGAAATCCCGTCCTTAGTGTCCAAAATTGTGTTAAAGTCCTTGTGAGTGCCAGATAAGAAGAAACAAATCTCCTCCATGGAAGTCATTTGTGCCTAAACATACAAATAGTTTACAACTCTTTAGATTATGACAATCATAATTAACTGATGATTTATTCACAGCTATGTGCAGCAAGAACAATGTATGCAAAAAAAAAAAAACTGTTTTAAAACAAATAAGTATGTTGAATAATATGTTAAAGAATTCAATAATAGTAAACTAATAAAAATAGTATTAATAAATAAACCAGTTACTACCTTTTATATACACTCTAGATTGCTATGAAGTGTCCGTCACAGATGAGACGAGAGCCTTTAATGAGTCAAACACTAAAAAACACATAGTATTAGTTTAAGTAGGCGTTGCCAGGCTTTGAAATCTACTTTGTATTTTCTATATGTAGAAGGGCTTGACTGTGTACTGTGCTTTTCATAACCTGAACAGAAACAAAAAATCATATTTTCCTTTAGCATCCATAATATTTACATAAAAAAAAAAACATGGTTCTGTAACATATGATGTTTTAGAGAAGACATCGACGGGAGAGGGATCCTACAAGACAGGAGTAGGATCCAAATGCAGTAAAACAAGGTTAACAAAAATAAACCCAAGCAAATGCAAGTAGGCAAAACAAAGTAAATACAACATTGGGGGAGGAGGGAACAGAAACAATAGCAACACACACACAATACATTCATTAAGGACAACACCAGACAAAAGAACAAACAACAGACTAAGATATATAAATGAAATGTTCAACTATATCACTGATCTGCCCGCATTATCACTATATAATAATTGAAATGAGCTGGATGACATCACTGTTCCCTTTCGAAAGGGAAGCTCCTGGGAGCCTTCCATTCCTCCCGGATCTTCACGATCAGATCCCGGGGGCATGGAAGAACCCGTACTCAGCCCGGATCTTTTGGTATCAGCGAGGGATCCGCTGAGTCTGGGTATGTGTCGATGCCACCAATCGACGAGACGTTTGCAAACTATCTCACGTCTGGGAGGCCATCGACACTAAGCACTCCCACTCTGCCATCAAAGGCACTAAAGACCACCTCGCGCCTCAATGGCAGGTAATACACGTCGGCAGGTCAGGCTGTGGCGGCTTTGCACACCATGGCGGTGTTGCAAGCCTACCAGGCTGATCTCCTGAGGGATCTCGATCAGGGAGAGGGCCTACTCCCTGATGCGATGGCCGAGTTGCGCCGCACCACGGATTTCGCTCTCTGGGCAACCAAACAAACAGCGGTCGCCATCGGTCGCTCGATGGCGGCTATGGTTGCCACGGAGAGACATCTGTGGCTGAACCTTGCGGACATCGGGGCGAAAGAGAAATCCTTTCTCCTCGATGCCCCGGTCTCGCCCTCTGAGCTTTTCGGCACCTCTGTCGAGGCAGTGGTGGGAAGGTTCAGAGAGGCGAGGGTGCGCTTGGCTGCATTTAGATCATGCATTCCGCGGAGATCCGGGGCTGTTCCCAGACAGGTGGGAGGCCCTGGTCCATCATGGTCTGAGGACCGGCGGCAGGACCAGCGAGCCAGTGTCGCTTCTCGTGCGCCCCTCCTGGTCGCAGTTGGGCGTGGAAGAAGCGGGACTCCCGCACCCGGAAGAGGAAGGACGCTGGGCAGGTGACCCGGAACCAGCGTCGTGGAGGTCCCCGCTGGGATGAGTCTCCGCCTCCGAGGAGGCGCTAGATTTCTACACCTTTCCCTTCCTCCAGTGTATTTCCCTTTTTCCCCGGCGCCTCTCACACCAGGCCGGGTGGAGGCCTGTGATGAGCGGAAAAAGGAAGTTACGTCAGTTTCTGACGGCCCGCCTGGCTTGGTCAGCGAGAGCGCCCCCCTCGGGATGGTGGTCGAACAAGATGCGGGCCCGATGGCTGGTTGTTCAGGTTTGAAGCACTGGAAGAGCGAGTGGTGAGTCCCCCTCTAGAAGGGTGAAACATTACTTACTATGTTTTTCAGGACCCTCTTCGCTCCCCTGAGAGGGTTTGGGGATAATGGAACTTCGTTGGACATCGCAGGGCCTGCAGCTCCCCGTGAGTAGCTAAGAACGATCTTCT
Source organism: Romanogobio albipinnatus (assembly GCA_023566225.1). Taxonomy (NCBI): domain Eukaryota; kingdom Metazoa; phylum Chordata; class Actinopteri; order Cypriniformes; family Gobionidae; genus Romanogobio; species Romanogobio albipinnatus. The sequence goes on along the minus strand of CM042262.1, from coordinate 31,584,470 downwards.
TTGCAATTTATGTTTGTGAATACATGCTATACTTTGGCTAGTAGAATTTACCGCCTCTCCGTGTTATTTCTCTCACTAATGTGAGTGATTGTATTTGCCGCTCTTGCTCACGGGCTTGTAGTGTGTGGGGGCGAGTTTGTTTCCTGGCTTTAAGTATAAAGTAGCCACGACCGGGTAAGCACTAATGCATGAGCTGTAGTGTGATCTGCTCCCAGCCTTGTGGGCTTTTTGTATGGGTTTTTCGGGGCCTCGTTGTGTTTATAAGGGGTGATAATATTTATTTCCCGAGCCCTGAGTAGATCGAGTGCAGGCTTAGCGCCGCACCACTTGGCCTAGGCTTTGCTAAGGATGGGGGGCGTTTCCTTTAAAGGCAGGTATTTTTGCCCCGGGCCTGTCTTTTAAGTATGAGAACAGTGCTGTATTTTCTGCATCCTTGATTCAGCCTCCTCTTATGTTAGAGTCGTCCGGCCAAGGCCCGCCCCCTTCTCTGCGTTCTGGGGTTATTTAGTAATGCAGTTTAGGTGTTGCAGCAGGGATAGCGACTTTGCCAGTGGTCGCGGGGCGGGGTTAAGGCCCGGGTATACTTCACTTACCGCGCCCGGACGCGTCACGCGCGCAGCCCTGTCCGCGCGTCTTTCAAAGTATACTACACAATGGATGCGCGCGGATGATCGCGTTCGACGCATGCGCAGTACATTTTTTCCCTATGCTCTACCAGACATTGGGGGGCAGCACTGAGTCCTGTTATCAACGGGACATTCGCTGGGCATGATCGGAGAAGAACTGTAGTGCATCCACCATTGCAAGAAGTTTGGAAGAAATACTGAAGAATCATAAACGATGGAGAAGGATATGCTTCTAAGTTTACTCGTTTTGGAAGAAGAAGAAATTAAGAAGAAGAAGAAGAGAAGACGATGGTGTGTGCGGCCGCTGAACCAGAAGAGACTTGTGGATGGGGAATTTAGCACTTTGGTGCAAGAGATGCGGAGGATGGACACCGAAAAGCATTTTCAATATTTTCGAATGTCGGCTTTCATGTTTGACGATTTGTTGCATCGAATCGCACCTAATCTTCAACACAAGTCAACACATCGAGCTCCAGTTGGTGCAGCGGAAAGGTTAGCAGTGACGTTGCGTTTCTTGGCTACAGGGTCCTCGCTTCATAGCATAGCAGCAAGCTACAGACTGGGCAGCCGGACTGTGTCCAAAATAATTCCTGAGGTGTGCCAGGCTATTTGGAAGTGTCTTCAGCCAGAGTATGTTGCTGTGCCGTCGCAGGAACAGTGGGTGGACATCGCACAGGACTTCTGGCGCATTTGGAACTTTCCTTTGTGTGTTGGTGCAGTAGATGGCAAGCATGTGCAAATCAGAGCCCCTCCAAACGCCGGTAGTGACTTTTTCAACTACAAAGGAACACATTCCGTTGTATTAATGGCGGCATGCGACGCACACTACCGTTTTACAATGGTGGACATTGGAGCGTATGGGCGTGAAAGCGATGGTGGCATCTTCAAAGAGAGCGAGTTTGGGTCGAAAGTCCTTGATGGAACCCTGGGCTTGCCCCCTCCAGCTGCCCTGCCAGGCACAGACATTTTGAGCCCCTACGCCCTTGTTGGAGATGCAGCTTTTCCACTCCAAGTGAATCTAATGCGACCTTATCCTGGTAAGTTTTGGTAAAACCAACATTTTGAAATATGAACATAGTAAAGACATGTATGTATGTATGTGATGTTTTAAATGAAAAAATCAGTTACTATTGTTATTTTGTTTATTTTCTACAGGAACTACCCTCACCCTGGAACAGCAGGTGTACAATTACCGCCATTGCCGAGCAAGAAGAATAATCGAGAATGCTTTTGGCATATTGGCGTCTCGGTGGAGGGTCTTTGGACGCCCAATGGATTGCAGTGTTACGAACACTGTGCACATTGTGAAGGCCTGTGTGGCTTTGCACAATTTCTTGGCACACAAAGATGCTGCAAATCCCTGCAACTCCAGGTACATTCCCCAAAACTACACAGACAGCACCAACACAAACGGAGATGTAATTCTGGGGGAGTGGAGACGGGTTGTTGATGGCGACAACAACCTTCAGGATTCAAGGCGCCTCTCTGCTGCTCGAACAACACGAGCCGCACTTCTGACGAGGAAGAACCTGGCAACCTTCTTTCAGACACCCCAAGGCTCTCTGCCATGGCAGGACAGAGTCGTCAGAAGAGGACAGCTCAATGTGGAAGAACAGTAATTGAACAGAACGAAATGCCAAAAACATTAATAAATGAGACAAGAAAGAAATAGCACAATGCGGACTGCTCAGTGGCTAAAATGTTGTCTTTTTGCAATCTTTGTATTGTTGCTTGTTATTTACTTTTTTGAATTGTTTATATGCATAAACATTGTACTAATTTTGTATATATGACAACTCTGTAATAAATCTGAGACAAAAACAGTTTGTTGTGGAAGTGTACTTTTATTTTACATTTTAAAACTATGTAAACAAACAGGCTTTGCTTGAGGTGTGATATGTGCATATGTTGTGCAAAGTGCAAACGTTAGTGCACAAGTTAAAAAAATAAATAAAAAAACAGGTACAGTGTCTTTTTCTCAAGAGTCACAGTCCTCCATCTGCCACTTGAACAAGACTTGCGAAATTTCCAAACACGCGTGGGCCTTGCTTCTCTTGGACAGTTTGCTAAGCCTCTTCCCCACCATCTTGCCAAAGCACATATCTTCATCCTCAAGTTCCTTGCCCTCGTCGTACTTCTGCAATCTCGCCATTATGGCTTCTTGGACAGGAGTTAACTGCTCTCTTTTCCTCTTCTTTGAGCCAAGAGGGGACGGCGACGACACAGATGTGCATGCCGATGAAGAGTCTGATGAGGAAGATGATGTTGAGGACGGAAGGGCAACTGGTTCAATGGGGTCATCGGGGTCTGGGTTGATGCATTCCAGGTTGGTCGACGATAAAGATCCAGGTTCACTGGAGAACTCGATCTGAAACAATGTAAAAAATAAAAAGTCAGAAAAGATATGTATGCTAGCAAGTTAGCCGAAGAGATAACAAACGTGGCATCGAACACCAATGAAATGTTTGCCTTACCTCTTTGGTGAAGTTCGTGTCCGTTTCTCTGTGTTTAACAAAAGAAGACAGCCAGCCAAGCATAACCACAATCTGCGGGACGGGCTTGATTCCACCTGGATCACCGCTCCTTCCTTTCAGTTTTCTTGCTGCTTTAACATATCTGTCCCGAAGATTCTTCCATCGCTGTCTACAAAACGCTTCATCCTTTCCAATATTTTTACTTATCTCCCTCCATGAATTTGCCGCCCTAAACACGTCTTTGTACTCCTTCAAACATGAATTGTACAAATGTGGGTACTTTCTTATCTCTTCGCTCAAACGCTCGTCGAGTTCGCCGTCCATTGTCGCGTTTTTCTCTCTTTTTTAAAGCGTGTTGTTTTTAAACCGGTCTTTGCACACTCTTCTTCGACGGCTGAACACTGTGCTCAATACTGTGCGTATTGCCACCTAGTGGACTCTTCTGTACTGCTGGCGCATGCGCTGTTGCACGCGGACCGTCCGCGCGGTCTCGAAATTTGGGCTGCGCGCGGACGGGGTGTGCGGCCGGCCGCACGCCCTCCGAATGACGAAAATTACGTCATGCGGGCGGTGCACGAACGCGGACGGCCGAAGTATACCCGGGCCTTTAAGCGTCCTTCGCTTGTGTGTGATTAGACTTTATTTTGCTGTAACCCGCCTCTCAGAGCTTGTGTGGCGGCCACCTTCTGGCGGCCCCCGGCCTGTCCCCAGGTGAGTCCCCAGGTGTTAACTGGATGTCCAGTTCTTCGTCAGCAGCAGATAGCTACCGCCAGCCCAGGTGCAGCAGCCAGCCTTCTTCTAGCTGCGGCAGGGTTCATAGGAACTGCAGACCTCCTATTTGGAGGTAGGCCCTGCCAGGCCTCCCTGAGGGGTAGGCTCCCGGTTTTTGGGTTACCTTGGCTCAGGTGGTAGGCCCCTCTAGGCCTCCCTGAGAGCCTGCTATGAGTAGCAGGCCCTGCCCGGTCTCCCCCGAGGGGGTATTCCTGGGCGTTAGTCCCTCGACGGCTGGCACAAACTGCTAGTAGGTGGTAGGCGTTACCAGGCCTCCCTAAGGGCCTGCTGTGGGGTAAGCAGGCTCACTTGACCTCCCCTGAGGGGGCGCTCCTGGGCTCCAGTCACTGGATGGCTAGCATGAATTGCTAGTAGGGAGTAGGCCTCACCCGGCCTCCCCTGAGGGCAGGTTCCTGATCACAGTCTGGACAGGTCCAGTCCCGGTGTAGAGCTATAGCTAGTGCACCTATCGCCAGGTGGCAGGCCTAATTAAGCCTCCCTGGAGGAACGCCCAAAGATTAGCAGGCGGTAGGCCTCACTAGGCCTCCCTGAGGGCGAGTGCCCGGTTCCCAGTCTCTGTGGCGGTGAGCATGGAGTGCTACGAGTAGCACGTTCTGCTATCAGGTGGTAGGCGCTGGGGCTCCCTGAGATTGTTCCCCGGTCCCCAGTTTCGGTAACAGAGGGTGGCATGGGTTGCTAACAGGTAGCAAGCTGCACAGGGCTTCCCTGTGGGATTCGCTATGGAGCAGTAGGCCTCACGTGGCCTCCTCTGAGGGCCTCTGGATGAGTCCAGTCACCGAGCAGAAGGCTGTGGTGGTGGAATGCCCGACGACTGGCAGGTGGTAGGCCTCACTAGGCCTCCCTGACGGAGCGAGTTCCTGTTCTTCCCAGCTACCTCGAGGGCTAGCTCGACTGCTATCAGGCGATAGGCCTGTCTGGCCTCCCTAAGGGCGAGCTCCATTGTTTGGACACGTGAGCAGTCGGCACAGGTTACCAGGTGGAGGCCCCTTCCGGCCTCCCTGGGGAACGAGTTCCCTAGGTGGGAACGCACAACTGGCCTTACGCTGACAGCTGGTGGTCTCCTGCTATCAGGCTCCGGGTTCTAGCCGGTTGCAGACCTGAAGGCGGTGTTCATACCCTAGCATGACGAGTCGATGCTGCTGCTATGCGGTCCCTGCAGGAAGGGACTTTCATAGATCGCCTACAGCATGGTTACCTACCGGGCAGCCCCTTGAAGCTCCCCTCCCTTGGAGGGTCGTCTGTGAGCCTAAGCTGCCTGGGCCTGATCGGGTGGTCGTAGGCCCCTAGTGAGGCCTCCCAATTAGATCAGTTTTTAGGCCAGTCTGGCCTCCTGAGTGTTTCTATTTGATAATAGCTCAGTAGATCCTAGGATCGAGCAGATTTACTCCCCTCGCTGGCAAGGGTTGAAGCGCTATGCAGAGTATTGCTCTCCAGGATGCCCGTCTCTGAGATCTGACCTGAGGAGGACACTGCCAGTTCGCAGCACCTCGGGCTGGATGCCTCTTCGAGAGGCGAGTGTCCAGAGGCTCTGTTCTCGAACAGACAAGGATGGCCGAACCTGTGTATCCCACATTTGGGTCACGAGGTCAGGCCTCCCTGGTGGCATTCGGTGAATTCTTCCTGAATAAGTGACTGGCCGGGGCGCCTTAAAGGCCCCCTAGCCACATTCTCTTAAAGGAGCCCCTTCTATTGAACTGGTGGATCCAGGCCTTTGAGCAGCCTGAATAGGACCTTGTGAAGGTACACTAAGGTTCCTCACAAGGCTTATAGCTCGGGCTATGACCGTAGGGAAGGCTGTCACTGACAGCCTATGTGTGACCAGAGGGGGAGTGGTTCAGGCTTTCAGTTGTTTTGCCTGACAGTTGTCACTGCCAGTAGGCATGCACTCCCCTCGGCATGGCGGCATGGGTATATCGTTCCCCGTAGCGTCAGCTGACGTAGCGCAAGTTCCCTTTCGAAAGGGAACGTCCCGGTTACGTATTTAACCTTAGTTCCCTGAGAACAGGGAACGAGACGCTGCGTCTCATTGCCATGCCTCGGGGCCTGCCTGCCAACAGTCCCTTCAAACGAAGAAGCGGTGTCATGTTGGCCAGGTGCCCTTATATACTTCCTGGTCGCACCTTGATGACGTCATGGGCTGTCGCCGGTCAATAGGATTGATGTGGTTCGATTGTGATTCAGACACCTGTCACGCTGGAGGCGTTTCCCGTAGCGTCAGCTGACGCAACGTCTCGTTCCCTGTTCTCAGGGAACTAAGGTTACATACGTAACCGGGACGTTTTCTCCAGAGCGGCTGTACAGCCGAATCAAGTTCTGTTGCATTATTTTCCTGTGAAGCTGCTTAGAACAATCAGCATTGTAACAAGCGCTATATAAATAATGGTGACTTGACTGAACTTGACTTAAGAAAACCAAGTCAAAAACAGGAAGTACCGAACAGGAAAACAAGACAGGAATAGACAATCTGAATAAATACTTGTGCCTTTAATAAACACTTATAATTTACATTAATGTCATTTTTCATCCAATCAAACTGTAGAATAGTACAAATCTATTGGTCTCTGGTGGGGAAAGACAGAAAATGTTGCCACAAAATACTACAAACACATTATATACTGTATACTTCTACAAAACAAATGTGTTCATGGTACATGTTGAGATCAACTCATAGGCAAAAAAAAAAACAGGTTAAAGAAAAACAGGTTTGGGAGGAGCAAAGCAAAAAAAATGTAATACAAATAACTTCTTTATTAACTGAGATGGGGAGGAACAACAATACAGTACAAAATTTACAACACAAATAACTTCTTTATTAACTGAGACTTCATTTTTTCTCTTTATTTCCTCAGTAAAAAGTAAAATCAAGCAAAATAAATCAGCTTCCACATTTGCATGTTAATTCAGAATGCTTGTTTAATATCACTGATGTCACATTTAAATGTATACATTCACTACACTGATTTTTATTAAACTATCATGAGTGTGGTAGAGCAGAACAGACACTTGACACTTGGGGAAAATTGATAATTGAATTTCTGATTTTTAAAAAAATTAAAAAGTACAATTATTAAATGGCAGCGCTATTGAGTAAAAGTAGTTGTTAGATGCTATTAATAGTGGCATATACTGTACTATTTGCACCTCTGTGTATTGTAGTATATAAAACAGTATGCAATAATAACAACCTATTCAGTGTATATAATATTTTTAAAAATTTTAGCAAGCGAGTCCAACACAAGCAGAGTCAAAAACATCCGCAGAGCGACTCTTAACATAGGGTCGCTGATCGCCCGATTAAACGAGCTACCCAAAACCTTGAGGCAACATGGCATTGATATCTGCGCTTTACAGAAAACTCGCTGGAGTGGATCAAAATCTACCTACATTAGCAACGGTTTTTAAGGTCATCTACAATGGCATTCCAATGACTTAAAATGGCTGACAACTTTTGGCCTACGCCTCAATGTTAAAAAGACATGACGACAGACCCGAAGGAGCAGGGTACGATCAAGATCGACAGCACTGACCTACCAAGAACCGAGACATTCAAGTATCTTGGCTCAACGATTGCAGTTGATGGAAGTCTGAATCATAAAGTCACTGCGTGGAGTCAACACTGCCCAGCTGAAGTGGCGCATGGCGGCCAGCTTCACGTGCAATAGGAAGACCAGCGATCGTCTCAAGTCAAAGATCTACCGTACTGTTATTCGTCCTGTTGCTCTTTATGGCGCTGAGAGTTGGCCCGTGATGAAAGATAAAAAATGCCACCTCTGTGTCATGGAATGTTGGAACTGCGATCTGAGAAGAACTGGGCACATTTATGTTTGTGGACACGCATGCATCCTGGGAACATTCTGATGTTGTCAGTCAAGTTCTGAACAGGAACCAATCTTTGGAGAAGTTAATTTAACCCTAAAGGTGGACAAAAACTTTTATTTTTATGATCACTTTTACTCCTATGCTGTGGAAAAAATGAGTACAGACATTGATAATAATAGAGATTATATTATAATGATTTCTGAAGGATCATGTGTCTCTGAAGACTGGAGTACTGATGCTAAAGATTCAGCTTTTATCACTGGAATAAATTACACTTTACTAAGTAATCATATAGAAAACGGTTATATTAAATTGTAATAATATTTCACAATATTGCTTTATGTTTCCAGATTAATTCTTTGGTGAGAGACTTCTTTCAAAAAAATGCTTAATGTGTCATGTTACCTATTGAGATTGTGTAAAAAACTGTTTTGTCCTGTGTTGGACATTTCCTTTTTGATTGCTTAAAATTGTATTGTTATATTCTGCGTTGAATTTAACTGTTGATATTTCATAATAATAATTTTTGACAATACAATTAACAACAAATGACTTGACATTCATTTTGTTCAAATGCTAACGTTTTGTTTAGGATTTTAGATACCTTTTTTTAGGTAGTTACACAACTTTTACATATGTTTACACATCTTTGTGTTCAACTTTGACACATTTACTGTGTTAAACTCATTAACAAAGTGAATGAGTTAACATTAACACAAAACTTGTGGTCCTGGAGCTCACCCATGAATGTGTAAAAATTCAACACGGGTTGTCATTTTTAACACATCCTTTCTAAGAGTCAGAATCGTGAGAAGGTCTACAATACCCGGAGAGATTTATCTGCAATCACATTATATCTATCTTCATGATCTTTGGTTAAATCAAAGTAGGAGTTATGTTTCATTATAGTCTTTTTTTTAATTATGAAAGTGAAATCTGTTCTGTATAGAACAAAAAAGTGGATACAAGGTACTCAGATGAGTTTTTTGTAAGCTTCTTCCATCTGCAATGCCATCGTGTCGCCATCACATAGAGAGAAACAAACTATATTTTCTTTTACAGTGGTGACTGTCTTTACAAAACTTTGCAATACCTGGTGAGAAAGTAACCATCCAGTAGAATTATATTCACTTAAAATATCAAGTTGAATCCAACAAAAGAGTGTAAAAAACTGATTATAGAGCATAAGCGGGTTAAAGTTTCAAAGAATTTGATTTGCACAATACCTTCGTCAAGTAGTTGTTTCTTTCTGTAAAGAGAACAAAAGCTTCAATTTTTGTAATTGAACATTGTAATTAAATTAATATGTTATTGTTATTATGACTCTGGAATAATTTATTTTGATTGCAAGGTAGAGTTACTTCCTTTTTTGTACAATATGGATTTTGTTAAGTCATTTTCTTAGTAGAAGATAATAATATTAGATAATAGATAATATGCAAGTAAATTATAAAATAAGTTTAGCTCAAATCAATGTTTCATGTAATATAAACTGTAGGTTGACTTTAATTTTCTTACCCCAGCAGGCTCAGGGCAAAATGCAAAGAGTTAAAGGACGTAGCATGGTACTTTAGTGTATCGTTCACTGCCTCCTTAACTCTCTCACGGAAGCCTTCAGGAATGCCACATCTCAAACGGAGAACACGGCACATCTTTCTTCGGAGGAATCTCTTCACACCTACTTTACTCACTCTACCATCCATAAATGACAAAGAATAGCAGGTGAATCCATCCTGTCTTTTCTGTGAAGTATCAGGCTGGCCTAAAAAAACATGTATATATATATGAATATGTAGCTTTCTATGGTAAAATTATTAAATATAAGCTTGTAAATATTATCTTCCAATATACAAGTATAGCCTACATATGAAGAAATGCATGTGTGTTTCTTGCCTGTAAAATCAATGACTTCACTTTCTCCACAGTAAATCCCAACATGAAATAATGGTCCTTTACCGTCCATGGGCCTTAGAATCAGATCACCTGCTTTAAGCTTTGATTCGTCAGGATCTGAAGAGCCAGCCTCAGTTTTCAAAACAGTCTCAAAGTCCTTGTGGGTGCCAGACCACAGGATAGAGAACATGTCGGAAAAATAAATTTGTGCCTAAAACAACACATTATAGTTTACTACAATAATCATAATGAATGTGAAAGCTGATTCAGTAATATACAGCTTTGTATCATATCGGATACCATACATATAACATATGCAAAAATATAGTTATGTAATAATATTTAAAAACTATTATTAAATCAAATTATCAGTAAACAAATACCTTCGACTTACAAGCTAGTTTAAGAAGAATCTCTCATACACCAGAGCTGCTATGGAGTAGGCAATAAGGAAAAAACACAGTTTGTATTCAAGTTGTTTTGGTGGATGGGGCTTTAAAATGGACCTTCTATTTTCAGTTTGTAGAAGAAGAAAAAAAAAAACAGTAAAAAAACTTTTACTACAAAATGTATTTTTGCAAATATGTCATTGCACAGTATAAACTGTTTTTTTTTAAGTTACTCAAACTTTACCGCCATGATAAATTTTTTCATGCACTTATTGTGCTCCTTTTTTCCCCAAATTATTATCTACATGAGCCGACATGAAAATTAAACTTCCGATTTCAACATATCAAAACTTAATTGTACTGCTTTGTACCCAACAAATTAAATGGTAACTAAACCCTAAAACAACTTTTTTAAGTTTATGATCTGCAAGACTGGGGCTTTATAGTGCTGCACATTGATTCAAGTAAATGTTTTGACATTTGGGTATAGACCCCTTCAATCTACTGTTGTCATAGTGAAAGTGCTAATGTAAAGCTAGTCTGCAGCATGCCACAGGTAACAATTATTGCCAGATATATTAAATCAGTCTTCAGAAAACATTTTGTTTACTTACCATGGCTTAACTCTACCGTTGTCAAATCAAATCAAATCAAATCAAATCAAATCAAATCAAATCAAATCAAATCAAATCAAATCAAATCAAACACTTTATTGTCACTCAACCATATACACAAGTGCAACAGTAGGTGAAATTCTTAGGTGCAGTTCCGAGCAACATAGCAGTCATGACATGACATGTACAACATTTAAAGCAACATCAGATTACACATCTGATGCGCCCACAATTACTCACAGCACAGTAAACTCTACAATAAACAATAAATAATTTACACAATGTGAGTGCAGTTCTCACAGCTTTAAACAATATACACATACTTACAATATACATATACTTTAAACAATATACACATACTTAGAGTATACATATACTTTAAACAATATACATTAAGCTATAATAATAATATACAATGTACAGTATACAGTATTATTCACAAATAGAAATCCGATGTACAATAGATGCTATATGTTAAATAATGTGTATATAATGTGTGTGTATCTACAGTGGGTTGTGCTGAGTGATATTCTGTCCAGATGCTGAGTGATATTCTGTCCATTGTTGTCACAATGTTGGCGCTATAGCCTGCGACTAACTACTACCACTTTTTGTAACACTTTACTCTTTTTACTTTGGCTTGGTGACTGAATTTCAAGTAAAGGATCAGTAGCTTAGGTTCACTACAGAGGGCAAGTACATATAAAACACAGACAATGACTAGAAACATACCAATTTATATTGTTTGTGCAAAATTAAATGAATATGCAAAAGCATCGTTAGCCAAAAGCATCGTTAGCCAACTATGGTCGCAAGATCTGTGGTTATCAACATAGTTCAACGAGTCTGTGTTTCCTGAAACTATAGTTCGAACGAAGCAAAGAGCAACACAAAATTGTGGTTGGAACAACTGCTCTCGACAAGTGGTTAGAAGCATAGTTTCTTGTTGCAAGACGTGGACTTAATAAATCCTTGCCTTTAGCAAAATAAGCTGACATTCAGTATGATCATATATTTTATTTCGAATGCATACATATGTCATTTATGTCTTTTAGTTTGTAGATTAGAGATTTAAAGCACCTTTTTTGAAGAGTGCGCATGTGCGGACGTGCACTAGTAAGAGCGAGCCTATGATTGAATCTGGAAATAAAGCAAAATAACGGAGAAAAAAAGAGAATTACTCCTCAGATACCATGTCCATAATGTATAGTAAAAAATCTAGCATGAATTCGATCTCAATCTAATTCATTAAAAGCAGTTATTACTCCACCACCTGCGCAGATGTCGTCTATTTCTTTTAACGGATGAAATCCTGCAGGAATCCTGAAAAACTTGACTTCACAACTGGTGTGATTTTCACAGTTCATGACACAAGTAGGCATTTTTTTCTTGACGAGTGTAGTAAACGTATGTTTGGTTACAAGGAGGAAGAAGGCAGGGTCAGCGTGACTGGTACTCAGGGTTTTTATTCAACTTCTCTTTATACAACATAAACGTGCGCACACCGCGCTTCCAATAACTCAGGCTCAAATAGTTCGTAAAGCTTTCTCCGTCCAGTCCGTCTCACGACCACGAGTTCCCAGCCAGTGTCTCTCCTCCAGTGGCCCATTCCCATCTGGCTTATATACCGTCTCTCCGCGCCAATCACTGCAATTAGACACAGGTGTTTCTCATTATGCACTTGACCTACTTACTCACCGTCACTCTCCTGACTCTCTCTCTCCGTGCAGACTTTGCTAAACCACGCCCCCTCTGCCACATACCCCCACCGTTCGACTCAGGCCGAGGCCCCATCCGGCCTGCAGCCCCTCCCCCCCCATTTCTGGAGAGGAAGTCAGCTACCACCATCTGTGCCCCCGGCCTGTGGACCACCTTGAACTTAAAAGGCTGTAAAGCTAGATACCAACGGGTGATCCGCGCGTTGGTATCCTTCATACGGTGGAGCCACTGCAGGGGCGCGTGGTCCGAACAGAGGGTGAACTCCCTTCCCAGGAGGTAATATCTGAGGGTGAGGACGGCCCACCTAATGGCCAAACACTCCTTTTCTATGGTGCTGTACTTAGTCTCTCTCTTAGAGAGCTTACGACTAACGTACAGCACCGGCCGCTCCTCACCCCCCACCTCCTGGGACAGGACTGCGCCCAACCCCCTGTCCGACGCATCAGTCTGCAACAAAAACGGAAGAGAAAAATCAGGAGAATGCAATAACGGTCCACCACATAAAGCAGCCTTCACCTGGGAAAAAGCCCGCTGGCACGGCTCCGTCCACTGGACGGTATCTGGTGCTTCTTTTTTAGTGAGGTCAGTCAGCGGGCTAGTAAGGTCCGAATAATTAGGTACAAACCTTCTATAATATCCTGCTAGCCCCAGGAACTGCCTCACCTCCTTTTTGGTCTTGGGTCTCGGACAGGTTGCAACTGCTGCCGTCTTATCAATTTGGGGACGCACCTGTCCATGGCCCAAGTGGAAGCCCAGATACCTGACTTCCACTCGCCCAACTGCACACTTTTTCGGGTTGGCCGTCAGCCCCGCCCCTCTCAGCGATCCCAGTACCGCTCGCAAGTGCTGCATATGCTGCTGCCAGTCATTACTATAGATGACGATGTCATCTAAATACGCCGCGGCATATGCAGCATGCGGTCTCAGAATTCGGTCCATGAGACGCTGAAAGGTGGCTGGTGCCCCGAACAACCCGAAAGGAAGCGTAACAAATTGGTGTAATCCAAACGGCGTTGTGAAAGCGGTCTTTTCCTTGGATAATGGTGTCAGAGGGATCTGCCAATACCCTTTTGTTAAATCCAATGTCGAATAAAAGCGAGCCGTACCTAGTCGATCAAGCAGCTCGTCAACCCGAGGCATTGGATATGCGTCAAATTTTGACACAGCGTTCACCTTGCGGTAGTCCACACAGAAACGGATCGAGCCGTCCGTTTTAGGAACTAAAACTATCTGGCTCGCCCAATCGCTATGGGACTCTTCTATTACGCCCATGTCCAGCATTGCCTCTAATTCTCCCTGAACTATTTTCTTTTTATGCTCAGGCAAGCGATACGGCCGGCTGCGCACCACAACACCCGGCTCTGTCTCAATATGGTGATGAATGAGGTTTGTTCGACCGGGCAGGGGCGAGAACACGTCTGCAAATTCTGCTTGCAACTGGGCTACGTCAGTGAGCTGCGAGGGTGAGAGGTGATCTCCCCCTGGGGCCAGAGAAAGGGATTGCACTTTGGTACTCACTTCTGGCCCGAGATCCTCCTCTCCACTCATCACCGTCGCTAGCATCACTGAATCCGCCTCCCTCCACTTTTTCAGGAGATTAAGGTGGTAAATTTGACGTGCCCCGTTCCTGTCCGTTCTAACCACCTCATAATCGAGATCCCCAACTCGTCGTGTGACCTCAAATGGTCCTTGCCACTTGGCGAGTAATTTAGAGCTAGACGTGGGCAACAATACAAGTACCTTCTCTCCCGGTGTAAATTCTCGTATCCTAGTTCCCCTGTCATATAAGCGGCACTGTCTGTCTTGGGCCTGTAGCAAATTCTCCCTCGAGAGCCGCCCCAAAGTGTGGAGTTTTGCTCTCAGGTCCAACACATACTGAATTTCGTTTTTACTTTCGGAGGGTCCCTCCTCCCAAGCCTCTCGCATGACGTCAAGCACCCCCCGTGGTTGACGCCCATACAGAAGCTCGAAGGGGGAAAACCCTGTGGAGGCTTGCGGGACCTCACGTACCGCGAATAGCAGGGGTTCTAGCCATTTGTCCCAATTTTTGGCGTCATCCTGGACGAACTTACGAATCATTGTTTTTAACGTGCGATTAAATTGTTCCACCAAGCTGTCTGTTTGTGGGTGATAGACACTGGTGCGAATCGATTTAATGCCCAATAATTCGTAAAGCTCGCGTAACGTACGTGACATAAACGCCGTGCCTTGATCAGTGAGAATCTCTTTCGGGATTCCCACTCGGGAGATTAGGCTAAACAGTGCGTCCGCCACACTCTTCGCTGAAATGGTGCGGAGCGCTACTGCCTCAGGATATCGAGTTGCATAATCCACCAGGACTAATGCAAATCGATGTCCTCGTGCAGATCGTTCTAATGGCCCGATGAGGTTCATACCAATTCTCTCGAAGGGGACCTGCATGAGAGGAAGGGGGCGCAATGGCGCTTTTGGGGCGGCCGGCGGATTTACCAACTGACATTCCCGACATGCAGCACACCATCTGCGTACATTCTCGTGAATGCCCGGTCAGAAAAATCGGGCCATTAAACGATTTAATGTGGAGGTCATTCCCAAATGCCCAGCCATCGGATTACAATGAGCCGCCTGGAAAAGCATTTCCCGGCGGTTTTTGGGTACTAACAACTGAGTTGTATCCTGCTTTGTCTGAGCGCCCTGGGTCACTCGATACAACTTATCTTTTAAAATAGCAAAATACGGATATGAGAGCGGCCGTGCAGGGTGGACAGGCTGACCGTCGATGGACTGGACCTGATCAAATGCATTTTTTAGCGATTCATCCTGGGATTGCTCCAGGGGAAAATCATCGCGCTCCGAAAGGTTTAGTCTTTCAACAGCGCTCCTTTCCCCTGCAGCCACTCCCAGAGGTCCCGGCTCAGCCTCGCCCACCTGCACCGCCGCACCCCTTCCGTGCTCTCTGTCCTCCCAGGAGACAGCCGCACATAACGTTCCCAATAATAACCTAAACCCCGGCCAATTCGTCCCTAAAATTAGCGGATGCCGGAGGTGCGAACTAACCGCCACCTCCACTTTATGCTTTTGACCCCGAAACTGAATAGTGACTGTCATTAGTGGATATTTCAAAACATCCCCGTGCACGCACCTTACCGTAACCATGCGGCCACTATCCAATGCCCCCGGTTGCATCAAGCTTTGGTGGATGGAGGTCTGGTTACAACCGGAATCCACCAAAGCGTGATAAGTACCCCCCTCAATACTCACAGGTATTTGGTACAACCCAGCCTGATCGAGGGCAGCCTGCGGGGCGTCCGGGACCCGGACCAGCGTCCCCACCTCCATGACCGGGCACCTATCGATGAAGTGGCCCGGATCCCCGCAACGCCAACAGGCCGGCCCGGGCCTCCCCGCCGCTCTATGGGCAGGAAGCGGGTCAAGGGATTGACGTGGAGAGAAGGAAGGAATGGGGTTAAAAGTGTGTCCCGGATGGGTAGGCCCCGCCTCCCGGGGTGGAGCGGGAACGGAATTCGGCGACTCCCTATTCCCCCCAGACCTCCATCGTGGTGGGACTCCCGGTGGTAGGCTCCGGCGAGTCCGTGGCATCGGGACCGGCCTGCGAGGGAGAGAAAGAGAGTGAGAGACAGGGGAAAGGGTAGAGAGAGAGACTGAAGGGAGGGGTCCGCCGACCCCAGGGCACGCCACCAGCTGATCCTCCGCCAGTTGGATGGCCAAGTCCAGCGACTCCGGACGGTGGCACTGGACCCACTGCGCTGTCTTCGTGGGCAGTCGGGCTATAAACTGTTCCAGCACCACCAGATCGACGACTTTGTCCGTGTCGCTTCCCTCAGCCATCAGCCATTTGCGGCACGCGTCCCGGAGCTGCTGTGCGAGTACAAAGGGCCGGCCACTCTCCCCCAGGTCCAGCGATCGGAACCGCTGGCGATGTTGCTCAGGGGAGAGGCCGACCCGCTGGAGGATGGCCTTCTTTAAGTCTTGGTAGACCAGGAGATTCGGGACCGGCAGTTGTTGGGCCGCTATTTGCGCCTCCCCCGTTAGGAGAGGGATTAGGCGCAGCGGCCAATGATCCTCGTCCCACCCACTGGCCTCAGCCGTCTTCTCAAACAGGTCCAGGAACGCCTCTGGATCGTCCTGTGTGCCTATTTTGGTGAGAGGCAGCTGCGTGGGTGGGCCTGCTGATGGCTTTGGCTCGGCCCGAACCTCCCGGCCCATCCAGCTCCGGAACGCCTCCCGGTCCTCCTGCTGGGCGTGGACGAGGACCTGGAACCGCCGTTCCTGATCCTCTCTCATGTCCACGAGCGCCTGATGATGTTCCTGGTGGAGGCCCGCGAGTGATGTGATGATTTCCGCAAACGGCGATCCTGGCGGGCTCTGCATCCTGGCGGCGGCACTCTTCTTCCTCCCGGGTTTCGGCACCACTGTAGTAAACGTATGTTTGGTTACAAGGAGGAAGAAGGCAGGGTCAGCGTGACTGGTACTCGGGGTTTTTATTCAACTTCTCTTTATACAACATAAACGTGCGCACACCGCGCTTCCAATAACTCAGGCTCAAATAGTTCGTAAAGCTTTCTCCGTCCAGTCCGTCTCACGACCACGAGTTCCCAGCCAGTGTCTCTCCTCCAGTGGCCCATTCCCATCTGGCTTATATACCGTCTCTCCGCGCCAATCACTGCAATTAGACACAGGTGTTTCTCATTATGCACTTGACCTACTTACTCACCGTCACTCTCCTGACTCTCTCTCTCCGTGCAGACTTTGCTAAACCACGCCCCCTCTGCCACAACGAGAAATAACTTTCTGACCCCGACATGCACAATGCAAATTTTCCTGTGACGTGAACCATGAAGGGGTCTATAAAGTGTTTTTAAAGGGGTGATGAATTGAGAAATCAACTTTCCCTTGAGGCTTTGATATATAAAAGGTCATGGTAATATTAGAATATCATGTAAGTTTCAGAGCTGAAAACTTCCTTGTTAGTCAAAGAAAAGCTTTTATTGACATCAGGCCCAGCAAACGATCGATCTCAGAATATGTTGACCATTGACGTAATAGGATGCAGAAACGCCGCCTCAACAGAAGAAGAACAACGCCTGATTCTGTAGCCCCGGCCACCGACTCGTGGAGCTCGGATCGCGTTACCGAGCAGTAAACATGCCGAAGAGAGTAATATATTGCGCTGCCCTAATATTAGGAATGAGAGTAGTTGAAATAAAAATAGTGAGTGCAGTTCAAATTTTGGTGCCCTTTCCATCAGAGACATTTAGTGTACACCAAATGACAACGTGTTTTGGATGTTCATAGAAATTTTGTCACAGCCTATTTAAAAATAATGAGAGATCCTGTGTGTTTAGGGTGACCACCTGTCCCACTTTGCGTTGTACCGCACAGCATTTTCACCCCTTGTCCCGCATGTCGCATATTGAGAAAATGTCCCGCATTTTCACCAGTCTGTTGATTTTTAATGATCATATTGAAAAAACATGCATGCGTTCTTTTGCCTTTTTAAGAAAGCCTTTTATTTATTATTTTTGCGGGATCGTTTTTCACCTATATTTAACAGCGCTTCGTCAGAAGTAACATCCCGCCTTACACAAATACAAAAGCCGTTTTTTAAACCATATCCAATGGTTGAAAAGAAAGGAGTAAACACCGTCACTAGTAGGTTGTGACGGCTGTCAATCAAAATGTGGAGCGGTGATTCGTTCCATGTGTTCCCTGTCAGAAAACGAATGGATAGTTCTGTATATAAATGAATATATATATATATATAAACTACAATTCCCCCCCAATTTTATATATATATATATATATATATAAATATATATATATAAATTAATATATAAGATTAACTAATTTAATGTTGTTTTATTTGTTTCATTATTTATTTAGTTGGATTTTAGTTGCCCTTGGTCAGAACTGTTTCAAAAGTAGTTATCTGCATGATGCCTGCTGCCTTTGGGCTCAGTGATGTTGAATTTAAGATTATACAACAGTTTCAGCTTATGTTTTAGTGTTGGTAACATGTCCCACATTGTCCCACACAAACTTAGTAATCGTCCCACATTTGGTTTGTTTGATGGTGGTCACCCTATGTGTGTTAGAGCAAAACTGTCACAGTAATTATTTTACAACTATTGGCTCGGCTACCTGGTAAAATAGTGATGCATGCAATGGACAATGATAGCATTTGGTCTCAGCAGGGTAGTACACCATTCAGAACTGAACAGAGAATCCCTTTTAAATTCCCATTCATTTTTTTCTTTGAATTTAATTTGAATTAAAGTATAACAAGCAGGATAAAATTGCTGGGTGGTTTCAACCCATGTTTGTGTCAAATATGGACAAACCCAACCATTGGTTTACATTTTTTAATTAAATTAACCCAACGGTTGGGTTTGTCCGTATTTGACACAAACATGGGTTGAAACAACCCAGCATTTTTAGAGTGTACAGTGGCTCATTCAGTCAGATTTGAACAATTATTCTGAAGTTTGACAGCAGAATTTACCATCAGGGTGTTTGACACTGAACTGAACTAAAACCACAGCTCAGACACACATTCAACCCATTAAACTCCTTTAGATCAATTAAACCCCAATTAAAGGCTTCAGTTTCCTCCCTGCTGATCTTTCGAGCCATAAAGCCCTGAAAGTGACCTGCTTACACTAAAAGCACAGGTCAGGTGATCACAATGGCTGCGTTAAGAATTGGATATTAACAATTTGCACACTGAACAGCAGTTAAAAATGCAGTTGATATTGGTTTCAAAATTCAAAATTGGTCACCAAAATTGGTTTGGTGTTTGCCACACTGGAAATACAGACACTATGAAATTTGTGATTTGCCCCTAATTTAATTGTTCTTTATCTTATCAAATGCAAAATGCCAGGGATATGTGAAGTAAGTAAAAGTACAAAAAGATTATTAAGGGTACACAATGAAATTATTTTCATAATTGTCTAATTCTGATGAATTGACAGATGTGTAATTTTGGGGAATATTTTTGATTGGTCCACACACACAAAGAGAGAGTGTCTCTGTAATGCACGGGCAAACAGAATATATGGCGAAAGTTTTTGCATATCATTTTTGCCTAGCATTTTTGCCTAGCATTTTTGCATAGCATTTTTGCATAGCATTTTTGCATAGCATTTTTGCATTTTTTTTATTTTTTTTTAGCAAAGTGTATAATAAAAATGTGTTAATGCACTGTAAACAAACATGAACAATTCGTTTTTTATGAACTAATATTAACAAAGATTAATAAATGTTTAAAAAATAATCATTTAAAATGTTTTTATGACTTAAAAAATATTGCCTGTTGTTCCTTCATGTTAGCTTAGAAAGCTTAGAAGCTTTGTTTATATTATGACTTTAACCTGCAGCCTGTAACTCATTTCTAACTCACTATAACCGAAAGAGAAATAGATGCAGAAGGACATTTAAAGATACTGCAGGCATTGTCATTTTTGGCAGGTGTTGAAATTTTAACAAAAAAATAACAATAATAATCAGGCTTTAAGAGCTGCATATGGTTTCTTTGAATCAGATTTTATTCTTACTGAGAGGAACCGACAAGAGGTTTGACATGGTTGAAGAAAATGTCAAAGACCCACCAGTTATGATAACTGGAGACATTCTTATGAGAAAAATAAATGCCTCTGGACCATCACCTTACCATGTTGGGATTTACTTTATTAACTTTGAGTAAGATATCACTGTTTAATGTCTTGGGGATAAAAACAAGTGTATATGTTCTTAATAGTTGAGTAAAGGCGCTGATGTTTTTGATAGCTCCTGAGAATGCAAAAGTTTGTGATCAAATCACAAGTTTTTCATCAACCAGTCAGTCTGGCACAGTGAACATGAAAAGTGTGAAGACCTTCACTGCAAACAAGCCGTACCGTGTCCTCTGTCTAAGGATGGCTATTCCTCAGAATTTCTCTAACTTGGTTAATGCTGCAATGGATTATGATGGGATATACAAGCTTTTGACAAATAACTGTCTGCATTTTGCACTCAGACTCCTCGGGGCAGGCAAATTAAATTAATGATGTATTCATTTATAACTGTATTATACACTCACCTAAAGGATTATTAGGAACACCATACTAATACTGTGTTTGACCCCCTTTCGCCTTCAGAACTGCCTTAATTCTACATGGCATTGATTCAACAAGGTGCTGAAAGCATTCTTTAGAAATGTTGGCCCATATTGATAGGATAGCATCTTGCAGTTGATGGAGATTTGTGGGATGCACACCCAGGGCACGAAGCTCCCAACTTCAGCAACTACCATGTGATTGGTTGATTAGATAATTGCATTAATGAGAAATTTAACAGGTGTTCCTAATAATACTTTAGATGAGTTTATATGCATGAAATGATTGAATAACTAGTTATTCCTCTATGCAGCTGAACCAGGATCTATTCCAAAAAATACATTTATTATTTAACCTTTCTTCGTGTCCAAAAGTGTATGTTCTAAATATTTGTTTTATATATATATATATTTTAAATAACAGCGTTTAAGTTTTTAGAATGTAAAAAGTATATTTAATCTTGAGGAAATGTTCACCAACTATTGATATTTTTCTGATCTCTTCTGCAGTCTGCCAAAGCAAAATTTTAACTATAATGACATGTTTTGATTCACTCATCTCATCATATTCTTTTAGATAAGGGAATCAGAATGGATAATTAAGAAGAAATCAGCTGCTTTGACACAGTGATAAAGAGTTTCACAACAACATGGAAATAAAGTGAACCTTACACTTTGAAATTAGCTGAAAATGAAATATTGATAAACAAATTATTTTTGTAACAGATTATTAGTTCTGATTAAAAATCACTGCCTCATTGTAATTCTGTCTGTTTGACTTATGGCCATTTTTAAAAAAAAGTCAGTATATGATAAATCTGTAAAGAATTAAGCAATAATTATTTCATATTTACTTCAACTATTTAATTTAATATTTAAAGTTTAAATAAAGCCAACTAGCACTGGGGGAGACTAGGAAGAGGATACATAAGGTCATATCAGGATTAGTATTTATGTATCAGTGAGTAAACTATCAAAGATAGAGTCTAAAAGGATTTTTAGACCTGATTTCTCATGCAAGGAATTAGTTTTCCTATATTATTTATTAAATGCAGTGGATATTTGCGCTAAGTGCAAGTAGCAATAGATTCTATATATATTTATATTACTTATTTATATTTTATGTATAGTATATTAGTGCTGGGAATCGATTAAAAAAAGTACCTAATTAATCACATTGTTTTCTGTAATTAATCACGATTAATCGCAAGTTATCCCTTTTGGGAGTTTTTAATATTTTGATATTGTAATAATTTCAGTTCCCTTTCAGTCAGTCACGTTCGACGTACGTCGGAACTGACCGACGAATTGGGATCTGTCTTCAGAGACCAATCTACTTCGAGTGTATTAGAAACGAGCCAATTGTATTGGCATGCGGTCCACGCACCGCCCCGCACCGCGGGTATAAATACGGAAGTGGAGTACCGCATATTGCTTTTAACTTCGGAGCCGAACGGTTTGCTGTTCAAGCTGTTTCTGCGAAGAGTGTTTAGAGGAGTCTCGAGGAGGATCACTCTCTTACCTGGGTGCTGGTGTGACGGCGCGAGTCAGTGAGTGGCCGCTGCAACATACACTTGTTCCTGTGTTGGTTGGCTGGGCATTTCCGTTCTGTTCTTGAGTGCTCACACGCAGGCTTGCAATCGGACTGCTGTGAGCCGCGGTCATCTCCCTGAGTGCTTCAGCACTTCTAAAAGAGCATTTCCTTCTAAAAAGAGCAACACGGTTTGACCCTGCGTCTTTTTCAAGATGTCATTCAAACCTTGTGTTTCTGGATGTGGTTGTCCTGCTTTGGCGGCCACGATCTCTCGCATATAAACATGCGAGATTGCGTTCGCGGGTGATCTGTATTCTCTTAGGAGAATGTGGTCACGTCGGTGCGTTGTTCGTCTCAAGCCTTTCTCGTAAGGGCTTGAATGTTCAGCGCACCGCGTGCCGTCTGGCGCCGGCTGACAGCGAGGGTTGCCACGGCAACCCAGCGCATCACTCGCGCTCTGGTGCACGGTCGAGACTGTGATACTTCAAACAGGGTTGAGTCCTTTTGCTTATTCCCCGATTTAGTTCCTTTTCTGGTGCACCAGAAAAGGGCTACTTTGGCTAATAAGCCTTGGTGACCTGAGGATTACAGTGGGGTTTCCCCGCCGGGTAACCATCCCCCGTGGGCCCCCACTCCTCTATCGCATCACAAGCATGCTGAGACTTTGTTCGTGGTGGGTGGTTCATGTTCCCTTATGAGAACATGACCACGTCGGCGCGTTCACCGTGCCTCTTTCTAAATAGGGGCTTGAGTATTCAGCGCGCCGTGTGGCGTCAAGTCGGACGGCCACGCTCATTGTCCCACATGCCTGCTGGTAGTTTACAGATGGGATTGCTGGTCCTTTTTTGAAAAAAGGGGGGACCTAGCGTTTCATTTGGGCGGCTCGGAGGACAGATGTCAATTGCTGCTGGAGAGAGGGCTGTTATGCGCTGGAAATGATAATGAAATGAAAGTTTCCCACTATAATATTGTGTGCTCATGCTGTGTCAGATTCAGAGTTGACAGCCATGCTTTCTGGGGTGGCTGCCCGGATGTGCATTGGAAAAACTTAGCAGTATGGAACTATTTGGTGCCAAAATATGGAACGCCAAAAGGGCCATAATCTGTATACGTTTTTTCCCTCTCTCACTGCCCTCTGTCCTGCATGCACGAGGGTAGTCCCGACCCAGGGGTTATGCAGGAACTGCGTGCGGTGATGGACCTCGCTCTCCAGGTGACGGAAGTCACTGTACGCTCCCTGGGTCAGGCAATGTCCACACTAGTGGTCCAGGAAGCTGGGGCTAAACCTGACAGATATGCGTGAGCCCGACAAAGTTCGGTTCGTCAACACCGTTTCTTTTTAATTACCCACTAGTAAACTTGTTCACTGTTCTTTTTTATAAATATAGTTTTTGTATTAAATCTATATTCATTGAGTTGAATCAAGAATCGAAATTGAATCGAAAATCGAATCGAGAATCGAAATCGAATCGGTTTAAGAGTTTGCGAATCTAAATCGAATCGAATCGGAACATCTGAATTGATACCCAGCCCTATTTAAAACTATACAATTAACCATTTAAAACTCCATAAATGTGCAAAACACTGCACTTTTGTAATAATTAACTTAATGTTAATTAAAGTTTTTTTTAAAGTTTTTTTTTGCTGGATGGTTAAAGAAAAATATTGTATTTGTTAACTCACGGGGCGCACCGACACGTGCAACCACACGTGCCTACACAGACATATTTTCCCAAAATGAAGCAATGGAAAAGAAGTAGGCCTACTACGTGGGACCATTTAGACAGAAAGGGCGATAAAGTTACTTGCAAAATATGCTACACAGTATTAAAATACAGCAGTAGTACAAGCTCCTGACTGTTGGAAAGCAAAGGAAAGGCAATTAAATTATTTAAAGGTCCCGTTCTTTGTGTTTTTTGAAGCTTTGATTGTGTTTACAGTGTGCAATATAACATGTGTTCATGTTTCGCGTGTAAAAAAACACAGTATTTTTCACACAATTTACTTATCTGTACACCGCTGTTTTCACTGTCCTAAAAACGGCTGGTGAGTTCCTGTTCTATGAAGTCCCTCCTTCAGAAATACGTAACGAGTTCTGATTGTGCCAGCGGTTCCCGTGTTGTGATTGGACCACAGCTTAGCACACGTGCCAGCGGTTCCTGTGTTGTGATTCGACAGCAGCTTAGCGCACGTTGGAAAGGTCACGCCTCTTAACGGAGAGATGTATGCGTTCAATAATCTCTACAGCGTCCCTGGGAAAGCCAAACAAAGGTGATTTGACTCCTGGATGAAAATAACAGCGTCTCGATGACATGGCGACAAACACACTCAACGCAACAATTCCTTTTCTCCACGCGACCGTCCTCTTCTCCACGTGGGACAGCAACAAGACCACGCCCCCTTTTTCGCGTATTCTTGTGGGCGGAGGTTAGTCTGTTCTACTGTTCTATACTGACGTAATTAATGAAGGAAGTACCAGGATGTAGTTCAAGCCAGCCGTTCGCTGTAGGCTTTGAAAGGGAACTTCTGTTAAATAAAATATCTCGCTTGGCATTGAACTTTGAGCTTTATAATTTTACAGGTATTATTTATGCTCTAACAGCAACATTACACACTAACTAAAGTTTGAACAATGGGATCATGCGGAATGGGACCTTTAAGAGAAAAATATTTAGTATAGGCCTATTTATTTTATGCTTTTATTTATATTTTTTTCAGTTTTTCTCTGTTGTCAGAAATGCTGAAGGTACGTGAAAATTTGATAATGTGTGAACCCAGGTTCTGTTGTTGTTGATCAGTTCTTTATGCTGCTGTTTGCACGGTAGAATATATAGGTGAAAAAAAGTGTCTTTTTAACGGGTCACAGACACTCGTCAATTGTATTTTTATTTAATGCCAATTCAATAGGCTATTATAATCTAATCAGTTGACGGTTAATATTCGGATAATGAGCGGCGGTTATGTCGGGAAAATTAACCGAAATGAGCATCCCTATACTGAATATAAAATTCATTTTATGAACTTATACTTATATTTTCCTGAAATATTTATTAAATAATTATTTTTAAAGGATTTTTGCATGGATGCTACTTTTTAAATATATGTATCCGGTCGAATGTGTTTTTGACTACCTCTGGAAGTGGTTGAAATATGTTCAATATTTTTTAGACCCGTTTACACCTGTATTTAGCGTCGTCCACTTCCGATAGACCAAAACTTCCGAAATCTTAATACCAGGTGTAAACAGGGCCATAATTGTCATTTTACATCACATCATATTGTAGACTATTACAAAACAGTTGTCTATAAACAGAAGTGAAACACTCCCATGGGCTGTTTTGGCATTATTGGTTTCTGATGGGGGAAGAATGTTACCGCATATAGCACACATTGTATACTCTCACCTTTAGTCCTACTCCACCTATATGAAAAATTATTTTCTGTTGTGATGTCATTTCTCATCTCTGTGGTTAAACTTTATTGCGTGTATACACATCAAGAAAAGGTGGTTCGGAAGGAGCAATACAATACAAATACAAAATCTGTATTGTATTGTATTTTAATACAATTAAAATAAATCTTTATTAACTTTGAGCACCTGTAATGTGACTCAGACTGACTCGAAGGAAAAAAAAAAGAAAAAAGTACTGGTCATTTTCTGCCAGTACATTATCCAGTAATTTTACGGAAATGTCAGTTAACCCTTAAAACACAAACTAATGCAATGTGTAATTCAAAATACAGGTATAAAACACCTGTAAAAAAACAATACGGAAAATTCCTTCATAAATATACAGTACATTTTGCCGTATTTCTATGGACTTTATTTACAGTGTAGACCAATCAAGACAAACAGGTTCATATTGTGTTTCTTACCAGCATCATGAAACTGTGGCTTTAGTCATGTGATTCATTAAGTGGTTAAAAGCTAACACAACAGGAAACTAAGTTAGCTAAGCTAACTGGAAACAGATACAGAAGAAAAGAGAAGCTGACAGAAACTCTGCAGGTGTCAATACATTTTAATCTTAAAGAGCTGCAATGCTTACGTGTGGTGTGTTTCTGTCTGTACTATTTGCAATCAATTTGGAAACGATTGAGGAAAATGACACAGGCATACCATCACTCAATCGTTTGAGAAATGGAGACATTATTATGAGGAAGATAGACAACTTTGGATTGTACCACACTGGGGTTTACAGTGGAAAACGTGTCATTGAGTTTACAGGTAATCATTTCACTTTATTAACTTAGAAATATCGCATGTCTGTCTTCGAGTTGAAAAAGAACAAACACAGGGTGTAGAAATATTCTTTACTTAATAGTTGACTGTTGTTTCTGATAGCTCCTGAGCACTCACCATGGTTTGATATCACAAGTTATTCATCAAGCAGTCTGCCTGGGACAGTGATCATGAAAAGTGTGAAGAACTTCATTGCAAACATGCCGTACTGTGTCCTCCGTCCAGAGACTATTCCTGATGATTTCTCTGACTTGGTTGATACTGCAATGTATTATGCTGGGATATACAATCGTTTTAAAAATAACTGTGTGCATTTTGCATTCAGACTCCTGAAGGTAGGCAAATGTCAGAAATCAATTACATATTCATTTATGAACGTATGGTATTGCATGAAAGGATTGAATGTGTATTATTTCTTTATATGCAGATTATACCAGAGCCTACTGCAAGGTATACACGTATTACTTACTCTTAAGTCATGTTAGAAAACTCTAAAGTTGTCAATACATTTTAATCTTAAAGAGCTGCAATGCTTGCTTGTAGCACATTTCTGTCCGTATTTTTTGGAATCGATTTGGAAACGATTGAGGACAATGACACAGGCATACCATCACTCGATCGTTTGAGAAATGGAGACATTGTTATGAGGAAGTTAAACGTCTTTGGATTGTACCACGCTGGGGTTTACAGTGGAAAACGTGTCATTGAGTTTACAGGTAATCATTTCACTTTATTAACTTAGAAATATCGCATGTCTGTCTTCGAGTTGAAAAAGAACAAACACAGGGTGTAGAAATATTCTTTACTTAATAGTTGACTTTGTTGTTTCTGATAGCTCCTGAGGACTCACCATGGTTTGATCAAATCACAAGTTTTTCATCAAACAGTCTGCCTGGGACAGTGAACATGAAAAGTGTGAAGAACTTCATTGCAAACATGCCGTACTGTGTCCTCCGTCCAAAGACTATTCCTGACGATTTCTCTGACTTGGTTGATGCTGCAATGGATTATGCTGGGATTTACAATCCTTTGTTCAATAACTGTGTGCATTTTGCACTCAGACTCCTGAAGGTAAATGGCAGAAATCAATTGCATATTAATTTATGAACGTATGGTATTGCATGAAAGGATTGAATGTTTATAATTTCTTTATATGCAGATTATACCAGAGCCTACTGCAAGGTATACATTTATTATTTACTCTTTATTCATCTCTGTTCTAAATATGCAATATTATATATTTTTTTTGTTATTTTCAGTTATTAATATTTTAAATAACAGCTTTTACGTTTAGTGTATATATACGTTAAGTATATTCAAACTTGAGAAATATTCACCAACTATATTAATGCATTTCTGATTTCTTCTGCAGCGGGACACAGCAAAGAGGTAAGATCATTTTCTGATTTATTGTAACTATTGTAATTCGTTAATTTGCCTGATACATATGTCGTGTTCTTTTAGATGGGGATGGAGGATTTGGCAACGAGGATTTGAAAGAAAAAGCTGCCTTATTTTACAGTGTTCACAACATGAAAATAAAGTGAACCTTACACTTTGAGTATGAAAGTATGGGGGGCGGGGGATCTTGGTAAACTAATTATTATTATATCAGAATATTAATGCAAATGAAATATAACCTTAAAAATCCTAATCCTGTCTGTTTGACTTATGGCTGTCATGATTTCCTTTTTAATTGACTTTTGGTTTGCACTCATCAGTTGAATGTGGTTTGTTTTTGTAGCCAACAATTATCAGATTTCAAACTTATCAATAATTTAGGCAACATGTTACTAGAGGGAACAATTTTAGATTAATTTACAATAAAAAAAAATTACAATAAAATGTACAAAATCTGTTCTCTGGTCTTTGTCTGTAAGTTCTTCAACAAATGTAAACCATCAGATAAGAGAGTACAGTGACAACTACAGTGACAGGATATTATTTACTCATGTGAAATAAAAGTATGTAGCAAAGATTTCTCATTAAAAAAAAAAGATGCATTTCATTTCATGTGACTCTTCTGAGAAATAATATAGCCACCCCAAGTAAGTTGGAAAAACACAAAGAAGAGTTAATTTGTCGAGTTAAGAAATTCAATGTTTAAAGGTCCCCTTCTTCGTGATCCCATTGTTCAAACTTTAGTTAGTGTGTAATGTTGCTGTTAGAGCATAAATAATACCTGTAAAATTATAAAGCTCATAGTTCAATGCCAAGCGAGATATTTTATTTAACAGAAGTTCCCTTTCAAAGCCTACAGCGAACGGCTGGCTTGGACTACATCCTGGTACTTCCTTCTTAAATTACATCAGTAGAACAGACTAACCTCCGCCCACAAGAATACGCAAAAAAAGGGGGCGTGGTCTTGTTGCTGTCCCACGTGGAGAAGAGGACGTGTCGCGTGGAGAAAAGGAAGTGTTGCGTTTGAGTGTGTTTGTCGCCATGTCGTCGAGACGCTGTTATTTTCATCCCGGAGTCAAATCACCTTTGTTTGGCTTTCCCAGGGACGCTGTAGAGATCATTAAGCGCGCATATATCTCCCGTTAAGAGGCGTGACCTTTCCACGTGCGCTAAGCTGCTGTCGAATCACAACACAGGAACCGCTGGCACAATCAGAACTCGTTACGTATTTCTGAAGGAGGGACTTCATAGAATAAAGGAACTCATCAGCCGTTTTCAGGACAGAGAAAACAGCGGTGTACAGATAAGTACATTGTGTTAAAAATACTGTTTGTTTTTTTACACGCGAAACATGAACACATGTTATATGCACACTGTAAACACAATCAAAGCTTCAAAAAGACACGAAGAACGGGACCTTTAAGTAAGCAGAACTTCATACGAAATCTATTTCATACATATACATTTGAATTGTTCTTATCACAGATACAGTCTCGATTTCTGTTGAGACATTCAGATGGTAGAGTCAGAATTTGGTGTAAACAGAATGAGAACATGGATCCATCATGCCTTGTTACCACTGTGCAGGCTGGTGGTGGTGGTGTAATGGTGTGGGGGATGTTTTCTTGGCACACTTTAGGCCCCTTAGTGCCAATTGGGCATCGTTTAAATGCCACGGGCTACCTGAGCATTGTTTCTGACCATGTCCATCCCTTTATGACCACCATGTACCCATCCTCTGATGGCTACTTCCAGCAGGATAATGCACCATGTCACAAAGCTGGAATCATTTCAAATTGGTTTCTTGAACATGACAATGAGTTCACTGTACTAAAATGGCCCCCACAGTCACCAGATCTCAACCCAATAGAGCATCTTTGGGATGTGGTGGAACGGGAGCTTCGTTCCCTGGATGTGCATCCCACAAATCTCCATCAACTGCAAGATCCTATCCTATCAATATGGGCCAACATTTCTAAAGAATGCTTTCAGCACCTTGTTGAATCAATGCCACTTAGAATTAAGGCAGTTCTGAAGGCGAAAGGGGGTCAAACACAGTATTAGTATGGTGCTCCTAATAATCCTTTAGGTGAGTGTATAAAAGTTAATTTGATTGAACTAATTTGTTTAATTTGAGTTGGCTCTACTCAAACCAATTAATTATTTTGAGCGTTAGGGTTTAGGTTTAAGCAAAAATAAGGTAGGCTCTCTTATGAAGCGGGCTCATTGATACATTTTGGTTTGTGCCTAAAATGCTGTCTAGTTAGGCTGCTCACTAGGGTCTGACCAGAGCTAACATCTCTGCTGCTAATGTGAACCCTCAAGTGGACATCAGAACACTAGAGAGATATGATCTGTGAGTTTGTGTTAAATCTGAGGTGGTGAGGTCAGCTGCAAGG
This sequence comes from Romanogobio albipinnatus, assembly GCA_023566225.1. Taxonomy (NCBI): domain Eukaryota; kingdom Metazoa; phylum Chordata; class Actinopteri; order Cypriniformes; family Gobionidae; genus Romanogobio; species Romanogobio albipinnatus. Next base: position 31,554,472 of record CM042262.1, on the reverse strand, counting down.
AATGTGAGGCAGTGTGTTAATCTCTGCCGCTCAGCACACTCGCAGGATTGTGATTACCGTGCAATTGATGGCTGTTTGGAGAGCGAGAAGCCCTTCATTACCAGCTTTGATGTTTTCATGACTAAAATGCTTAAACATTTAACTGCTCAAAGACTTAAAGAGGCAGAAAGCGGCCCGCAGGTGCCGGTATACATACCGGTCAAAAGTTTAGAAACATTACTATTTTTAATGTTTTTGAAACATCAAGGCTGCATTTATTTGATCAAAAATACAGAAAAATATTGTGAAATATTATTACAATTTACAATAATGGGTTTCTATTTTAATATACTTTAAAATATTATTCATTCCTGTGATCAAAGCTGAATTTCCAGCATCATTACTCCAGTCTTCAGTGTCACCTGATCCTTCAGAAATCATTCTAATATGAGGATTTATTATCAATGTTGGAATTTTTTTGCTGCTTAATATTTTTTATAGCCTGTGATAAAATAGCTTTTTCAGGATTCTTTGATAAATAAAAAACCCAGAATTTATTTAAAAATAGAAATCTTTTGTAACACTATACACTATACCGTTCAATAGTTTGGGGTCAATAAAATTTCGGGGGGGTTTTCTTTTTCTTCTCAATATAGACATTTTTATGTGCATTTAAAATAAATGTTTGTTTTTTTTACCTATAAAGTACCTTGTAACAGAGGAAATGTTTTTAAATTTTTGGGAAAAAAAAAGAAGGCAAGTATTACTACAATTTAAAATGATGGTTTTCAATTTTAATATACTTTAAAATATAATTTATTTCTGTGATGCAATCCTGAATTTTGAGCATCATTACTCCAGTCTTCAGTGTCATATGATCCTTCAGAATAAATATATATATATATATATATAAAATATATACTGTTGCAGTTAAACGTTGTTTATTTTTTTTTTTATACATATGTTTGGTTATTTTAACTATATAGTTCAGTAAACCTTAGTAGTTAATAACCTAATCATAATATCATTGTATGTAATGATCTTAATGGGGCTGTTTGAAATCAGGCATTATTTTTGCAGTACCGTTTGTTAACGCTATGGCGCACAAAAGTTTGCCACCTGCTTGTTTATATTTATCTTGAGAACATCTCGCTCCTTATCTCGTTCCTTTCATTCTGCATCTCCTGTCCTCTCTTGTCTCACCCCCTCCTTCCATCTGTCTTCCCGACCCTGTTCTCCTCCTCTCAGGTTTTCCTGAGAGTTGCGTGCGATGGAAGGAGGGGAAGGAGGAGGGAATCTTTCATCAGCCTGCCCGAGCGACAGGGGGGTCAGACCGCTGAGAGAGGGATTGCTTTTCAAAGGACTATCTCTTCAGTTGTTTTCCCAGCAAAATTTCACTGCTGTTTTACAGAAGAGTAAAGAGTAAAAGCACTCCCTTTTAAGAGAAAAACGGGCCAGACGGCCATCCATCATAAAGGGTAATTTCAGAAAGGCCAATTTAGCTTCGATATCAGGAGTTTTCCTCCCTTCGTGACAGCTAAGGAAGATGGTATTTTAAACTTTCCCTCTCAAAATAGCTGCTTGCACACACTCACACTAGGGGAAATAGGATTCTGGGTTATACAAATCCACTGAATCCAATCTATGACATTCGGAATGATTGCGAGTGAGATTGCTTGTTAACGACAGTTCCATAAAGTTAATACTGAGCACTTTAGACACAATTATTTCCCGTTGCTTCGTTCATCTCTACTTCGCAATATTTCCAAATTAAGTCAAAGCAGAACCATAACTCTGCGTTTCCAATCAACATGCAAGTAATGCCGTTCCTGAATGATTAATCAGTTGAATGAATGATTCAATGATTCATTCATAAACACGGCCACTCTTTTCCTGAACAAACCGGTGTTGTTGTACGCATAATTTAATGAATGATTTCAGCATTAAATGAAAAAAATCACTGAATCATTCCTTTAACTGATACATGCAACAACTTGTTCAGGAACTAAATAGTTGTCCACCTTTATGAATGAATGATTCAGTGATTCATTAAGACGGTCACATGATTCGTTCCTTAATAGAGTGGTGCAGGTATATGACATCACTTTGGCCCTGTCCCAAATGGCACCCTAAACCCTCACGGTCTTCCTACGAGTCCGCACTTTCATGACGTAACGCCGCTTTGACTGTCGGGAAGATGTCCGCTGTGGAACCTGCACTAGTGCGCATCGAGGCCGCATATCAACCGCAAAGTGGTCTCTCCCAACTGAGACCTAAAATGACAAATGGTACACTCTACGGTCTCGTGGACTTAACGGACACACGCACGTGGTAGCCATTGTAAGTCCACAAGACTGAAAGCGCATATGAAGTGTGCCATTTGGGACAGGGCCACAGTAGGGCAAAACGCGGAGTTAGCAATTTAGCACTTACGGTTTCATTGTCCCAAAGTCAATGTTTTTTTTTATGTGTTTTGGTTAAATGGCTGAAATAAGGCCTGTGGTGAACACAAGCTCAAGACACTTTCATGTTTTTTCTACGGCATAAAATACATCAGTATTACCCCACTCGTGAAGCTGTTACGTGTCTTGAAAACGGCGGTTGCTAACAAGTGGCTATTAAATGGACTACAGAGGCTGTCGAAGAGATAAACGTCATCACGCCGTACAGATAAACTCAGTCCGCTTTTACAGCCTCATTATGCTCATAACTGTGCTCTTATAAACGCGTATAAATCAAACATTCTGGGACAATGTTTTGAGATTAAAACTGAAAGAGTTGTGGGAAGCTTAATGATGGTGACGTTGAAGTCGAGCGGCCGTGGTCAATTCCGTTTATAGCCTGTCTTTAGCTTTTTACTCCTGGCGAATGCATTTAGACTTCAAAATTCATACAAGTTGAGTTCATCTGTGATAATTATCTTGATGGACAAAACGTGTAAGTATCATAAACTTTTGTTGATCACAGAGCTTTTTTTTTTAGAGATAATCCAAAAGCCTATGGGAAAATCCTATTGGGTTTTTCTCGAGGGAACCAGTGCGATGCGAACTCTCAAAGTGACTTCATACCTGTACCATGTCGATGAACGAATATGCTAAATGAATGATTTAATAAATATTAAGCCTAGCGTCAGTTCTGGCAGGTCACATTAGTCAAGCTCGCATTAGCTGACTGTCAGCTGATTACATCTACCTATAAGAATACGACGTCCATCACAGCAAACATATATAAGCTCCTTCAGTATACTCTAAAAAAAAAAGGTTCTATATGGCACCAAAAATGGTTCTTGGCTCGTAATCATAGGGGAACCTTTTTTTAGTGCTATATAGCACCAATTTTGGTGTTTCAGTAATTCTTCAGCGGTTCTTCAGAGGTTCTTCACCGGTTCTTTGACTAAGGTTCTATATAGCACCTCTGAAGAACCGCTGAAGAACCACTGAAGCACCAAAATTGGTGCTATATAGCACTAAAAAAGGTTCCCCTATGATTACGAGCCAAGAACTATTTTTGGTGCCATATAGAACCTTTTTTTTTTAGAGTGTACTATCAGCTGCAATCACGTTCTCCAGAACTCATTTACCCTTCTCCATCCCCAGCTCCTCCACTCGTCAGTCAGGATTTGGTATTCTGATTCCCCTTGAATCAGACTAAATTCCTGAATTATTTATTATCTACATTAAAGATATCTGCAATACATTATGTTAGTTCTGTTCTGCTCTCATCCATGCTAGGCTGCATGGATGTACAGGGAGTTCTTGCCCAGAACAGAACCATACCGCCAATCCAAACTGTATGCTAATAGTCAATCAATCATCTTTGACGATAGTGGTCCAGACAGAACAATAGGTCTGCGTCAGAAATCTTAAAAATGCTGCCTTCGGAGGACACATTCCAAGGTAGGAAGGTGTAAGATTATATTTTTTAATAAAGTACATTGTATTTAGCATTTAAGGTATAGATAATGATTCTGGGGTTTCACCTGCTGGGCCTGTTTTACAGTGATCATTTGAGGTAAAAAGGAAGATTGTTGAGTTTCCAGTAGGAGATTCCTGCCGGACCTGTTTTCAGACTCTCACCGTCGTTACCTCTATGCGTTTTTGAATAGTTATGCTGATTAGGAGTAGGATTGGTGATACTCTGTCTGGGCGGGTTTCCCAAAACCTGTGTATTTAATTTACATGCTTTGTTTCAATCTCTGTAATCCCTCCCTCTTGAAATGTATATAACCTATCAGTTAGACTGTTTGAGTCAGACTGTTTTCGGACGACCTGCAGCACAGAAGAGTTCTCATTAAAAGAATAACTTCTGTTTGAATCCCGAAGTCTCTTGGTCTTCACTTCTGAGTCCTACACTTTAGAAGATAAAAGTTCACAACAAAGGCATCAAGGCATGTCTGAATCCTAAGTTAGCTTCACTTCCTGTATCCTGAGACACTTGGATGTCATACACCGATCGGCATGTGCAGGAAATCGGTTGAATGGACGATTCAATGATTCACCCATAAAGATGGTCACTTTCTTTTCTGTGTCTGTGCGAATTGGTTGAATGAATGATTCAATGATTCACTCATACAGTAACTTGTCAACACCTACTGGCGGAACGATGTAACCTGCAGAAAAAGTTTGAAATTGACTGCTACTGTATAAAATGAAGTGTTTTAGAGCGTCAAAAATCGGCTTCCATCCTCTTAGGCTAGCTCAGGGCTTAAACCATTTATTAGACTATAGCCTGGTTTCACAGACAGGGCTTAGATTAAGCCAGGATTAGGCCTTAGTTCAATTAGATATTTAAGTAGCTTTTATAAACATGCCTTATGCTGCGTTCACACCAAACGCGAATAGAGCATGTGATTTCAATGTTAAGTCAATGGAAAGGCACATTGACGCGTGTCTGGAGGTCCTGCGGCGCGTTAGATACGTTTTGCACGGCGTGATGGACACGATTCCGCCTCAAATTACGTGAATTGAGCGTCTTGCGCGAATGGTACTTTTTGTGCATTCACGCGTGTGAAGCGAATTCATGTCTGACGCCCGAGTTGAAAAATTTGAACTTTGGCATCAATTCGCGCCGCGTTAACCAATCAGAAGCCTGCTCGCTGCTGTCACATGGTAAAGTGACGTGATGAGAAACCCCGCATAACTTAAAAATACTACTATTGTGTCAAAATGTAGTTTTAAGACTTTTTCAGGTGAGAATGTAGTTGTTTAAAGCTCAAATCTGTGGTTTGTTTATAAAGAGAGCGCCTATTAAAAAAAAAAAAAAAGGAGTTGTGAGATCCAGGCGATCACCGGGCACTCAGCGCTCATTAACCCCGGCGACAGCAGCCTTTCCTCGGCCAGTCCTTCTGACATCTGCCACTGGCTCTGATGTCCTGTAGTGGTTTGTCTTGTGTAGATCTAACTGGCGATCTTTGGTGTCATGAATCTATAATTTGTTGTCTGCCAAATCGTTTTGACTGAGGGCAAAGAGAAGTTTCATAACTTTATATTTTAAGGATATTTAAATATACATGCAGTGAAGATATTGTAGGCGTTGCCTGGACCACACTTGTGTGGCTATTAATGTTTAATATATATTTTTAATGAAAAAAGAGGCAGAATGGTGTTTTATGACATATTTCTCCTGGAGCGCCTTGAACGCGCGTCTATTTCGCTTCAAACGCTCGATTTATCCGCACGTCCAATTCGCTAAACCTTGTCTGAGAAACCAGGGGCATGTTAGATGCAAACACTCAGGATAGTCAGAGATACGTTGAGTGAGATAAATTATGCATGTGTGTGTTTTGCAACCTGATGGAAAAGAGATAAAGGCTGTGTGTGTGTTTTTAGAGAGGTGACCTCACAGATTTTTACAAGAGCTGTGAACCACAAGGGCCAAATCTGGCATCATAAACCTTTAACTGTGACAGGTACAGACCACCACGAAGACAAAACCCTACTGGCTTTCAGCTGAGTGTCCTTGAATCCCATCCCTCTTTCTATTCCCTCCTCTGTTTGGTCACTCCTGCTTCTGTCTATTTTCAGAAGCAGTACCACAAACCATGCCTCTGCAAGTCACACCTACTATAACAAGCTATGCTTCCCGTGAAGAAACAAGCGTGGATGTCTTTGACTAAAAATAAAATCTTTTGAAGTAAATTATAACAAAATAATGTATGAAATGTTTGTAAGACTAACTTACGTTGCTTTTGAATTTTACAAAGTATGAAATAACAGCTTTTGGTAAAACATAAAATAAAGGATACAATAAAATGAAGACAGACTCATGGTAATTATAGTTAAAAACCTACTCCTTCCATAATTAAAATGCTTTAAAAACTGAAGAAAACAAACAGGATGGCGTCTGGTTATCTATGATGTTATACGATCTATGTGCCTTATCACTAGGTGGCGATAGTGAAGCTTAAAAAGCAAGGAAAGTGAAGTAGAAGAAGAACAGTACTAGTGATGACATCATTGTAGGGGGCAGATGTTTTATTGTAGGGAGCCTAGTTTGCAGGGCGGGATCGCATACTTCCCTACAATATAGTAGGCGAAAAACAATATGTGACAAAAGAAGTATGTCCAAATTTACAGTGCAGAAAGTACCCAGATTACCTACTACTTCCGGAGAGATTCTGAAGTGTGAATACGATAGATACTTTACTATCCCATGAGGCCACGGGAGAGGATTTGTGATTGGCAGTGAAGCGACGTAACTGACGCTGGTAGGTCACATGATAAAGACAACATGGCGGATGTAGTACGTTCAGATAACATTCATTCTACACACACTCATACTACATAGAACATACTGTTTTTAGCAGAGCATGTGTTGGAGAACATAAAAAGTAACTAATTGCGTTACTTAGTTACTTTTTAAGAAAAGTAATGCATTTTTCGTTACTTTTACTCACAAAGGCTGGGCTTGTTTGTTTTTTAATAGCAAAAAAGTTATATTTTTGGGCAAATGTAAAGGCCCTTTCACACCAAAACTGAAATAATAAGGTTGAAGGAAAAGCAAATTCACGCCTGTACAGTAGAGAGTGCAGCTCAAACAAACCTTTCAGTTGTTGCCAACCTGATCTCACGGCATATTTTACGAGGTGGCTAATTCGTACAAATTTGTGCGACCTCACTCTATTTTGCTAAATCATACGTATTTGACGAGTTGCCAAATTCGTATGAATTCGTACGAATGACCTACCTCAAACCCCACCCCTAAACCTACCCGTCACTGGGGTTTAGACAAAACGTACAAATTCGTACGAGTGAGGTCGTACAAATTCGGACGAATTAGCCACCTTGTAAAATACGTACGAATTGGTCGTGAGATAGCGTTGGCTCGGCTGTGCTGCTGTTCTGGATTGCAGAAGAATAGGATGCAGGAGAAGAAAGCTCAATCATGAAAATCTGACTTTTTCCGTGTTTAAGTGCTTTAATCGAGTCCCCGGTCCATCTACCAACCCTGAAAACGTGAAAAAAGACAAGCCAATAACTTTGTTTTGGTAAGCCTTTCTCTGCAAGCACACAAAAATACTAGCCGCTCAGATTTCTCTCCCCTTCTGACGTACAAATGGGACCTTATTATAATATTATGTTTCCACCAACAGCTAACAGTGCGCAAAACCCTTGGGTGTATTTGACAGGTTAAACACAATAAAAAATGTGAAAGAGAAGTTACTTACCAGACTTGAAGTCTGACAGCCAGTTGTCTGTGTAAGTGTGCTTCAGATAAGTGCACTCAGAAAACGATCCATTAGAAGTTTAAACTAATATAGCTTTAAAACACATGGAAATAATAAACTTTAATGATGAAAGAACTATATGCTATCCGTGAGAGTGATCGCGATATAGATAATAATCAAAACCAAGCAGTTGTCTTGTTAGCATTTGTCAGAGAATCCGATCAAGGCAGGAACTGTGTGGAGAGGGGGCGGCAAGCAGCAGCTCATTTGCATTTAAAGGCACATGCACGAAAACAGCCTGTTCTTGACTGTGGTCAGAAATGGGTATTTATAACATGGATTTATAAATGATCTGTCAGGTATTTTAAGCTGAAACTTCATAGACAGATTCTAGGGACATGTGAGACTTAAAGTCCCCTTTAACACTTCACCAATAAAAACAAAAAGTAGAATTTTTGCTTATGGTTTAACTGACTCATCGAAGGTCAGCAGCAAGTGCATTGGTCAATAAAGTGAGATTAAATGCATAAAATATTTGTTTTATTTAACATATTTAATTATTTGAGTAGTATTCTGATGTTGCATTTCACTGATTTTATTCATTTTGAGGAAAACTGAATCTTTTTTTTTTGCAAGTGAGATGAGTAAATGCATTGTTCACATTAAGGGTACATTTACACGACAGCGATATGCTTAAAACGGAGGAGTTTTTTCTTTTGAGCTTTTGAGTTTTCCGCGTGCAGACGACACCATTGTCAAAATGATCCCCATTTACACAGATCAGCGAAAACGACTAAAAGACGTTGTATTCTGCTGCTAGGCCATTAGATGGCGATGAAACACTATAGACCAGGGGTGTCCACCCATAGACTGAAAAAAAATATGGACGTAGTGTCCGTGACGTCACCCATGGGATTCTGATGAGCAGTTTTGAAGCGTAAAGTAGGGACGAGCTGGCCGTTGCCATCTTGGCAGCGCATCACTCCCGGATAACAGAAAATGGGCAAAAAGGTGGTACGTGGGTCGGAGCTGAGGTGACGCGATGACTAACAGACAGCAGATAAATGGCTATCCTCCTGTCACTCGAAGTGGCCACACCCTTAATTATGCAGAACTTTAAGACTTTAAATAATACAGGGGTCTCCAAACTCGGTCCTGGAGGGCCACTGTCCTGCAGAGTTTAGTTCCAGCCCCAAATAAACACACCTGAACCAGCTAATCAGTGTCTTACTAGGCTCAAGTAAGACTGCTGATTAGCTGGTTCAGGTGTTTTAATTGGGGTTGGAGCTAAACTCTGCAGGACAGTGGCCCTCCAGGACCGAGTTTGGAGACCCCTGATATAATGTAAACGAACAAGTTGTAAAAATTCACCCCCTCACAGTCGTCATGAAGGGCAAAATTGGCTGTATAGACCAAAACCACAATTTGTACCAGGCTGTAAACATGTTTTATTCTGCTGTAAAGTTGGGCATTTTAACATGGAGCTCAATGAGATTCTGCTCCTTCTGGAGCCTGTCCCTAGTGGCCAGTTGATGAATTGCAGTATAAGTCACTTCCGTATTGGCTTCAAGAGAAACTGTGGGAGGTTGCCACTTGTATCCACCCCTGCTTCTGGAGGGCTACCGTCCTGCAGATTTTAGTTCCAACCCTGTTCCAACACACCTGTCTGTAATTATCAAGCAGCCCTGGACATAGATATACATAATAAAGGCTAGATGTCTCGTCTGCGCTGCTGGCCAATGGAGGTCGCCATCCGCACCTGGCGGCCATCTTGTCACAGTCAGCTCGCTCACTTGTAACATTGTGTTTTAATGGTGCATGTACTTTTTAAGTAACCATAACTTGCTTAATTTTCTACCGATTTTCAAACTGTTTGGTTTGTTATAAATGTCAGAGATGTAGTTATGACACTGCATACTTATGAATAATTATTCATAATTTGTTCAAGCATCCAGAATTATAGCCACGTTAATAACTTTTGTAAGAAACCAAACCATTTGTAAATCCGTCAAGATAAGAGTATTTGTGTTCGTGCAGATCACTCACCTTACATCAGGTACCACAGAGCCCGCCAGAAAGCTTGCCTGTGTCAAGATGGCCGCCGGTGATGACGTTAGAGACTCCGCCGTAAGACATCTAGCCTTTATTATGTATATCTATGGCCCTGGACACCATGATTAGCTGGTTGAGGTGTGTTTGATTCAGGTTGGAGCTAAAATCAGCAGGGTGGTTGCCCTCCAGGACCAGGGTTGGACACCCCTGCTATAGACTGAACATGTAATATGCATGTGCATGACATCATCCTTTTCAGATTCACATTTTGTGTTTTCAGGCACCCAAAACACTGAACGCCAAAATGTTTCCTGTAAACAGCCCCTTTAGTCTAGAACTACAATAACCATCATGTTCACACACAGCACACAATGCCTCTGCACTTACTTAGCTGGGCTCCGCCCTCCTACATACTTCCGCTCAATTTTCATTTTCCTTCAGTACTCCGTCTGGGATTGCGGTATATTCTCTGGTTTTATCGGTCAAATTTTAACCGGTCCAATCAGCGAACAGAGGGAGTGGCTGAGAACGATGACGTTGATGTTGTGCGCTAGTTTGAGATGACATACGTCACGACCAAACGTTAGCGATTGGTTATGCCAGATCCAGAGTGGCTCTGGGCAGATCCAATAGTTTTAAACTTCAACAGAGTACCTGCCTTCAAGGAAGTGAACGCTTGTCAATGGAGAGTGGCCAGACTCTCTGTACAAATGAAATGTTCTAGAGTCTGGTTACTTGTTTGAAAAAGTAACTTGAATGTTTTGAGGTAAATTTAAAAGAAATGCGTTAATTTATTAGTTACTTGAAAAAAGTAATCTGATTACGTAACTCAAGTTACTTGTAATGCGTTACCCCCAACACTAGTCATGAAGGAAATACTCATACTCATACTCAAAAAACAAGTACCTACTCAAGAGAGTATTCGATTTCGGACGCATCCTTCGTATTTTGTGTATTTTCGGGGGTGGGACTTGTGCGCTGAACATGCCAGCCCGTGGGAAAAAACTTCCTGGGACAAATTGTTCTAAGTAAAATCGGTGGAAACGTGGCTTAAGTAGATTGTAGAACCATTGCCACCAATGGTCTCTACCATCAATTTAGCTCATGATGCTTTTGTAAAACGCAGCCCTGGACTGAAAAAAAGGTCAAAAAGTAATTAATTTTTCCATTTCTAAAATGACTGAAATTCTGCTGGTGTAACAAAGCTATATAGGCAGATCCAATCAAATCAGGATGGATAAAATCAAGTCCCGAAAAAAAAACTTCACTGAGGCAACACTATATGGACGTTTTAAATGAAAATGCAAAAGCAAATTGAGAGACGATTCCACTATGAACAAGGGTTAGTGTTCTGAGGCTTTAGTGAGCTCTTAAAGAACAGGATCCTACACTTTTAACATCTTATTTTCCTATGGCTAACTCTCTCTATTTCCCCGTTTATCATGGGCTGGGCTGAAATCAGGCAACGCTTGTAATCCCGCCTGAATGAAGGTTAACTAGAGTCTTCGCATGCCAAACGCTCTCAGCTTCGCTTTAAATCTACGGCATGTAGAATCCATCAGCAGTTTCTTTAGCGCTTTCCCACAAATAAAATCTCAAAGATTCCACTCACAACCCGTTCCAAACTGCTCTCAGGCATAAACGCTTTTCCTCTCTCAGATTCAGACGGTAAAGTTTATTTGAAGGAGGCTGAATAAGAGAAAGCGAGAGGAATGGAAAGAAGGATAAAAGAAGCTTTAATCACAGAAATCGGGCCTGGAAAACAATCAGAGAAGTTGTAGCTAGGCGATGCATTCAGAAGCAAAGAGAAGATCCTCTTGGCTACTTCATATATTTATTTGGCCTATGAAATGTATTTTAATGACCCCAATCACAAGTAAACAGCACTAAAAAGATGTAAAAAAAAGAAGACGCATTTTGATCTAATCATTCAAACCAGCCACATAGAATCACATTGCATTTGCAGTGTAAACACGATGCTAAATTTAATGATTTTAAACTCCACATGCGAACAGATTCACAGTTCTGTAAACAAATCTGTCACTGTGAATCAGTTCTTTGAGACTGCAGGGCCATTTTAAGGCCTATCTGTCTTTGTTCTGAACCACTGACTCTCAAATAAAACACAGCTGCAACCCCAAGTGTTTGTTTTAAAACTGTTTCCATTCCTTCTTAAAAAGAGGGCAGACGTTCCAAAAACTCTTTCTTCCTCCACCAACGAGAGACACGAAGCTCTTTATGCATCAGTGAGTGTTTCCCGCAGCTTTAAGTAGGATATCAAAAGATAGAGCACAAGCGGTCGGATGGAGGAAACGAAGGCTTCCCAACATCCACAGAAGATATTTCCTAACTTCCACAGAAGTTCTGAACACAACACTCGATGGATGCTAGAAGAGGTTCAGAGGAAGGAGCTCTTGAGTTGATGGACAGGAGTTTATCCTGGGATAGAGATGTCTTCCTGTGAATATTTTGGTGGTGTGATATTCCTCACTGCGCATTTACAGCGCTGGTTAAAACACAGCAGGAGCTCAGAAACTGAATCACAGCCAGACACATGCTAGAACTTACAATAAAGGTGGGTACTGTAGAAGAACCATTGATTGCATAAGATGGTAATATCATGATAATTTAATAAAACAAACTACTACCATCATACTGCCATGATATTTTGGTCATGCACCACGGTGTTCTTGGAAGAACCATGGATATCTAAATATAGTAGGCTAATCATTTTTAGCATCTTACCATGTTTTTTGGTATTCATACCATGGTACGTAAGTAAATATAGCACATGCCATTATTTTCAGTACCATTGTATATTTTAAAGTGCCATAATATTACTGATCTGATCTATCTGATACCATTGTACAGTCACAGTAGGCTACTTTTTTCTAAGGGTATAGTTTTTGATATGGTAATACCATGCTTTTTTGGACATTTTCTGTGGCAATACCATAGTGTACATTGAATTACCTTGGAATACCATGTAAATATATTGGTACATAAATGTGGTAATCATTCAGCATCATAATAACAAAATGCACCATGTTCTACCATGTTTTTGGACATGTACCATTGTATTCTTAGAAATACTATGGTATAGTACCTTAGTATTACCATCTACAGTATGGCAATTCCATGGTAGGCCTATATGTTGAATTACCATGCAGTACCATGGTATATAAATATGGTAATCATTCAGCATTACTTACCAAAAGTATCATGGTACTACCGTTGTTTTTGGACATCTGTATTCTTTGAAGTACCATAGTATGCCATGTAAATATGTGTGTGGTATTATTTTTATTATTGGTATTAGGCCTACTTATGTGGTATGTTGTATATTTTTTTAGAACCATTTCAAAGTACCATAACCATCTAATGCGATCACTGTACCATTGTACTACAACCACAGTACTTGCAAATGTGTATTTAATGGACATGTATCCTACCATGGTAATTGTTGAATTACTTTGGAGTGCAGTGTAAATACAATATATGGTAAACATTAAGTAAAAAGTATCAAAACAATGAAAATACTATAGTGCATGGTATTATTTTCAGTACCATTATATATTTTAGTGTACCACAGTAGCTAACCTAGCTATCTGATACCATGCTAAAGCCTCAATACTTTTTTTACATACAGTACATTCACAGTAGTGACAGAAAAATGTGTATTTGGAATATTGTGCTATTACCATGGTACCTATTTTGTATAGTAACTTCTTTTTAATTTAGTACTTTGTTATGATCTCTTTATGGTTCTATGGTGTTAAATCATTTCGTACCATGGTACCGCCAGAGTATTTTTTGTTAAGACTTCTTTCTTACTTTCATCAAATCGTCCTCGTCTCTATTTTTAGCCGTTGTCCTGCTATTCTGGAATTCATTGCTGACTGGCTGCTGCCGAGCGGAATCCTTTCAGGAATGTCTGGAACTTTCTCAAACCACTACAGAGAGAGAAAGCGAGTGAGAGGTTGAGCCGTGGGGAGGGGGGAGAGGAAATAAGAAAGCAGATGTGTCTGTTCTTCTGTTGTGGACTATACAGTAAGTCTGAATATGTGCGAGTGCGATCAGGTCTTCGTCTATGAGCTTACACGTGTCTTGAATTGATTAGCATTAGCGCGTGTGAGATGACTCGTCTTTCTGTGTGTGGTCCATTTAGCAATCAGTCGTAATATCTCACAGTTCATGGCTCAGTATTTCAGCATCAAAGAACAAGTTCAGAGTAAAATCGGGCCTTCCAGCCCACATTTATAACCAATCTGTCCCGTGGGTCAGGTTTTGCCAAATTTTATATTTGTAGTTTAGAAAACGAATCCCATCAAAATAGTGCCTTTGTCTTCCTACATTTCCACTTGTTGAAGATTTAAGAAGACATAATGACATCTCTGGCAAGTAAATATAGTGAGCAGCCGATGCAATTGGTTTTTAAATGGAAAAACATACTTGCTTGAAAAAGTAACTCAGATATTTTGTCGTAAATTTAAAAGAAATACGTAAATGTATTAGTTAGGCTACTTGAAAAAGTAATCTGATTACGTAACTCAAGTTACTTGTAATGCTTTACCCCCAATACTAGTCATGAAGTAAATACTTATCCAAAACAAGTACCTACCCAAGAGTATGCGATTTCGGATGCATCCTTCATATTTTGTGTATTTTCGGGCGTTGAACATGCCAGGTCTGGGGGATAAAACTTCCTGGGACAAATTGTTCAGAGTAAAATCGGTGGAAACGTGGCTTTAGTAGATTGTAGAACCATTGCCACCAATGGTCTCTACCATCAACTTAGCTCACGATGCTTTTGGAAAACGCAGCCCTGAACTGTTTTTTTTTTTTTTTTTAATGGTCAAAAAAGTAATACATTTTTCCATTTCTAAAATGACTGAAATTCTGCTGGTGTAACAAAGCTGTATAGGCAGATCCAATCAAATCAGGATGGATAAAATCAAGTCCCGCCACATAATTTCTAAAAAAAAAAGCTCTTAAAGAACAGGATCCTACACTTTTAACTGGACGAATCAGTCACATATCCAAATAGTGCCTTTGTCTTCCTACATTTCCACTTTTTGAAGATTTAAGAAGACATAATGACATCTCTGGCAAGTAAATATAGTGAGCAGCCCATGCCCATTGGTTTTTAAGGTGCATTCTGGGAGTTTTTCTGCCATTTTGACAATGGGACTCCTCAGGAAGTTTATATTACTGAACTAGACACACCCAGGGAGGACTGTAGTAGAACAACTGTATTTGGGTCGGTCTAGTTTGTGCAGAAAGTCTGCTAATTTTTTGTTTTTTCCTCTGGCACACGGCAGAAATGGTCTCTTGTTCTGTTTCCTTGGGTCTTGGAGAGCAGCTCTGGATCAAATTAAAGCTGGCAAAGACAGCCGCCGCTCCTTTATATATTTCTCCCTGCAGATTTTGTCTCTCTTGTTCGTGTGCACTTTTCCGTACTCTGGTCTTGTGTAAAATCTTTGACCTGCTTAAAGGGGTAGTTTACCCAAAAAAGAGAATTCTGTCATCATTTACTCACCCTCGTATTGATGTAAACCTGTTTAACTGATCCAAATGAATGATCCAAGTGGTTCTACGAAATAAGAAATATTACATGCAGAATATTCCTTGACTTATGCATGCAAGAATAAGTGCACTCAAATAAAGTAGACACAGATATCAGATTTGAAATGATCTGTTTATTGAGTTGGTTTTACACAGATTTGGTTTTGTGGTACAAAACACTGCTGGCTAGTGAGATATCTCCACCAAACAACAACCAAAGCAGCTGAATACACAACCAAAGCTTTACAACACAACCGCAGTGCACCATCTTTCTGTTAGTTTGCTCTTCCAGTTGTCTTTCAGTGTTTGTTTGTGTCTAAACACACACTCACACATGCACACTTTGTGTGAGTGCTGTTAAATGAAATTAAATGGCTTCACCACCAATAAATAGAGTATAAAAATGCAATCGTAATAATTTTATTATCAAAAAATTAAACAAAAAAATCATAAAAGATAGCAAAGGCACTGAACGAAAAATACCTTGGCAGTCCAGGTTTTTCAAACTGATACCAAACCCCCAAAAAAGATTATGGCATTGACCAACAAAAATAATGAACCATAATAAAACAAATGCATAAATAACATAATACTAATATCCAGTCAAGTTTTCCTCTATGCTGACTTTTGACTAAAATGCACCAGGTATTTCCAGTTTGGCTGAAAGCATGTTTGCATTTGATTTGCAATGGCCGCCTCTCTTATAATCTCAGTTACGATGGCACTATGGTTAGCAATGGCACATTTGAGTGGATGCGCAACTTCGTCCTAATGTATTAAGACAAATAAAGGTTGATAGCGAATATCGTGACACCAAATATTGGGTCAGATCTGTGAGGCGGCGTTTGAGATTTCTAACACATCAAATGACCCTGATAAAACTGCAGTAGTTGGGATTGATCATCTGTTTATGCAAATGCTATACATTAGCATTAGCATTAGCACTGCATGTTTGCGCTGAAAACCTGTAGAGACCAGGAGAGATCGTTGATTATACGCACAACGTCCTTCTGTAAGGTAAATCAATAATAACGATATTTTGGAGAATCAAAAACAGAAGCGCAATAACATAAAAATACTAACATAGTATAATTTGATCACTGAATCCAGTTGACAATACAATGCAATACAGAAATGCAGTACGATACGATACACATTAGGTGTGTCTATAATATCTACCCAGGACCTCCTTTGAACAAAACACCTCCCATTATCTTTTTTTTTTATAGCTGATTAGCTAACTATCTGGTAATCTTGACATTTCTACCCATTAACACCTTCTTTGGTACAAAATACTTCCCTTATCCTTTCATCTACTTTCTTCATCTCACTATTTCTACACTTGCACTAGTCTTTCTTCACATGTAGCAAAACACAAAGCTACAGCGCACTTTCCAGTGAATATTTCTGTGTCCCTCTTACTGGAAAAGTGTCCTCCATCCATAAAAGCGTTCATGAACATACCTTGTTAAATACCTCTTTCTACCACAGCTACTTCGCACGTACCTTCTAAAAACATTTAGACAACAGCCTTAAAACTAACATTGCACTTTCATTCGTCGTGTAGGTAGACTACAAACAAAGGACTAAAGATTCTGAAACAATAAAGCTTGTGTGCCATTAAACCTACGACACAGGGAAGCTCTCTAGTCCAAACATGTCTCTAAAGAGCCATTGGAATTTGCTGCCTCATCGTGGCTTTGAAACTAATCGGTCTACTTGTTATTTTAGCCCTAACAGGAGTGTTTTGGGCATCAAAGTTCAACAGAGAACCAATAATCCGTTATACTTAGAGCTGAGCAATTATGATCCCTAAGCATCAACAGATAAACCCCGGGAGAGACAATGTTCCTACAGACAAAAACCTTTGGAAATAGTCAAACAAGCTTGTCTTCTCCTGAAACATTCTTTAGAGCTGAGCTTGTGTCTGACATTTCTACCTTGTGTTAAACCTTGTTACGGTGAAGTTGTCCAGAAACCCCAAACAGTCACCTAACCCAATCAAGAAACCACAAGAGTATCATTCCAGAGAAACACATGCTGCATGCGCACATGTTCCTGTCAGGACTCAATCAGAAACAACCAATCCAGCATGCTGGAACTTTGAATTACCCAACAGGTTCTGGAAATAAACTCCTTTTCAAGGTGATCACAGACTGACTATTCTTCTTCTTGAATAATGGACTGTAAAGCACTGGTCTCTCATTAATAGTGGGGCAAATTGAACCTTGAAATCAGGTAGTTTTGTAGGGTAGGCTTTGTCCTCAGAGGTCCTGGGCCTCTTCTAAGCATTCGATACAAACTCAAAAATAATATAAAATAATAAAACAAAAATAATAAAACGCTGTTCATCTGATGACAGCTTCCTCTGGCATCTCTCTCCACCTTAAGGAAATGACATACATAATTTAACTTGAATTAAAAAACCCAAACAAACAAAAAGGCACTTCTATAAGTCCATAGATATGATTCTACTCATAGGATCAATATGATTTTGATCGTTACATACACAGTTTAAATGACATATCGCAATAACCAAGAAAGAAATATAACAATTATATATGTCAGTTCCAATCAAGGACAAGGAGAGATTTGAGTTTTCTTATTCTTCCAGTACTGCCAGACCACACCAGTTCTGTATCACTAAATCTACAAAAAATATTAATAAATAATACACAACAACAGTTCATTTGGAGCAAGACCCTGGTTTCTGTTTTTTTGGAAGTAAAGACCACAAACGACATGTGCTCTGTGAGAGTTTTAAGGTGCTTGATAAACTCCGGTTGGCTCTTTTTTTTTTGTATCATCAAGGCTGCCGTTACATGATGCCTTATTGTGATGCTAACTCACCTTTTACTTAATATGTAAACATTTCATTTCTTGCCTGTAGGGGGATAATGTCACAGAGTACCAACTTAAATTTTACTTACTTCAAACCCTTAAGTCCCCCAAGGCTGTAGTTTCCCAAGTTGTATTTGATACAAATTTTGAATATGTATAAAATTGGGTATGGTTAAGGTAAGGAAGGATAGGGTAGGATTAGGGTTAAGGGTTAGGAGTTAGGTTTAAGGTTTGGTTGGTACACAACCTCCAATATCATCCCATTGAAAAAGGACTCACATTCATAGAATCCCAGTTTTGCACTGGTCGTCAACAACATGCCAAACAAACACCTTCCCCTTGCTCCTCCTTCTTTCTTTCCAGGCCCCTCTCAACTGGCCCCTATCTCTATGACAGATTGTTGCTGATGTCCAGGGCTTGTTGGTACACCTGAGTCATATCATCAAGATCGCCTAACAGAGAGAAGCTGCTGTTATCCCCCGGAGAGCCCTGTGTTCCTCGACTGAATTTCCCACTATGTAGGGGAGGAGCTGCCTGGAGACCTTTAAAGTTGGCCAGCTGGAGAAGGTTTTCTGCAGACACGCAGCCTCTGATGTTGGGGCGGGTTCTGGTTGGAGGCCAGTCAGCACCGCTGAAGGAACTGTTGGTGATGGTGTCGCTATCCTCCCTTACAATACTGGATGGCCGACTCTGACTGCGGGATAAACCTGAATCGCCAGGTGCTGGTTCCCCAAGGACACTCATAGGAGGAGCACCGCTGTACGTAGAATACTTCCCGTTGCGTTTCAAGATGCCTTTTCTACCAACCGCTCGCTTTGGTGGTGAGCTGGCGGCAAGAGGTGTAATGTTGCCACCTAGCAGGTCAGAGGACTCACTGCGCTCTGGGGAAGAATAGTACCCTGATTCCCGTTGTTGGTTGTTCTTTAGGATTCCCTTCTTAGGAAGTATGGAGACCGTCTTGGTAGGAGAGTTGCCGGTTAGCCCCTGCTCCTCCTCGCCCTCTTCACCCTCAGGCCCGGATTCCTTCTCTGGGGTACCCGCACCGGACTCTATCTCCTCCAGACTTGGAGAGCGTTGCTCTTCAGAGGTTCTTGTCTTCAGGATGCCCTTTGGTCTCTTGAGGCCCAGGCTGTCCTCTCCATTACAGTGGGACGCTCCAACATCATTCTCTTTCTTGGACTTTTTGGGACGTTGACGGACAAGCAGGAATGGTTCGGACCGGGTGGCTTTAGTGGCTCGTGGCTCGGTCCGGTTCTGCCAGTCAATGAGACGAGCCAGCATGGGCGAGCCAGCATCCCTTTGCGATTCACAGTCACACACACTGGTCTTCCAGCCCCAGTTTACCCACCAGTGATTGGCGATGTCTTCCACTGTGGCCCTCCGCTCAGGGTTGACCATCAGCATCCAGCGGATCAGACCACGAGCATCTAACAAAAGACCAGATTCTTGTTTAGCATAATCAGAGACAAGTTTACCAGAATACACATTTCTCTATACAGGCATTCTGAACTTTGCCTAAAAGAGTTCAATAGTTTGCGTACCTGATGACTGGGATGGTTCTCGATACTCTCCATTGCTGATTTGCCGAATTAGATTTTTGTGGTCCCCACCATCGAACGGCATACTGCCATAGACCAGCGTATACAGCAACACACCCAGAGCCCAGCTGTCCACCTACAAACAATGGATGGCATTGATGTCAGCTGACTCTGAAAGAACATTGAGTTACTGCTAAATGTTGAATAAACACTTCAGATATCCTGCCATACGGAGGGGTGATAGAAATCACTTGACAAAACTGGGTTGGTAAGACCGTGCTTTCAAGCAAGAATCTATTTATAGCACAACTTTTTTTGGAACAGCATTAGACGGTACAAGTCTCTCGCTTTTGCTGGTTTCAGGGTGTTTTTCAGCTTCAACACTTTATGCTATCAGTCTGCTTTGAAGCATTTTATTTCACAACATATCACCCTGAGCAGTCAGTTATGTAAGTCCTGTGGAGGGTGGGGTGAAAAGACAAGGTATGTAGACTAGAAATCGCATGACCGCCCCAGCACCCTGAATGGTTTTCTAGGTCCTTGAGTTGTCAGTTCACAGGAAATCACTTATGGACCTGAGTGATTGTTAGCTCAAGGCGGCCACCATGGCAAGAGACTTTATTGATTGCGAGGTTTGGCTTTTTGATTACATCCTACATGTTTTAGTGTTTTCTCTACCCCTGAGGAAAATTGCAGCAAATGATTGCATGCTAAAGTCTATAAAGTACACTGAACTACTTCTATCTTAAAATGCCCCAGGCTGTATACCACAAGAGAGACGCATGTAAAGCTCTAAAGAACCTTTTAACTCTGACCCAGGATTGACATATATAATCAGAGATACTTGGAGAAAGAAACTCCAGCTGCTCTAAACGTTCATTGGGGAAGCACAAGCGTGTGTTTGCCTAATCCAAGGGGTCTGTGGAAGGATAATCCCATCAAAGAGCAGAACGAGGCTTCACTAACCACACAGACTGTCTCTGATAGATCACAGCCGCTCACAGTGGATTTCACACGCTAACATAATGAAACCGTGGGGTGTTTCATTTACGATGATGCAAACCTCAAAGGTTTATGCATGTGCATCACGTCATGCAGGCCTGTAGTAAACCATTCCAGCATGTTTTTATGACCCTGGAAAGAAGTTCAACATAAAGAGCAGCTTGTGTAGCTTTCTTTATCTGAGCATGCCTCACCTCTGGACCATGGTACGGTCTGCCGTTGACGATCTCTGGGGACGCGTAGAGTGGACTACCACAGAAGGTCTGGAGGAGCTTGTCTTTATGATACAGGTTGGACAACCCAAAATCAGCAATCTGGATGAACAAACAAACAAGTTGTTCTGTTTTAGAGAATCAGTGCAGGTTAAATTGTATTTTTATGGTTTAGTAAGTGTTTGTTTTAGTGAGGAGTTTCATTGTTTCATTCAACGTTCTACTAATGTTTCATGAATAAAGCCCATAATTTCTTAATTCACATATTTACATTTACATCCTACTGAATCCTAATGAAAATAATGTACTATTATCTGGGATGCACTAATCCTAATGTGTTGTACTATATAGTACGAATGTGAACTAGAACTAGCCACTGTTTCAGGGCCTTTCTAAAAAAAACAAACGTTCTCACCTTTATGTTACAGTTTTCATCCAGTAGCACATTTTCCAGTTTCAGGTCCCGGTGAACAACACCATTCTGTAAAGAAAACATCAGAATACATTTTAGAGATTCGAGATAATATTATCATAGCCAACAGAATACGACCAAATAACCACTGACATCTGTTTCACAAACACCATCTCTAATTACTGTTCGGTTAAGACACCAGCTCTTGATTGGAACATGATTGAGCAGTTAGTCCTTGTGTTTTCAAACAGCATTTGGGTTATACAACACACCCGGAAACCCAGTCACAAGGGGTTTAAGATCTGAGAGAGTTCATTACAGATGTCTGATGGCCATGAAAGACGCATGTGTTCAACATGCACTGCTTTTAGCAGATGGACTATAAATTGACAGTTTTACAAGGCTGCTTTCTTGTGTTGTCTGGCGGACCCCACCCGAAAATCCCCCCACACATTGTGGTTGCCCATGGTGATGATGACTCATTACCCTCCCCTCTGGTGTCTGGGAGCTCCCCTGCCCTGAAATATGACATCACGTCATCTTCAGCTGCAAACCAGCCCACCCAGTGCAGGTCCACGGAGACCTTGATTGACTCTGAGCAGTGCATCATGGGGGAACAGGACTGTCTCATTGCAAAACTCTGGCTAGGTTTCAAAACCTAGTGATCTGCTTAATTAGACAGCATTTTGATGTGCTGTTCTACAAGGTATGTGAATGCAATCCCACAATGCATTGCAACAAGCACAGTGACAAAAAAATCCACCCAAAAATGATGGATGAAACCAGAGAAATGTCAGTGGCCCTGACCCAAATGGCACACTTCATATGCACTTTTGGTCTTGTGGACTTAAAGTGAGGAAAATAAGTATTTGAACACCCTGCTATTTTGCAAGTTCTCCCACTTGGAAATCATGGAGGTGTCTGAAATTGTCAACGTAGGTGCATGTCCACTGTGAGAGACATAATCAAAAAAAAAAAAAATCCAGAAATCACAATATATGATTTTTTTTACTATTTATTTGTATGATACAGCTGCAAATAAGTATTTGAACACCTGTCTATCAGCTAGAATTCTGACCCTCAAAGACCTGTTAGTCTGCCTTTAAAATGTCCACCTCCACTCCATTTATTATCCTAAATTAGATGCACCTGTTTGAGGTCGTTAGCTGCATAAAGACAACTGTCCACCCCATACAATCAGTAAGAATCCAACTACTAACATGGCCAAGACCAAAGAGCTGTCCAAAGACACTAGAGACAAAATTGTACACCTCCACAAGGCTGGAAAGTGCTACGGGGAAATTGCCAAGCAGCTTGGTGAAAAAAGGTCCACTGTTGGAGCAATCATTAGAAAATGGAAGAAGCTAAACATCTCCCTCGGACTGGGGCTCCATGCAAGATCTCACCTCGTGGGGTCTCAATGATCCTAAGAAAGGTGAGAAATCAGCCCAGAACTACACGGGAGGAGCTGGTCAATGACCTGAAAAGAGCTGGAACCACCGTTTCCAAGGTTACTGTTGGTAATACACTAAGACGTCATGGTTTGAAATCATGCATGGCACGGAAGGTTCCCCTGCTTAAACCAGCACATGTCAAGGCCCGTCTTAAGTTTGCCAATGACCATTTGGATGATCCAGAGGAGTCATGGGAGAAAGTCATGTGGTCAGATGAGACCAAAATTGAACTTTTTGGTCATAATTCCACTAAACGTGTTTGGAGGAAGAAGAATGATGAGTACCATCCCAAGAACACCATCCCTACTGTGAAGCATGGGGGTGGTAGCATCATGCTTTGGGGATGTTTTTCTGCACATGGGACAGGGCGACTGCACTGTATTAAGGAGAGGATGACCGGGGCCATGTATTGCGAGATTTTGGGGAACAACCTCCTTCCCTCAGTTAGAGCATTGAAGATGGGTCGAGGCTGGGTCTTCCAACATGACAATGACCCGAAGCACACAGCCAGGATAACCAAGGAGTGGCTCTATAAGAAGCATATCAAGGTTCTGGCGTGGCCTAGATTTTCTCAGGTGTTCAAATACTTATTTGCAGCTGTATCATACAAATAAATAGTTAAAAAATCATACATTTTGATTTCTGGAATTTTTTTTTTAGATTATGTCTCTCACAGTGGACATGCACCTACGATGACAATTTCAGACACCTCCATGATTTCTAAGTGGGAGAACTTGCAAAATAGCAGGGTGTTCAAATACTTATTTTCCTCACTGTACAGTGGCTGCCGCATACACATATCCGTTAAGTCCATGAGACCGTAGGGTGTCCCATTTGTCATTTTACGTTTCAGAAGGGTGCTCGTGAACGCCCCTTTTGCGGTCGATATGTGCCCTCGATGCCGAGCACGCACTGAAGCGAGCTCCGCAGTGGCATTACGTCACGAAAGTGCAGACTTGTAGGAAGACCGCAAGTGTTTAGGGGGCCATATATAAATATTCACTGTGTTGACCTTTTTTTTCATCTAGTATTTGTTTGGGTTCATTTAAAAGATTGTAAGAAACTGGAAAGACCTTATTCACAGAAATGTACAGTTGGCTGGTTTACTACTCCACTGACAGCTCTGCTAAAAGCTGAAATGTGTGACCCATGATGCAAAGCTGTTTCACATCATTTGTCTGTTCCAAGATTCCTCCCAAACTGACAAGAGCCAAAGATAATAGACTCGCACTGCACAGCCCGATTTCATCGAATAACTGCACGCGCAGCTCTACAGGAACCCCCGATGACACATGAGGCTCTCTCTGGAAAGAGAAAGGGATTGAGAAAGAGATAGATTAGAAAAGAGAGATAAGAGAGGTGCGTACCTTATGGCAGTAGTGCACAGCAGAGACAATCTGCCTGAAGAAGTGTCGGGTTTCTCTCTCGGTCAGGCGTCTTCGTTCGCTGATGTAGTCATAGAGTTCGCCTTTACTGGCGTATTCCATGACAATCACTATCTTGTCCTTATTTTCAAACACTACAAAACAAAACAACATGTTGAAAATATGAGCATATATACGTATGAAATGCAGTATATATCATAATAAAGATCTAGATACATTTGGAGGCCTCAGTAAGTGACCAGCTTGTTATCGTGACCCATGTCTAGTTTAGGCCAAGGCTTCAATAAGGAGGCGTCCAGTCAAAAATAACATGTTCGGTGGCGCCTTGTATCTTCAGAATGCAACCCACAATGAAAAAGTACAAGTAAAAAAACTACAGGATGCATAACATTGAAAAGACTTTGTTTTGTAGTGGCCGGTCCAGAAAGTTCATCATCAGTCACAGCAGAATCCACTAACGACCAGGAGAAGCCGAAAAATCCAGAGGAACAAACGCAGCAAATTACAGTCCGACACAGCAGAAAGTGGCTGTTTCTGCAAAACCCCAAAAATCCTTGTACGGATCACCCCACCCAAGCGTTTGGCGCTGCCGCCGGCTCCTGTCACACGTCCAGAATCGGTTCTCATCTTTTTACAGAATCTCTTGTGTCCGCCACCACTTTCCACAGAACAGCAGGGAATGTGAGCGCAAGGCCTTCTGGGATTGAGCAAGATTGAGTTTAGGGAGCGAGGGTAATCGAGTTAACAGCACAGTCACAGTCTTCTCAAAGTGCTAAATACCGAAGCTCAGCGACAAATTCTACAGTCATGTGAGAAAATCTTTCTGACAAATCCACTGTGGCCTGTAGGAAAGGAAAATCTCCTCAACATCTCAACTGTTTCTCCTAGATCACAATGAGGTTAAATGCTCAAGGTTAAAGTCTCCTCTTTCTCCTGTAAATGAATGAGTTAGTTAACTAGTAGTTGCAAGGTTGCTTATAGATAGTACAATGTCTAAAGTAGACTGTTGAAAAAGTATAACCAAAACAAGACCCCAGTAATTTCCAAATGTCTCACAGTGTGATCAGATTTGCCAAACAAGTCTGCAATCAAAAGTCAGAGATCTCAATATGAGCTTGAGTTTTATTGTCTTAGTGAATGTCAACAATTGCCTCAGTAGTGTGGAATTTTTAGGAGAAGCAATTGACACACTTTTGACACTTGAACCATAGCTCTAAATCTCCTGAGCAATTAAAGAGCAACCTCTGAGTAATAAAATGTTCCTCTGGGAAAGTTCACGCTGCTAAACGGGTACGCAAGCAATCCACATTCATTCCTCTATCCGAAAATTTCCACGACCAGCCCAAACCCATAAACATAATTTAACACGGCGAGTTTAAATTAAAAGAGAAAGACACTCTGACACTGGAGCAATGAAAGACAAAGCCTACAAGAAAAAAAAGAGTCTCTGGAGACTTATTTAAAGCTGGTAACTCCAGAGACTCGTTTAAAGAGGTGTTCTCCCTTCTTTGAGTCGAGCCAACCACAACACAGGCGGAGTCATGACACAGAACAAAGATGAATACGGCAAACTTTTCAATAATAAACTGCCCTATAAACCCAGACGGACTTTGAGTGGAAAACCGTCGAGTCAGCGCGCTGAGAGCTCGCCAGGCCCGCCGTGGCACAGAATCAGCAGAAGAAACCAGACAGCAGCAAAAACGTCTTTAGAATTCATCAACACAGGGTTTCACTGGAGATCTTAACCATTGAAACACATGCTGGTCAGGAATGAGGAGGGTCATATTCACTGAGGCTGATCTAGTTTAATTGAAATATTATTGCATGAACAAAACAAAAGGCCTTTACTTCACAATACAAGCCTATTATTAGTCAATGAAAGATTCCTATGATTCATTAGAATTGTATGTAATTGTCCAATAGATAGATAGCTAGATAGCTAGATAGATAGATAGATAGATAGATAGATAGATAGATAGATAGATAGATAGATAGATAGATAGATAGATAGATAGATAGATAGATAGATAGATAGATAGATAGATAGATAGATAGATAGATAGATAGATAGATAGATAGATAAAGGGTCGGATGGATGGATGGACAGACAGGCGAATGTATGGATAGATAGATAGATTGATAGATAGAGGGAGAGAGACAGACAGACAGAGAGAGAGAGAGAGAGAGAGAGAGAGAGATTGAGATTTGAAAAATACTTTATTTACAAATCACCAAAATTCACCATTTACAAAATCACATCACAATTTATGGGATTTTTTCTCTTTTTTTTTTTTTTCCTTTTTAACACAATATTAAAAACAGAAAAATAATTCATCATCAACAATTGTACACAAAACATCACAACTACACCATTTCAAATCAAAAGTAGAAAGATCACACATAGCCTTATAATATCTAAAATCAATCCGAATTCTGGCTTTAAGTAAAGACTTAAAAACAACAACAACATCATCATTTCTTTGCTCGATTTTACTCTTTCTACTCATGTAGATCGCCATTTTAGCTTGCCCAAGAATAAAATTCAATAATTGAAAAATAACACGCTTTTTTTGTACATATTTA
Organism: Romanogobio albipinnatus; assembly: GCA_023566225.1. NCBI lineage: Eukaryota > Metazoa > Chordata > Actinopteri > Cypriniformes > Gobionidae > Romanogobio > Romanogobio albipinnatus. The sequence goes on along the minus strand of CM042262.1, from coordinate 31,527,783 downwards.
AAACCAAAAATAAAAGTTTCAGGATGAAAACATTCATTAAATTTGTTACACAATTCCTTCACCACTTCAATCAACGGATCAAGTCTGTAGCACTGCATAAAAGCATGAAAAACAGTCTCTTTTTGAGAACAAAAAGGACAACCTGCATTATTCTTAGAATCCAAAATTGACACAAAAGAATTCACCGCAATAGCACCGTGAAGGATTCTCCACTGCAAATCGCCTGTTCTTTTTGATAATGGTGGCTTGTACAAAACTCTCCACTCAGGTCTTACATCATCACCTACTTTTAAAACAGAACGCCAAGGGGTATCAACTCTCTTATCAAGTGTCTTTTTGTTGAGAATGAACACACACATTTTATACAGATCTTTCCCCACACATGAAAAAAAATCAACAGATGAAAACTTTTTTTGTTGAAAGAAACAACCTGAATACTCTTCAAACTTTGGTTGAATTATTAAACAAGGAAAAGGATCTTCGTGATCAGGGACATTTGTCCCTAAAAAAAAGTCCTCCAACATAATTTTTTCTTCATCCGTAAAAACTTCTTTCAATTTAGTCAGATAACGAGTCACTAAACGATCAGATCTTATTCCCAGTTTTTCCTTAACAGCTTCTACATTCTTAAAATGAGGCCCAGCTATGCACAGTAACTGATTTAAAATAAAAACTCCTGAGTTTTTTAATAACTTACTGAATCCTGGTAAAAAAATTGACTCAGTAAGATCCAGTCTTGCCTTAAAAATTAAAGGCTCATTAAGCAACCAAAAAATTGAATGGAAATTTTCAGTCCTCTGAATATAAAAAAAACTCCAAATCTTAAAAAGATGCTGATAAAAAGATGACAACTTTGAAAGATCCAGGCACTTCGGATCCATCAAAAATAGCGGTTTATCCAGTCCAAGGTTTCCAACAGTCCTAAGTAAAACACAACCGATCGCCCTCCACCTAACATTCATGGGTCCATCAAGAAGTCTTTGTAAAAACAACAGCCGAAAAGCTGCAATTCTGCTCTGGATATGAGCCAATCCTTGGCCCCCTTCCTCCTTGGGTAAAAATAAAATACTCTGCGGAATCCAATGGAGCTTGTCCCAAAAAAAGTCAACAAACACTGCTTGAATCTCAGCTATCAACTTCACAGGAGGATCAATACAAACCAATTTGTGCCATAAAAGTGAAGCGACCAAATTATTTACAATAAGTGTTCTTCCCCTATAAGACAAGTTTGGTAGAATCCATCTCCATTTGTCTAAACGACCTTTAACTTTTTGTAACACACCATCCCAATTTTTTTGTACAACATCATCATCTCCCAAAAAAACGCCGAGATATTTCAAACCCCACTTATTCCAACACAAACCTTCAGGAAGAATTGGTCTCCCTTCATCCCAGTCCCCTAATAAAAATGCTTCACTTTTTTTCCAATTTATTTTTGCTGAAGACCATTTTCCAAAGTCTTCTATCAGTCTTGATAAAACATGTATGTCACTTTGTTTATTAATCATTATTATAAGATCATCGGCATAGGCTGATAAACAAAAATTAACATCACAAGAGGGTATCCTTACACCATCTAAATTCTTCCTGATTGTTTGTAGAAGTGGTTCAATAGCAATAGAATATAACATTCCTGATAATGAACATCCTTGTCTAATACCTCTATTGACCTTGAATGGAGCGGATAAGCCACCATTAATCTTAACAAAACTCTCAATGTCACTATAAAGAATTTTAATCATGTTTAAAAACTTCTCCTTAAAACCAAAAGCTTTTAAAACATTCCATAAATACACGTGCTCCACCCGATCAAACGCTTTCTCTTGGTCTAGAGACAACAAACCACAATTGATATTTAATAATTTGGAAACCTGTATAATATCTCTAATTAAAGAAATATTGTCAAAGATTGACCTGCTAGGTATGCAATAAGATTGATCTAGATGGATCACCTGCCCCATTACCTTAGTCAATCTGTTAGCCAAAGTTTTAGAAAGTAATTTATAATCACTGCACAAAAGGGATACCGGCCTCCAGTTCTTAATCTCAGTGAGATCTCCTTTTTTCGGAAGAAGAGTAACCACTGCCCTTCGGCAGCTCAACGGCAACCCACCATTTAGCAAGCTGTCATTGAACACCTCCAGCAGGTCACACCCTATCTCCGACCAAAACACTTTCAGAAAATCCACTGGAAGCCCATCCACACCAGGAGCCTTTCCGGACTCCATGTCTTGGAGTGCATTATGGAGCTCTCCTAGAGTTAGGCCACAATCCAGTTCTACATTGGACTCTTCTGAGACCTTTGGTAGATCATCTAAAAACGGAGATTTTTCCTCCCTTTCCGGCTCAAGTTCACTTCTGTACAGGGATTGATAAAATTGTATTGCTACCTCACGAATCTGTCTGGGATTAGATAACAAAGTACCATCCTCAGAACGCAGAGCATAAATCAAACGTTTTTGCCCATTCTTCTTCTCATGACCAAAGAAATACTTGGATGATGCATCCATCTGATCAATATTTAAAAAATGAGCACGAACTAATGCTCCTTGTGCTTTATGCTCTAACAGCTCCTTAAATTCATTTTTTTTCCTAAACAAGGTTTCCCTAAAATTTCCATCATTTGAGGTTTGAGACAATTTTTGTAACTCCATCAATTGTTTCTCAAGCATTTCTAAAGAACGATTCAATTCTTTTGTGACGTTTTGAGTGTATTGTTGCGTAAATTGTTTTATCTGCACCTTGCCGTAATCCCACCATTGTTGTATTGATTTAAAAGAAGATTTCTTCTCCTTAAAACCCTTCCAAAAAAATTTAAAAGATTCAATAAATAATTTATCATTTAAAAGACTCGTATTAAAATGCCAATATGCACTTTTAGATTTCACTGAACTTAAAATACATTTACAACTGATCATATTATGATCAGTAAAAGACAGAGGTGTGATAAAACATTTGTTAAACACATTCAAATTATGTTTAAAAACATAAAATCTGTCTAGCCTAGCCAATGAAATATAATTATCACGTACATGAGCCCATGTATACTGTTTTTCATTACCATTCATAACTCTCCAAATGTCACATAAATCATATTTCTCAATAAGATGAATTAAACGTTTACGTGAAGCCATATGGGGTTCAACATGATTCCTGTCTATATCCAACTCAGTACAATTAAAATCACCACCCACAAATAAAAATTCTTCAGTACAACAATTTTTTAATGTTGAACAAATAGTATCTAAAAACAATAACCTTTCTATAGGTGCAGTTGGAGTATACACACAGATAAAAACAAAAACAAACTTTTCATACACAGCTCTGACTTTCAACATTCTACCTTTCACAATTTCCTCTACATCATACGAAATTGGTTTAAAATTATTACTAAATAAAATGGCTACTCCACCACTCACATTTGAATAATGACTTAATACAGATACTCCACTAAATTCCTTCATCCAATCAACCACATTATCTTCACTACTATGAGTTTCTTGTAGAAAAGCTATGTCTATTTTTTTCTGTTCAATTTCTTCAAAAATCTGTGCTCTTTTTTTAGAATTCTTTGCACCATTAACATTCATAGACGCAATATGCACCTCACTCATGGTGAAAAAAAAGAAAAAGAAAAACCACAATTTACCAAAGAATTTATTTTTTTCCTTAATTTTATACACCATCATTATTAAGGGTGCTGTTTATATTCCTCACAATTTTCTTCAATCTGTACACTTCTTTGTTTGTAAAGGAGTCACTAGCCATCCAAATTTTTGCTTTATCAACAAATTGTTTCAAGTCAGGAAAATATTCTTGCATTTTTACACCCCTTTTATTTTTTGTTGACCTGAGGAACAATTTAATGTCCTCAAGATCATAACTGCGCTCCGTGATATCACTTTGTGAAAAACTTATGCTACATTCAGACGAGTCACTGTCACTTTCCGTTTCTTGCATTTCCTCATTTTGTAAATCCACTGTCTTGCTTATTTTAGCATCTAGCAACTTATTTTTCATTTTCCTTTTTTGAGGAGTCTTGAAAAAAAATTGGTCCTGTTCTGATGCTACCTGTGCTTCTTCACTCACTACACTAAATGTATTCTTTTCACAATCTGCACTTTCCTTTCTACCTTCTGAAGAAGCAGCCACCATATCAGAAACACTCAAATCAACAGTTGTAGTTGGAACATTAGAAACTGAATCCACTTGCTCGATCTGAGATTCTGCTTCAGCCTCAACTTCTACTGAGTGATCCACAACATTCTGTACCAAAACCAAACCCGTTTCCTGAGCTTCCACCTCAGACTCCTTTCCATCTTTTTCTTCACTACCTTGTTCTATGGTTTCGTTTTCTTTTCCTTCCTCACCCTCATTATTTTTGTTTGGACAATTCCGAATTAAATGCCCTGTATTACCACAACCAAAGCATTTGACTTTTCCAGTAGTGACATAAATAGCATAGCTAAAATCATCCATTCGAAAATTCAGTGCAACATCCAGATCAGCATCGTCCGGAATAATCATGTACACAAACCGCCTAAAGGAAACAATATGTTTCAATAAAGGTGACTCGCTACTGATTGGAATTTTTTTTATCGGGGATACCAACTTTCCATAGCGTGTCAAAGCTTGCGTTAGGAACCCATCACTAACAAACGGCGGCACATTAGATAGAATCACCTTTTTCGCTGGTAAGGAAAGTGGGAGAACTGGAATAAATTCCCCATCAATAACAATTCCCCGTTCTACCAATTCATTCGCCTTGTCTACACTATCCAGAAAAACCACTGTTGCATTGTTCATTCTAGAAGCGGACAATACACTAGCGTGTCCCACCACCTCCGCGATGGCCAAACAACATTGTTCAACAGTCACCATGGATGCCACCTTAATCGCATGGCGTCTCGTGAGTGAACTCAACCCTTGCGCTTGTTGGGCCGACATGCCTCCAACGGAAAACACACGGCCCTTAAACTAAACTAACAAACTTAAATAACAACTCAGACAAAAATAAATTAACAGAAAAGAAAGAAGAAAAAAACTTCACTCACAACACTCTGCACCACGCTCGCTCCGCACACACTCGCTCAACAAACACACCGGAAGTGAGAGAGAGAGAGAGAGAGAGAGAGAGAGAGAGAGAGAGAGAGAGAGAGAGAGAGAGAGAGAGAGAGAGAGAGAGAGAGATAGATAGATAGATAGATAGATAGATAGATAGATAGATAGATAGATAGATAGATAGATAGATAGATAGATAGATAGATAGATAGATAGATAGATAGATAGATAGATAGATAGATAGATAGATAGATAAAGGGTCGGATGGATGGATGGACAGACAGGCGAATGTATGGATAGATAGATAGATTGATAGATAGAGGGAGAGAGACAGACAGACAGAGAGAGAGAGAGAGAGATAGATAGATAGATAGATAGATAGATAGATAGATAGATAGATAGATAGATAGATAGATAGATAGATAGATAGATAGATAGATAGATAGATAGATAGATAGATAGATAGATAAAGGGACGGATGGATAGATGGATGGGTGGACAGACAGGCGAATGGATAGATAGACAGATAGATAGACAGATAGATAGATAGACAGAGAGAGAGACAGATAGATAGATAGATAGATAGATAGATAGATAGATAGATAGATAGATAGATAGATAGATAGATAGATAGATAGATAGATAGATAGATAGATAGATAGATAGATAGATAGATAGATAAAGGGACGGATGGATGGATGGATGGACAGACAGGCGAATGTATGGATAGATAGATAGATTGATAGATAGAGGGAGAGACAGACAGACAGACAGACAGACAGACAGACAGACAGACAGACAGACAGACAGACAGACAGATAGATAGATAGATAGATAGATAGATAGATAGATAGATAGATAGATAGATAGATAGATAGATAGATAGATAGATAGATAGATAGATAGATAGATAGATAGATAGATAGATAGATAGATAGATAGATAGATAGATAAAGGGATAGATGGATGGGTGGACAGACAGGCGAATGGATAGATAGACAGATAGACAGATAGATAGATAGATAGATAGATAGATAGATAGATAGATAGATAGATAGATAGATAGATAGATAGATAGATAGATAGATAGATAGATAGATAGATAGATAGATAGATAGATAGATAGATACCTTCATATATAGAGATGATATGTGGGTGGCGAAGAGACGACATGATCTCGATTTCTCGTCGAATGTGAACCATGTCCTGTTCATCTTTAATCTTCTCCTTCCTGATAGACTTGATGGCAACCTGAGGAGAAGAAAGAGTTTCAAATGTTATTCAATCTTAAATCAAAAGATTAAAAAAAGAAAATTATGTTATCAAAGTTTTTGTAAAAGATGTTCATTTTGGTTGATTTGTGACTAAATAACCTTGTGACTAAGGCCTGGGACACAGTAGACCGATTTTAAAACGGTGGGAGACCACAGACCTAAGGACAGTTTCAACCGATTTTAAACATTATAATCCTCCAAAAGCAAACACTAGACAATTCGGCCAGACCGTGAGACCACACACCTGCCAATAGTAACGATTTCACAGTGGCGATTCCACAGACATGATATCTAACAAGTCGATCTTCTTCCCTAATATTCCACTTTCATGACATGTTTGTGGCTGCCATGTTTCAGCTATAAAAGCACACAACATCCGATTGGTGAAGCATGCTCGCTCGTATTTGTCATTGAATCATTCATTCAAGAGATTCATTCAAAAACGCTGATTCATCCAGTATTTATGAATCATTCATTCAACCAATTTAAAAAAAATCATTCAAATTAATTAAACACTTAAATAGACTGAGGCAATTAATATTTTGTCAGTATTTTTTGTCATTTACATTTTATTTTATTTAGTTGTCTGTTCAGAATCGTGGGATAATCATTCATGACCTCAATTTATCCAGAATTTTACACACAATTGAGGATTTTTCTGGACATTTTTTGGCGTACAATCTTCAAGTGTGTGGCCACTCTTCTTTCTTTTTTTTTTTTTTTACAGGAAATGACAGCTAAAAGTGTTCGAGCACGTGCACTAACCACTCTAACAAACACATTCTATTCTTAAATGTCAGAAAACACCTGAGTAGATTCTTCAGACAGAGGTGTAATCATCCCATCACACACCCACAGATTTATCCCATAAACACCTCACAACTGAGCATATTTTCAGCCTCTTGCTGTGTAATTTTCCTGATGTTTTTTTGGGAAAATGAGGGTGCAGTGTTTGGAAGCAGAATAAAAGCTCCCTCGTGTGTTTATTCGGCTCTCACGGGCCCTGAGGACCTGCACTTATGTCTCTATAAGAGCATCGCATGACCTGAACACACTAGAAATGGAGATAAGATGTGAGCAGAGAGGAGATGTCATCAGGAGGAAAGAGGAAATGATATCTGGGTAGTGATTTCCTGTCTATTCCTGTCCTATCTCACCCTCCCAGGCGTGTGCTACACGTCCATTTAAAGAACAAATGGAACAATGGGTGAGCCGATGACAGACCTTCATTGGAGTCCTTTGTCAGTTCTGTTTGTTTTGTGATGTCATACACATTGACGGGTCACTAAAACAGACCCATCCGCTCCAGCATGTGGCTTCTCATCATCGCTCTAGTTCTCAGAACAGCTTCTTCACATTAATGGCGAGCATGCAGGCGGACCGCTGCTTTTCTCAGAGAAACCAAAACCACATGTTTCCGAGGAGCTGAAGGTAAATCACCGACTATATCCATAAAAGGAAAGCCCTAGCAGAATGCTTCAAAACTGATTATGTGGAATAAAAAGACATAAACAAATCCAGAAACCAGGGCCTGTTCTCTAAAAGCAGAATGGGCAAGTCCTGCTCTTTATTGGAAAGCCATCGCCGAGTGTTTTCCATGAGCTCATGAAGTTATGCGCAGTTGAAGGTATTCACCTCCCGCCAGGTCCGCTGGAGACGCCAGGAATACTAATGTTGCAGTTTGTTCATACGCAGCAGGAGCGAGAGTTTAAAATAATCTCCGGGAAGAAAAAAAAAGACTGTGTTCCCACTGAGGAAGTAACAGGATTCCGACCAGTGGAGCTTTTTATTTGTTTATCTGTGCGCAAGCCAAATGAACAGAATACAGTATCAATAAAAGTGCAGATTTCATTAATGATGTTTGCAAAGGGTTAGGGATTTGAACAAGTATTATTTACATTTGGCAGATGCTTTTATCCAAAGCGACTTGTCAGTTCTTGCTTTCCCTGGGAATCGAACCTATGACCTTGGTGTTGCTAGCGCCACGCTCTACTGTTTGAGCTACAGGAAAGCTATAGTATGCTTTGGATGTCCTAACTAGACACGATGCGATAAGATTCAAGCGTCAACCAATTTGTCTGTTCACAACAGACGAGACTACGAGATGCGACAAAATCAATCAAAAACCACAGCCAATCAGAACAGAGTGTGGGCGGGCTCAAGTGTAGGCTACGGCACTATAATAGACAAGTACATAATTAAATTCACAAATATTACTAAAAATACATACTGAGTTACTAAAACAATCTATGTAATAATATACCTGTTTGTTCACAGTTTGAACGCTTGTCTTTTTTCCATTTGTTTAATTTCAAGATCTGAGGAGAATTATCCATTGTTGCTTTTAGTACGACTACGTTACAAAGCTGAGCACTGAATGATATTTAAAGTCACATTACACATTAAATAAAGCACATAAACACTACCTGAGATTATCATTGCCATGTTTTGTGTTGTTGTTCCAGCCGCGATGTTGCCGAAATAAAAAACGCTTCGAAAATAGAATCATTGCGTGTCGCCGTCGCGGCTGGTTAGGACAAAAACTCGAATTAATACATAACACACGGAAAAGATACTTTTTATCGCGTGTCACAACGTCACGTTGTGTGTAGTTAGGACCTCAAAGCTTTTATTGGATATAGCGCAACTGAGTTCGATTCCCAGCTCGAGGTCCTTTGCCGATCCCATTCCCTCTCTCTCTTCGCATGAGTATTACATGTTCAGTTTATAGGCGTGTAGTGTTTCTTTACAAAGTGACATCGCCATCTACTGGCATGAATAGTACAGTGTTTTTAGTCGTTTTCGCGGCTCCGTGTGAACGGGGATCATTTTGACAACATTGTCGTCTGTATCAGTGTATGCGAAAAACGCAAAGAACAAACTTTTCTGTTTTTAGTACATCATTGTTGTCTAAACGTACGCTTTAGTCCGAAATTTTCGCATGCGTTTTTCCGTATTTTCGGATCCGAAAACACAGACCTTGCACACTGATTCTGATGCGTATTAATGAATGCGTTACGGATAAAAACGCAAAACAATACAAAATGAAAATAATATTAGTAGTATTTTTGATACAATAATATTTGTATATATAATTGTAGGTATCTGAACACTGGCGATTCATTCACCACCATTGCCAGCAGTTTTAGGTTGGGCATCAGCACTGCAGATGGGAAAAACGCACAAAATCGAACCTGTTCCAATTTTTTTTTTGACGGACAAAAGTTTTGGAGGCAGTGTGCAGGCGTGATTGACATAACGTGAGGTCGAATTTATTTTTTGACGTGCGAAAATTTCGCATGCGAATTTGCAAAGGCCTTTACTTTCTTCTGTAGAACACAAATTAAGCATTAGCAGCCATAGGCGGAGTTTGAGGGGGGCCAGACCAAAGCCAATGATTTTGTCTGATATGAAAAAAAAATATTATATAATTAATATTTTTAGGTAAAATTTTTAGGCTGATACATTTTTTAGGCTGCTCAACCTCAGTGGTTTAACAGTACTCATCAATGTCAAAATGATTGAAATGGCAAATCAAATCAAAGAAGGCGGGTCTTACTGTCTTAACATAAAAAGTTTTCTTTTATGATAGAAATGTTCAGCTACTAGTGATGCAAACTACTCAACTTTTTATGAAATTTTGCTGTTTTGAATTGTAAAAAATGCGATCATGAATTCATAAATTAATGTGACCACGAGGCAAAAAAACGTTAGCATTTTCTACTTATTAGACGAATAGGAGTGAATTTTTGCACATTTTAAAATAAAATATTATTTAAATTGATTACTTCATTAGCCTACAATTAGACCTAGAATTTATTTTACCATTATTATCTATTTATTCCCTTAAATCCCTTTTAATCCTTTAATTATTCCATTTCTTTATTATTATTATTATTTATAATAATGTAAATTATACCCCAAGGTGCCCACCCCAAGCTCAAAAGTGAAACTCGCATTATAATTGCCTTCCTACACATTTTACAAAAAAGTGTGAAAACCCTTTAGCATACTTAAATGCGCTTACATACATGCATTTTTAATTGTCTTCTGAAACATTTTGCAAAGCAGCATTTTAAATTGAGTTTGCAAACAAGAAAAGTTTGCGTTCACATTGCATTTTGAATCAACGCCGCATTAAATTGACTTTTCAGTTAATACCCAGAGTTATGAGGGTATTCTGATTTTCTAGCACAACAATGTTTGAAATAGATCTGAAATCGTACTTGCGTACTAAAAAGCATTTGCATAGTTGTGTTGAATTATTAATAATTGCGTTCCGACGTTTGCATTCATTTAGTGAATTACCTTTACAGTTTCCATGTAACCGACAAAAACGCAAATCTGTGAAAACGGTGACGTCATGCACATGCGTTTTTCATGTTCACGCATGAGTATTACGTGTTGGCGGGGTGTTTCTTGACAAAGTGCCCACTACTGGCCTGGCATGCATAATACAGCCTTTTTATTCATTTTCGCAGATTCGTGTGAACTGGGATCGTTGTTGTCTGTTTTTAGTACATCGTTGTCGTGTAAACATACCCTCAGTTTATTAGATCCGTGCATCTCTTGAAGTGAGAGCAGCCTAATATTCCTGTTTTAATGTTAATCAAACAACACTGCAAAAAAATCACTTAATGCTTTCGTGCAATTGCTTGTAGCTTGCTCGACTGTTTACTTGAATTTAAAGCTACACTGTGTGATATTTTCCCCCATCTAGCGGTGAAAAGGTATATGACCATCCAGTAAATATTAGTTTCTGTTCCTCCCAATTCCGATTTCGTTTTAACTCCTGCGGTGGCTGATTTAGTCCAAGATTAACATGGCTTCCAGTTCGACCTCGTCCATTAGTGTTGATTTGCCTGTTGTGTTGCCGTCTTAATTCTCTTTTTCGCTTCCTTGGCGACTCTGTTACATATCCTCGAGAATAAGAGTGATCCTCCATCAGCAACAGACTTTCAAAAAGGCTTTCAGGTTTTCATATAGCAGTCTCAAGCAATCCCCCTCTTCACATTCGACACGGTGCCATCGAGTGTTAAAATGCGAAAGGCGAAGCTTGAATTAACGGGTATGTCCCTCTTTGGCTAATGTACTTTCAAGATGGAGGGGCAACATGGCGACCCCCATTCGAACCCCTTACCCGTATGTATTTTCAATGGCATATTATAAACTTACGAGAATACTTTATTACTTGAAAGAAGTAAATATACATTAATAAGCACATATATTTTTGAAATAACTAAGTGTTTTTAGCTAAGAATAAACTAAAAAAGTTACACAGTGTAGCTTTAATAGTGTTTGAAATGTATATTTTATATTACATTTATGTAAACATTTTTCAGTTGCATTCCATGTAAAAAGTCTGGCGAGTAAAATGGAAAATGTACTAACCAATGGTGACTCGAGTTTAATGTGTCCATAGAGGGTTGAGAGGTAAGCTGCTTTTTAATTAAATAAAACTTGGATCAGTAAATACTACATAACAACCACCTACAACATGCTGGATAGAATATTTGCTAACTAATTTCATAACAACTGTCCCTACTACAACCACTAGAGGCCGCCAGCTTCCTATGAAAACACTAAAGCAAACATGAGATCAGTTTTGTTTCCCTTTGATGACCGAGAGGATCTCACTGACCATGGATCAGAATTTAAAGCCTCTTGCATTTCTATCATGCTGTTTTGGCCCCGTACAGGATATTAACGCTTTCATTTCCTGCTCAAGATGGACTTGTTTTTTTACTTGCTTTCACACTGTCCCAGTGACCTTTCGCCTTCAGACAGACATGCACGTACAAACACACACTCGCATGATAGACAGGACCAATTCATCACACGCCGTGGAAAGAATGTTCGCCGTTATGTTCTGTGGACATCCGATCTTGTTTGCACACACAAATGCAATGCAAACACATACAGAACTGACCTCATACGTGCGAGAGCTCACACAGACATGCTATCTGTCTTGTCTGCTCGGGTCATTATGCTGAATCAGAGGCTGTAAAGCCATAAAGAATATGTTGTGCAATATCTTCAGTTATCTATGCCACAGGGGTAAAGGTCAAGACTGAACTGGATTGTAGCTAGCATTTATCAACAGTCAGAACTTTGTGTTTGTCTGTGTACTTGATAACAGATAATAAAGCATTATCACGGCAGAATAAACATTTGCACTCAGCAACAAAAGTATGTTTGTTTAAAAAGGGACATCACCGAGAGGCACTAAACTAAATATATGAGCTGCTTGTATTGGCTGGTTATGGAGGTTCATCTTTCATATCTCAAGAGATTTAGTGCAGATCTCAGATATGTTTGATTTAAGGATCAACAGTATCATCCCATTTTGAAAGGAACTTGACTCCTCAAATAAAGATATAATTGAAATGTAACGCCAGTAGGTGGCGACAAGTGACAAGTTAAAAAATGTATTTGTCATTGAATCATTCATTCAAGAGATTCGTTCAAAAACGTTGATTCATACAGTAATGAAACAACCTTATTAATATTTTATCAGAACCGCTTGTAAATTACATGTTATTATGGAATCGCGCTCTCAATTTATCCAGAATCGTGCAGCTCTACCTGAAATACGACAATATACGCAATTGATTTGAATACTTGTAGGTGTGCAAGCTTGTTTTCATGATTTTTGTTGTTTTTGAGAAATATGTCAGAATGCAATATAACGCAATGCAAGTATTCAAACACAAGCACTTCTAAGTACGCAAGTGTAGTTTCCGCATGTCAGAACAGTATTAACACTACCCAGGCAGAAAAAACGCAAATGTTGCAAGGTTGATTTAGCGCATTGTTGCGTTATTCAGCTCTATTCATAACATAACGCAAGTATGTAATCGCAAATGATTTTAGGTACGTAAGCTCTTTTTTAAACTGTTGAGCTGCAAAATCAGAATGCAGTTCGTAACACAATGCAAGTATGCTAACGCTAGTGCTGTCAATCGATTAAAAAATTAGTAATTAACAAATTTAATCGCCATTATTGGCACCTTTAAAACAAAAGAAAGTTTGTTTGTTCATAAATGACATGTTGCAAACGACATGTTGCAAAGTATGTCCGAAAGCGATTATAAATAATTCAACGCAACTATGCAAATGCTTCTTAGTACACAAGTGCAATTTCACACATTGTTGCACTCCGAAATGTGTCAAAACAGTACAAGCCAAAAACCACAAACGTTTCTATGTGCACAGCTTTGATTTTGTGAGTTGTTGCGCAATTCATAACGCAATACAAGTTGTGAACACGAACGCTTACCGTAAGTACGCAAGATCTATTTGAAAAAAATCAGAATCCCCTCATAACTCAATGCAAATATGAAATTGAATGCGTCGTTGCATTCTGACGTGTTTAAAAATTCGATTCATAATGCAATCATTTCTCAGTTTGCTAACTCAATTTAAAATGCTGCGTTGCAAAATGTGTCACAAGACAATTAAAAATGCATGTAAACACATTTAAATATGTAAGAGAGTTTTCACTCATTGCTACATGTAAAGTGTGTCGAAATGCAATTCATAACGCAATCCGAGTACATGTTGCATTCTCAGCGAAGCCACAAAGGGGCGCTAATGCTTCTTTTGTGTTCCACTGATGAAATTAAGGGTTAGTTTACCCGACAACTATGTGCTGAAAACTTTGCGTTTTCCGCGTACAGACGACAACATTGTCAAAACGATACCCATTCACAAGGATCCGTGAAAACAATTAAAAACGCTGTATTCTGCTGCCAGGCCAGTAGATGGCGATGTCACTTTGAAAAGAAACACTACACATCAATAAACTGAACATGTAATACTCACAAATTCGTTTTTTTGTAGTTTACACAGAGACGATAACGGTATCATTTTCAAAAACTTGCACTTTGAAACCCGTTTTCAAAAGTTTGTGTTTTCAGGCCACCAAAACGCAGTTGTCGTGTAAATGAACGGCCAAAGCGCATAAAAAGTTTTCCGTTTTTAGTTGAAAACAGTGTTGTCTAAATGGACCCTAAAGTCACACAGAACTTTTTAGGGTACTTTTAAACAACAACAATGTACTAAAACGAAAAAAGTTTTCCGCGTACAGACGACAACATTGTCAAAATGATCCCCGTTCACACGGATCCATGGAAACGACTTAAAACGCTGTATTCTGCTGCCAGGCTAGTAAATGTCACTTTGTAAAGAAACACTACGAACCTATAAACTGAACACGTAATACTCATGCGCATGACCTCACAAATTCATGTTTTTGTAGTTTACACAGAGATGATAACAGTATAGTTTTCAGAAACTTGCACTTTGAAACCTGTTTTCAAAAGTTTGTGTTTTCAGGCACCCAAAACGCAGTTGTCGTGTAAATGAATGGCTAAAATGCATAAAAAGTTTTCTGTTTTCAGTTGAAAACGGTGTTGTGTAAAGGCTAACAGGTTTTGAACAACATGAGAGTGAATAAATGACTGCAGAAGTTTCATTTTTGAGCGAACTATCACTTTAAGCAATGTATGAAAACGAATCAAAATACTGCAGTGTGATTTTTCTTTCCTACGGGTGTAGGCGTGTCTTGACTGTGATATTTAATGTTTAGTCTCTGTGAGCAGTTATCACTGGTTTCTGTATCTGTTATCTATATGTCTGCGCTATGACTCTTTGCAGACAGCGCGTCCGGCTGGTTAACAGTTTTTCTGACTAATTCCTGCTAAGCGCAGTAAACCGGTGCCAGAAAACAACACCGTATGTCTCCCTGAGTGACTTTATGTTTATGGGCCCACAAACATGCATGACAAATTATGTTTTACCATGCGTCTGAGTTTGAGGTAAATGAAAAAACATGTATGTGTGTGTGTGTGTGTGTGCACGGTTTTATTTTTAGGTCTGTTAGCTTGCGCTCATACATTCTTCAACAGCCTGCCAACACTCTTGATGGCACACTGCCTACCGATACACTCAGACCTGTGCGTGTGCTTGTGTGACTATAAGTGTTGTGAAATAGCCTGAATTGTAAATGATTAAACGGAAAGAAGGCTATATATCTGCGTACAGCACATAACAGCCACCAACAATATTGTTGCCATGGAAATATACATAACTAGAGGGGTTTTCAACTGCTAGGGTGCGCCTCAAGAATGGGTTTCAGGTCTTTTCGGCAGTAAAAAAAACAATGCTAAATGCTAATAACAAATCACACGTTAGTTTCCCAAACATACAATAAAACTCTAGCTAGTCAAATTAGCCAGATGCTAACACTAGCCTCAAAACCATGAACAAATCTTCTCACAACAACGACGTGGTTTGTGTGAGATAATCTGAAGAACGTTGGGGTTTGAACTAAATTGGACTCCATTGACTTTCACTGAATGGACCACTGAGAAGTGAAGGGAATGACATAAGGGTGAGTAAACAATGACGGAGTTTAAATATTTGGGTGAACTTTAGCAGAATGGAAAGATTCCATTGTTCCCAGCAGCTGTTCTGGGATCTGCGGTGACTGAGCCGCGATGTTAAACAACAACCAAAGCCACGTGCCGCAGCGTGCCGAATCCGGTGTGTTTGATTAATGAACAAACGAACACTAAAGCCCTGCCTGACCTAGATGACCACAGCAGAACTTATAGGTCAGTGACTAGGTCAACTATGCCGGTTCATCAGTGACTCGAGGGTCAGAACTCAAGGTCTTTAACACAGGACAGCAGTGACCTTTGAACCCAACTGCAACAGAAACGGTCAATTGGTTGAAGTGTGATGCGTTTCATTGGGGGCCATTAAAGCAAATTCACCCGAGATTTAAAACATCTGCTCTTGCACAAGTGAACGCGTGCGGAGCACACGCGTGGGATGGACGTCCCGTGAGACAGGCTGAAACGAGCCAAACACAACAATGGATTATTATAGCTTCGCTGACACCCTAGACGACAAACTACAGCCGGCATAAGAACCAGGCCAGTGCTCTACATTTACCAAATGATTCACTGATTCAAAAGTTCACTACTACATCAGTGTATCATTGGCATTACCGTACTAGAGGTCAAGTATCTTGCAGGGTTTTAACCTGCACCCTTTTAAATCCCAGTTCAGATGAATACCTACGGCTTACCTCTCTTCCAGAATGGCGCTCGATGGCCTTCTTGACTTTGCCGTACGTTCCTCTCCCCAGGGTCTCCAGCAGCTCGTATCGATGCTTTAGGTTGTGCTTGTGGTGATGTTTCTTCACACCAGAGGTGCTGCGCTTGATCTCACCGGGGCCCTCAGGGGCCTCCGCCACCGCTGAGGGGCCCGGCGGGTCACCTGGCCTTTGTGTCTCCATCATGCGGGAGGATATTTTAAACCTCCCTCTGTTTAAATATCTTGACTAAATGCTTTGAAATATTGATAATATAAATCCTAATTAATATACCTAATTAGCATATAAATAAATAAATAAATTACAATGCAAATGTTTAATTATGTTAAAATATAAAGTATTTTATGATTGTCAATAATGACTCATATTTTAATGAGGTGTCTATCTATTCTACCTATAGCCGGCTATGGTAGGCTATCTAAAGAAAAATAATCCCAGTCTAATTATGAACGATAAGAACCGGGCTCGATATAGATTAAAAACGGACTAAAAAGGCATATTATTAAAAAAGAATCTAATGAACACGTGCCAAGTGGTTT
Source organism: Romanogobio albipinnatus (assembly GCA_023566225.1). Lineage (NCBI taxonomy): Eukaryota > Metazoa > Chordata > Actinopteri > Cypriniformes > Gobionidae > Romanogobio > Romanogobio albipinnatus. The sequence continues at coordinate 31,510,786 of CM042262.1, read as the reverse complement.
TATGGCACGTATAAAACTGCTACAATGTATCATTCGCAATTAGAACGACAATGTATCTATTGTGCACTATTCTATTATGACGCGTTCTATACCATTATGACGTTTACTACTCCGTTATGACGTGTTCTCTTTCCCGTGGCGCGTTCGATCATGATTTCTCCGTTATTCCTTTGTTTCAATCTACCGCAGAAAATCTCAGGCGAGAAAGCAGCGACCACGCCGGCGTTCTGGACGTAAATCACCCTCATTCTGGCCTCGGATCATCCGTGGTGTCAGACAGCTCGGTTCTGGTGCCGGTGATCCGTGATATGAGGCTCGGTGCGCGGGGATCGGACGGAAGGATGTGCTGCGGTCTCGTGTCTGCTGTGGCCATGATTCGGTGTGTTCGGCCCGTCTCTCCTCCTGGTGTCCTGATCTGTGATTCTTTCTCTCTGTCCTTCAGGCTGAGAAACACTCTGAATAAAGACCGAGGGGGGCGGAGTCAGTGCTGGCAGTGCGTGTGTCTCTCTCTCTCTCTCTCTCTCTCTCTCTCTCTCTCTCCCTCTCTCTGAATGTGCCATACTCAGATTTTTGCTGAATTTCTGATTCTGCTTCACTAGAGTGAAAATAGAACGGTAAATGATTTTTTAAAAAAAATGTATATTAACCATCATACTGAGGCTTTTAAGTCAAGCCAAGCCTGTAAGTATTTTAAAATAGCATACATATTTATTTATTTATTTAAATATAGGTAAAACATTATGACCTAATATTGTGTTGGTCTCCCTTTTGCTGCCAAAACAGCCCTGACCCGTCGAGGCATGGCCTCCACTAGACCCCTGAAGGTGTGCTGTGGTATCTGGCACCAAGATGTTAGCAGTAAATCCTTTAAGTCCTTTAAGTTGCGAGGTGGGGGCTCCATGGATCGGACATGTTTGTTCAGCACATCCCACAGATGCTCGATTGGATTAATATCTGGGGAATTTGGAGGCCAAGTCAACACCTCAAACTCATCGTTGTGCTCTTCAAACCATTCCTGAACCATTTGTGCTTTGTGTCAGGAGCATTATCTGCTGAAAGAGCCACAGCCACCAGGGAATACCGTTTCCATGAAAGGGTGTACATGGTCTGCAACAATGCTTAGGTACGTGATATGTGTCAAAGTAACATCCACATGGGTGGCAGGACCCAAGGTTTCCCAGCAGAACATTGCCCAAAGCATCACTGCCTCCACCAGCTTGCCTTCTTCCCATAGTGCATCCTGGTGCCATGTGTTCCCCAGGTAAGCCACGCACACGCACCCGGGCATCCACGTGATGTAAAAGAAAACGTGATTCATCAGACCAGGCCACCTTCTTCCATTGCTCCGTGGTCCAGTTCTGATGCTCACGTGCCACTGTTGACGCTTTCGGCGGTGGACATGGGTCAACATGGGCACCCTGACTAGTCTGCGGCTATGCCGCCCCATAGACAACAAACTGAGATGCTCTGTGTATTCTGACACCTTTTTATCTGAACCAGCATTAACTTCTTGAGCAATTTGAGCTCCAGTAGCTCGTCTGTTTGATCGGACCACACGGGCCAGCCTTCACTCCCCACGTGCATCAATGAGCCATGACCCTGTCGCCGGTTCACCACTGTTCCTTCCTTGGAGCACTTTTGATAGAGACTGACCACTGCAGACCGGGAACACCCCACAAGAGCTGCAGTTTTGGAGATGCTCTGGCCCTTTTGTCTAGCTGTCACAATCTGGCCCTTGTCAAACTCACTCAAATCCTTAAGCTTGCCCATTTTTCCTGCTTCTAACACATCAACTTTGAGGACAAAATGTTCACTTGCTGCCTAATATATCCCACCCACTAACAGGTGCCGTGATGAAGAGATAACCAGTGTTGTTCATTTCACCGGTCATAATGTTATGCCTGTGTGTGACATGTTGATCTATTGTCTTATATACTGTATAAAAAGGCATATATTAATATAATTCTTTTACCTTTTATACCTAATTTGAACACTACAATTTTATCAGGATTTTTATCAGCGTTTTATATATATTTTGGGAGTTTTTGCCTTTTTTATTGGCTACAGTTTATGAGAGTAGATCATGTGTGCTCTGGTGTCATAATTTGCATAGAAGCCGTTTTGCTCATTTGCCCATTGTCCAGCATGATCATATTCATTTGAATATCACACATTCAAAGGTCTAAGAGCAAAGGTCCGTTGAGTTTCATAACTTACATAAAGCGGGAACGATGCATGAGCCAAATATTGCCGCGTGTCCTGGGTTATGGCCTTCATAAATAAACCAGTAACCTTTGACAAAGCTCGGCTGAACTGAAATACCAAATTGATAGAGTCAAGTTATTCTCCTGACTGCATCACCTGCAGCCCAAACGCAGTCTGAAACCTCACCCTGCACACTCAGCCAATCAACTTTGTTTTCTTTTGTTTGCTTCTGTTTGGATCAGAACGGTGTAATTTAGCCACTGATTGGTGGAGGGGAAGTTTGAGTCAAACAGACTCCAGACTGGGCCGTTTGTCTTTGTTTGATCTGGAGAGCGCTGGGAATCTGGACCGTCCTGTGTTGTGGTGAGCGGTTGGGCAGCGGACTTCAGGCCCGAACATTAACTGTGTGCATGTGTGTTGCTTTAAGATTTGCATCTGGGATGAAACTTGGCCTCAGATGCACCCTGGAATCAGGTATCATGGCAGACAAACTGCCCTCTAGTGGTGGAAATGCATGTGTAGGTCACAGTTATTGAGGTCAGCAGTGCCACAGCATCATGGGTTTCATATATCAAACCAATTTGGACAAGATCTGATTTAGAATTGGTGACTTTGTTTGCTCTGTGTTTGTCTCTTTTGAGTGTTTTCTACTCAGACTATGCTATATGTTTGTCTATAAAGCTATTCTTGTCTATGTATCTACTAGATTTCCTCTCTAAACTGCACTGTGTGATTGATAGTTATGGGAAAAAAATTATGTAACAAAGATTTCAAACAAAAGGCCTGCTGAATTATTCATATGCTAGCATCTCCTTGGTTTAATTTTTCTCTTGGACATCAAACAAAGATTTGTTTTAAGATGTTTCAGGTATTTGAAGCCCCTCGGGCATCTGGCAGAGTTTTCGCCGCAACTATTTCAAGTTCGGCACAGAAACCTGCACACAGACCTTCCCTACACTCACCAAATTAAAAACAGCAGGAACCACGAAGGACAAAGAAAGATGTGGGGTGAGAGAAAAAGAGAGAGAGGTGACCATAGAGAAACACAGATAACAGAATGGTATATTAATAAGATTTGATCATAGGTCACATGGCTGTGTTCCTCAGAGAGTGTGTGTTTACATGTGAACCTGAAAGTGATACGACAAACACATTCTTCATTTCAAATGATGACAGGAGAGATCCATCGCCTCAGACACGGAAAACAGAAACAGCTGCCAAAGAGGAGAGACAGAAATAAACCTGTAGAATGTTACGAACAACAGAACGACAGACGGATGGATGGATGGATGGATGGACAGACAGATGAGTAGATGAATAGATAGACAGATAGATATATGGATGGATGGATGGACAGATGAGTGGATGAATAGATAGATGGACGGTTGGTTGGATGGACAGACAGATGAGTGGATGAATAGATAGACAGATAGATGGACGGTTGGATGGATGGACAGACAGATGAGTGGATGAATAGATAGACAGATAGATAGATGGATGGATGGACAGATGAGTGGATGAATAGATAGACAGATGGATGGATGGACAGACAGATGAGTGGATGAATAGATAGACAGATGGATGGATGGACAGACAGACAGAGAGATGAGTGGATGAATAGATAGACGGATGGATGGATGGATGGATAGATAGACAGGCGAAAGGATTTTTAGATAGATAGATAGATAGATAGATAGATAGATAGATAGATAGATAGATAGATAGATAGATAGATAGATAGATAGATAGATAGATAGATAGATAGATAGATAGATAGATAGATAGATAGATAGATAGATAGATAGATAGATAGATAGATAGATAGATAGATAGAGATGGAAAGACAGACAGACAGACAGATGGATGGACAGATGAGTAGATGAATAGATAGATAGATAGATGGATGGATGGATTGATGGACAGATGAGTGGATGAATAGATAGACAGATGGATGGATAGACAGAGAGATGAGTGGATAAATAGCTATATACAGATAGATGGACGGTTGGATGGATGGACAGACAGATGAGTGGATGAATAGATAGACAGATAGATGGATGGATGGACAGATGATTGAATGAATAGATAGACAGATGGATGGATGGACAGACAGATGAGTGGATGAATAGATAGACAGATAGATGGATGGATGGACAGATGAGTGGATGAATAGATAGACAGATGGATGGAGGGACAGACAGACAGACAGAGAGATGAGTGGATGAATAGTTAGACGGATGGATGGATGGATGGATGGATAGACAGGCGAATGGATTTATAGATAGATGGACGGACAGATAGACTGATAGACTGATAGACAGATAGATAGATAGATAGATAGATAGATAGATAGATAGATAGATAGATAGATAGATAGATAGATAGATAGATAGATAGATAGATAGATAGATAGATAGATAGATAGATAGATAGATAGATAGATAGATAGATAGATAGATAGATAGATAGATAGATAGATAGATAGATAGATAGATAGAGATGGAAAGACAGACAGACAGACAGATGGATGGACAGATGAGTAGACAGATGGATGGACAGATGAGTAGATGAATAGATAGACAGATGGATGGAAAGACAGACAGACAGACAGATGGATGGACAGATGAGTAGACAGACAGATGGATGGACAGATGAGTGGATGAATAGATAGACGGATGGATGGATGGATGGATGGATGGATGGATGGATGGATGATGGATGGATGGATGGATAGGCGAATGGATTTATAGATAGATGGACGGACAGATAGACGGACAGATAGACGGACAGATAGACTGATAGATAGATAGATAGATAGATAGATAGATAGATAGATAGATAGATAGATAGATAGATAGATAGATAGATAGATAGATAGATAGATAGATAGATAGATAGATAGATAGATAGATAGATAGATAGATAGATAGATAGATAGATAGATAGATAGATAGATAGATAGATAGATAGACAGATGGATGGATGGATGGATGGACAGATGAGTGGATGAATAGATAGATGGATGGATGGATGGATAGACAGAGAAATGAGTGGATGAATAGATATACAGATAGATGGACAGACAGACAGATGAGTGGATGAATAGATAGATGGATGGATGGATGGACAGATGAGTGGATGAATAGATAGACAGATGGATGGATGGACAGACAGACAGAGAGATGAGTGGATGAATAGATAGATGGATGGATGGATTGATGGACAGATGAGTGGATGAATAGATAGACAGATGGATGGATGGATGGATGGATGGATGGATGGACAGATGAGTGGATGAATAGATAGATGGATGGATAGACAGAGAAATGAGTGGATGAATAGATAGACGGATGGATGGATGGACAGATGAGTGGATGAATAGAGACACAGATAGATGGATGGATGGACAGATGAGTGGATGAATAGATAGACAGATGGATGGATGGACAGACAGACAGAGAGATGAGTGGATGAATAGATAGACGGATGGATGGATGGATGGATGGATGGATAGATAGACAGGTGAATGGTCAGACAGATGGATGGACAGATGAGTAGATGAATAGATAGATCAGGGATGGGCATCTTCGGTCCTGGAGGGCCACTGTCCTGCAGGGTTTAGCTCCAACCCTGATAAAACTCACCTGCCTGTAGCCTTCTAGTAATCCTAAGGCATTGATTAGTTGGTTCAGGTGTGTTTGATTAGGGTTGGAGCTAAACTCTGCAGGACAGTGGCCCTCCAGGACCGAAGATGCCCATCCCTGAGATAGATAGATAGATAGATAGATAGATAGATAGATAGATAGATAGATAGATAGATAGATAGATAGATAGATAGATAGATAGATAGATAGATAGATAGATAGATAGATAGATAGATAGATAGATAGATAGATAGATAGATAGATAGATAGATAGATAGATAGATAGATAGATAGATAGATAGATAGATAGATAGATAGATAGATGGATGGATGGATTGATGGATGGATTGATGAGTGGATGAATAGATAGACAGATGGATGGATGGATGGACAGACAGATGAGTGGATGAACAGATAACAGATAGATGGATGGATGGATGGATAGATAGACAGGCGAATGGATTTATAGATAGATGGACGGACAGATAGACTGATAGATAGATAGATAGATAGATAGATAGATAGATAGATAGATAGATAGATAGATAGATAGATAGATAGATAGATAGATAGATAGATAGATAGATAGATAGATAGATAGATAGATAGATAGATAGATGGATGGATGGATGGATGGATGGATGGATGGATGGATGGATGGATGGATGGATGGATGGACAGACAAACAAACAGACAAATTGATGATAGATAGACGGACGGATGAATGTGTTCAGACTGTAGACTGCACATATCAGGCTCAGAGCAGTGTGATAAAGCGCTGGACTGCCTTTTCTAGACGCGTTACGCTGCTGCCATCTAGTGTTGCGTCTGGGTGTTGTTTTTTGTACTGATTTCCACTGATCCACTGTTAGCCAATCATGCAGAGGTCGCTAATGAGCTGCTGTTGATTAATGAGAATCTGATGAGTTTGAGTCAAACCTGCAGAGGAACCGAATGCATGGCTTCAGTTCAGGATAAAGTTGCTGCATTAAATACTGCGGGGAAATTATACAGTCCCATGAACCGACCTCTCGGTAACGTCAACTTTAAGCTAGTGTGTTTGAATTTTATGGAAGATCACATTAAAATGGTTTTGTGTTTCTTCAGATCACAGATTGATCAACAGACCTCAAGATGAACAAACCAACAAGGTTCAAAACAAAGAAACCTGGAGCCGCATCATCAGTGTTCTCCAGGCCCAAGTGAAGGTCAAGAAACGCTGGCAGCATCTGAAAGCTCACGAGAGCTGCTTCCTGGGCTCTGATGCAGTGGAGGTCATCCAGGCTCATCTTACTCAGAACCAGGTTCTCGGAGATGCCCTGGTCTCCAGAGCCATGGTGGCACGGCTGTGTCAGGTGCTGCTGAACTGTAAAGTGTTTGAGGCGGTGGGAACCACCAGAGTCCTGGGGAAGATCAGTAAAGCGGGAGTCTTCCAGGACAGCAGCAGCAGCCTCTACAGGTTCCTGAACGCAGAGGACCAGTCCATGGACATGCTTGAAGTGGCTCTTTTCCCTCACAGTGAAGAGAGCATAATGAACATCACACCATGCAGGTGTTTCAGACCGCTGTAGATGTTTATGAATGCTTTTATTCTGCATTTGAGTTATAATGATTGCAATTATTGACCTTTTGTAGGCAGGACATCCTGTTGTTCTCTCATAGCACACCTGTGAAGCCAGGCCAGGCGTTGGATCGTCTCATGGAGAAGCTGGACTTGACCGGACTTGTCGGTTCTCCTCCCAGTGAATATCTTCCACCATCTGGTGAGACCTTTGTTCAGGTTTCGTGTGTGTTTGAGGTACAAAGGCTGTGGTTGTAATATAATATAAGACAATAATATCATTTCATGCTGCGTTTAATTCAGTGATCTAACTAAATAAACATCAATTTTAGTTAAAGCTCATCTGCCTCGGTTTAAAAACGAATATATAATTGACTTTCTCTTATTTTAAACTCGTAATTATTTTTTATGCAACTCTGGTGTGGTGGTATGCATATTGCAACATGTTTTTTAATCCAATTTTGTTTCAAATATTTAAAAAAAGCTTGTCTGCCTCAGTCAAAAATCAAATAATTTTTACATATTTTAATGTCTCATAATTATCTTTATTTAACTCTGAGGTGGCAATGTATGCATAGCGCAATATCATAATAATAATTATTATTTTTAAACAAAATTGGATTTATAATTTTTAACATTTCATGTTGCAATATGCACACTGCCATGTCAGAATTAAAGATAATTATGAGATGTATTAAAGGGTTAGTTCACACCAAAAATGAAAATATTGTCATTTATTCCTCACCCTCATGCCGTTCCACACCCGTAAGAAGACCTCCGTTCATCTTCAGAACACACATTAAGATATTTTTGCATAGGGGGCAAAGCAATGTCCTCTCTCAAGATCCATTAATGTACTAAAAACATATTTAAATCAGTCCATGTGAGTACAGTTGTTCTATATTAATATTATAAAGCGACGAGAATATTTTTGGTGCGCCAAAAAAAACGAAATAACGACTTGTATAGTGATAACCGATTTCAAAACACTGATTCATGAAGCTTCGGAGTGTGTCGAATCAGCGAGTCGATTCAGTGGTTCAGAGTCAAGTCACGTGATTTCAGCAGTTTGGCGGTTTGACACACGATCCGAATCATGATTCGACTCGCTGATTCGATACATTCTGAAGCTTCATGAAGCAGTGTTTTGAAATCGGTTATCACAATATAAGTCGTAATTTAGTTTTTTTTTTTTTGCCGCACCAAAATATTATCGCCGCTTTATAATATTAATAGTGAACCACTGTACTCACATGGACTGATTTAAATATGTTTTTAGTATATTAAAGGTCCCGTTCTTCGTGATCCCATTGTTCAAACTTTAGTTAGTGTGTAATGTTGCGGTTAGAGCATAAATAATACCTGTAAAATTATAAAGTTCAATGCCAAGCGAGATATTTTATTTAACAGAAGTTCCCTTTCAAAGCCTACAGCAAACGGCCGGCTTGGACTACATCCTGGTACTTCCTTCATAAATGACGTCAGTAGAACAGACTAACCTCCGCCCACAAGAATACGCGAAAAAAGGGGGCGTGGTCTTGTTGCTGTCCCACGTGGAGAAGAGGACGTGTCGCGTGGAGAAAAGGAATTGTTGCGTTTGAGTGTGTTTGTCGCCATGTCGTCGAGACGCTGTTATTTTCATCCCGGAGTCAAATCACCTTTGTTTGGCTTTCCCAGGGACGCTGTAGAGATCATTGAGCGCATACATCACCCCGTTAAGAGGCGTGACCTTTCCACGTGCGCTAAGCTGCTGTCGAATCACAACACAGGAACCGTGCCACGTTCGCTAAGCTGCGGTCAAATCTCAACACAGGAACCGCTGGCACAATCAGAACTCGTTATGTATTTCTGAAGGAGGGACTTCATAGAACAAGGAAGTCATCAGCTGTTTTTAGGACAGAGAAAACAGCGGTATACTGATAAGTAAATTGTGTTAAAAATACTGTGTTTTTTTACACGCGAAACATAAACACATGTTATATTGCACACTGTAAACACAATCAAAGCTTCAAAAAAACACGAAGAACGGGACCATTAATGGATCTTGAGAGAGGAAATTGCATTGCCCCCTATGCAGGCCTCACTGAGCCTTCGGATTTCAACAGAAATATCTTTAATTTGTGTTCCGAAGATGAACGGAGGTCTTACGGGTGTGGAACGGCATGAGGGTGAGGAATAAATTACATTATTTTCATTTTTGGTGAACTAACCCTTTAATATAAGAGTCACAATTATTATTTACATTTTTGACTTTGAGGCAGACAAGCTTTTTTAAATATTTGGGTTTTTAAAAATAAAAAAAAAGGCTTCTAGGCCTCAAAGTATATATAAAATATTCCACCTCAGAGTTAAAGTATCTCATAATTAAAGAATTATGACATGCTTTAACTATGAGGTGGAATATGTTATACATTTTAAAACAAAATAAAATGCATTTGGATGCAATTAATCATGATTAATCGTTTGACATCAATAAATCCATGTATTTATTAATTTCATTTATAATATTTTAAGTAAATAAATATTTATAGACGGGCCTACTGTTTAATTCAGCAAATACAAATAGCATATAGTTATCACTATGCAAAATAATATTTTGTAATTTTTACAGTCTGATCAAATAAGACAATGAAAGTGTTAAATTATGATATTTTGGAAAAAGCAATAAATAGTGTGTATGTGTATATATATATATATATATATATATATAAGGGCTGTCAAAAGATTAATCACGATTAATCACATCCAAAATTAAAGTTTGTGTTTACATAATATATTTGTGTGTACTCTGTATAATTATGTTTATATAAATATTCATGTATATATTTAAGAAATATTTGCATGTATATACTGTATACATTTATATAATTTATATTATATATAAATATAATAATTTTTTTCTTAAATATATACATGCTTGTGTGTGTTTTTATATATAAATAATAATTATACAGTTCACACACATATATTATGTAAACACAAACTTTTATTTTGGATGTGATTAATCTTTTGACAGCCCATATTATATTTATATATATATATATATATGTATATGTATATATGTATATGTGTATATATATATATGTGTGTATGTATTCAAATAGCCTAAGTGCAACTTTGCTGGGTTTTTTTTTTTCAACCCGCTTTGTATTGTTACAATGTTGGTAGTGTGTGTGTGTGTAAATGAACATGGTTTACTCGTTCTCCGTGTTACATGGGCTGAGAAATTCACGTTTATTTGTCAGCAAAAGTTTGGCGGACTTTTGACAGCTCCACAGCTTTCGTGAAAACTACAGATTATACTTTTATATAATGGATTATGATTTTATATTTTTGTATCAGGAACAATAGAAGTCAACACCATTATGACAAAGTTTGCTAAAAAGTATTTCCTACTAAAGCAAGGTAGTATTTTACGGTATTTGGCCTTGGAAGCAAAGTCCCTTTTAAGACGAGTCATTTCACTCGGTGGCCATCTTTGAAATGCCTTTCGTGCTCTTTGAATGAGGAAACATCAAATTCTCCAAAACTGTTCGCCAAGCTTACGATTACATTTCATATTTGAAATCACCAATGAAATCTGACTACAACTGTCTAATACATTTTGTTGATAAATGCTGATTATAAATCATGATGAGATACTGATTTTTCAGCCTGGAGGAAGCTAACACGCATGCACAGTTACACGTCTCAGAATGCTTGACTGTAATAAGTAATTAGAGTGCACCGTCTTCCTATATATAAACGGTGCGTCCCAATTCACATACTATCTGTCCTAAATAGTATTTGAAAATAGAATTGGTACGTCCCAAACCGTAGTATGTTGAAATGAGTGGTCTACTATTTCGAAGTGCAGATCCGTGCTCACTCTAGCATCTAATATTGCCCACAACCCATTGCGAGTTGGATGATGATTCAATTAGAACTACAAACGTGGATAAAAACTACAAACATGACGGATGTGCGAGTCCGACGGTTACATAGCAAGGTTTAGATAAAGAGGCTTGAGTGATCAATTATCAGTATCTAACCTGACAAAAAGATATTTATTCAGTTTTATCCACATTATATTTCATATGCAACAGCATTGAGAACTTTTGTAATGATACGTTTGGCCATTAACTTTAAATGCTTCATCATATTCAAATTGCTAACACATGAGGAGAGTCTCCGTATGAAAGACCCACGACATTTCTCTCCGATACGATAGGAAATTAAATTAAACTGAATGTGGAGGATTTTATCTGTGAAAAGATGATGGACAGGACAGTTTAAACAGTGACAGGATACACATCCCGAAGCGATGGAGCGTCCATTAAAGATGACAAAGTAGTAACTTATGTCCCAAAGCTTGCCTGCTCTTCTGCTACACACTCAAAATATGCACTTTTTCTTCACAAAAACAGTATATACTTTTTAGGACGTAGTATAAGTAGGTGAACTGGGACGCAGCAAAAGTCTTTGCTTGGATGGCAATATGCCCAGTGCATTATGGGTGTTGAAGTTTTCCTACATGTTTGGCCAAATGAAAGACAACAGCCTTTTTTCCCCCTCGGTTTCCTCTAATAACACATATTTCAAAAAACATTTCGTGTTTATACAGTACAGGCAGCCAAGTTTTATTGAAAGCCAGTTTTTGTCCGCGGTGATATACCCCTTTAACAGTGTGACATGAACTCCTTCAGTGGTCAGAGAAGTGTGGCATGAGCAGACGGTGCAGAGGCTGTCGCAGCTGATAGAGCTCCCCCTGCTGGAGGGGGTGCTGAACTGCGCAAAGATTGTTTCTCCCCCGTCCCGGGGCAATAATAATGAGCCGGACCTGCTCTACACCAGCAACTACCTTGACCGAGAGGTTCTGAAGGCCTTCAAAGAATCACAGTGAGAAATCTTTACCTTTTAACCGTCAAGAAATGAAACCTCGGATGGACCTAATAATTTGTCTTCCTCCATCTAGAGCTGATGATTGGTTGTCTGCAGCCATAGACCTGCTGGATTTCCTTCCGGATCATCTGGTGGTGGAGGTGAGCAGAGAGATGCCCACGTTCTCCTGTGAGGAGGAAGAGGTCACACCCTCAGGCCATGAGGAATGTAAATTACTGCTCTTTCATGTGCTGGATAAACACTACGGACCAATGGAGCGCAAGCCTCTCCTCTGTGACAGCATGGCAGACGTCTACACCGAGATCATGGAACTCCTGGGTGAAGCAGACGCTCCTCAAATGATTCATTCTTTCCCCAAACAATGTTAGTCTTTGTGTCTGAGCATCTGTTTACCTGTGTATGTAGCGAATGGGAAGTTTGAAGGAGCGCTGGAGGTTCTGCAGCTGACGCTGAAGCTGCTGTCTGCGTCTGCACGCGAGGAGCTGCGCAGACTGCTGGAGTTTATGGCAGCGGCTGCAGACGCCACCAGTGTCCGGCTGCACAAAGAAGTGAGGAGTCATAATGCATGCGACAAGTTATTCAGCGCACACCTGTCATGTTTACACTTGTTTTCTTCAGATTGAAAACCGGGTGGTTGTGAAGAAGACGTTCACCAGAGCCGTCATCCAGAGCAAGAGTCTGACCAAAGGAAAGATGGACCTGCTGATGCTCTTCATGCTCGACAACCACCAGGAGATCTTCAAGGTTTCTCTCATTGATGAGTTCAGAGAGTGATGATCATTACAGAGAGAGGCTGTTGTGCATAACAGTGTGACTTTTTTATTAGATTCCAGGTTCTCTTCACAAACTGGTCAGTGAGAAACTGGATGACATTGTGAAACACAGAGATTCTACAGCTGCCGGTATGATGTTTACAGTGTTTAGTATATAACTAAGGCCCCGTCCACACGAAGCCAGAGCTTTCCCCATCCAATCTTTTTTTTACCCCTTCATTTCAAGAAATATCTGCGTACACACGAGAGCACTGAAACCGACTCAAAATGATGTAATATACATGCCAGGCCAGTATGTGGCGCTGTAATTCTGCCACAGAAACACTAAAAACGGAGAAGAAGGGGTACAGCAACGGTCAGAAGTGAGGCACAATAAATAAATGTGCTGTTTTATTAACGCCTACACCTACCTCAACCCTAAACCTACCCTTACAATAATGCAAATACAGTCATTAAATGACGCAATGTTCATGTGCGCATGCCCAGTGCCCGTAGCTGTATCCCTTTCTAGTCTTTCCCGTGCGGGATGCGGTGTGATGACATCACTGTTTCACAAAATATACGGATTGGCTGTACACACGCAAGGGTGTCGTTTTCAGATTTATCCACTCTGGGACCCGGTTTCAAAAAATATCCGATTCATGCTCCCAAAATGCCGTATCCGTACGAAACGCTGATAAGGTACAAAATTTTTTACGTGTTCAGCAAAACGCGTGCGTCTCCGTGTGGACGGGCCTTATTTTTTCTATTCTTTTTTGTATTTAAATGAGCGTTTATATTTTCAGGTTTAATTCTTTAATTTTTAGTAATGATGCTTTTGTTGTTTTAGATAACTTTTTAGTTAATTTAATTACAGTGAGTAATTTAGTGCTTCAACTTAAAACTGAAATAAGTTTATTATAGTTTTTATTAAGACTTTAATACCTTTTATTTCATCTTTCATTTTAATTTATTTGCCAAGACAACATTAATTTTTTTTTTAAATCCAGGTTTATTTATATAATTTTTTTTAATTATTTTATTCATAATTTATATACATTTATTTAGTTATTTTTAGTTTTCCAACTTTCATTTTAATTGGTTGCATGCCGTGGCAACATTTCAAATTTTCATTTTACTTTTTTTCAATCTAATTTTTATATTTAATTTCAGGTTTATTTATTTTTATATATTTGTAGTTATTTTAATTTTTTTTTTTTATCTAAACAACAATAATAATAATAATAATAATAATATCTATTTAATTTGTATTTCTCATTCTTACTTGACATTTAAAAAAATTTAATCTAATTTCATTTCAGGTTTTTATTTATTTATATTTTATTTATTTTTTTCCCCAACTTTCATATGAATTTGTTGTTTGCCAAGGCAGCATTTAGAATTTGTTTAGAGTTTTCCATCTAATTTTATTTCAGCTTTATTTTATTTGTATAGTATTGTCATTTTATTAATATTTTAATTGCCTATTTTTCTTTGTTCTCATTTTGATTTTAATTAGTTTAATTTTTAATAAATTATATGCTTTTGTCTTTTTTTTTATAATATTATTATTATTTGGGTTTATTTTAGTTTAGTGCTTTATTTAAATTAACACATGTTTTTTAATCATTTTACTTCTCAATAATAACCCTGTATATTTACTATTCTGTGACCATTTAACGTTGCCATGATAATGTTTGTGTATTTAAGCATTTATTGCATTTATCTTCTGAATGTGTAGAGACCCCACTTTGTCAGCGAGTGCCAATTGACAGATACACAGAGACCATAAAGGACACAACTAAAAATGAGCTGTACTCTCTCCTGAAAAACATAGACGAGAACACCAAATATTCCCTGAAAGAGAAGAAGCGACTCCTGGCACAGTTTTATAAGGGACATCCGGACATCTTCACGCAGTATTTTGGGTCTAGACTGAGCACACTAAACCTTCTTGAAGTATAAGTTCACGGTGTCCTGCAAATGCTTTTTGTGAATGTCTTTATCCAAATAAATCAAAATAAACATTTAAGTGTCAAATAAGAACAAGGTGTGTGTCTTTGAATAGTAGCCTATAAATGAGATTTTCCAGAAATTTTCCAAAATTGTTTTTGATAGACCTACAAATACAATATGCTTCATGAATAATACTGAAAATACTTGTGTATAACATTCATAGTTAGAATTGGGAGTGGTACACGAATAGATTGTTCATTTTGTGCAATATGTTCATAGCTAAGCTACATGGAAAAACGTGTTAAATTACAAAATGCAGCAGATATTTTAAAGGGATAGTTCACCCAAAAATGAAAATAAGCCCATGATTTACTCCCCCTCAAGCCATCCTGTATATGACATTCTTCTTTCAGATGAATAAAATCGGAGTTATATTGGCTCTTCCAAGTTTTATAATGGCAGAGAATTGTTGCTCAGTTTTTAAAGTGCATCTATCTATCATAAAACTGCGCCACACGGCTCCGGGGGGGTTAATAAAGGCCTTCTGAAGTGATACATTTGTGTAAGACTTTGAATTGCCACTGTGTATGAAATGTGCTATAGAAATAAAAAAAGAAAAAATATCCATATTTAAAACTTTATAGACTAAAACGTAACTGGTGTGCAATGTCGTCAGACGCTGCGTAAGCATTTTTGAACTGCGAGAGGCGGTACACTTTTTCTGTAAGTTGAATACGGAAGGCAATCTGGCGGAAGCTAGATATTTTACTTTATAAAGTTTTAAATATGGATTTTTTTCTTACACAAATGCACTGCTTTGCTTCAGAAGGCCTTTATTAACCCCTGGAGCCGTGTGGAGCAGTTATATGATGGATAGATGCACTTTTATGGACTAACGGCGCAACAATTCAAAGCTTGGATATATTTAATATAACTCTGATTGTATTCGTCAGAAAGTAGAATGTCATATACACCTATAGGATGACTTGAGGGTGAGTAAATCATGGGCTAGTTCTCATTTTTGGGTGAACTATCCCTTTAAGGCAGAAATCCTATTTTCTGGACTTTTCCTGCTAGCCTTGCTAACGTTTCTTGCTAGCTTTACTGTCTTTAATTATTAAAGTTGTGTGCTGTGTGTATATGTTTTGTACTGAGGCACTTATATTTACTTCGCAAGCATTTTATATCCTTAATTTACATTTGCTGAACGTCATCACAAACATCACCTTTTATCCAGCGTCCTGTGCCTTTAAAACTGATGCCTCTTCACGAGCGGCTGTGGCTCCGTCCATTCTTTACGCGTTTCAAACTCTGATTGGCTCATCAACGCTTGACAGACATAAGCCCGTCCAATCAGAATCCGATGCGTTGGGACACGTCACACAGAGCAGAGTGAGCTTCCAGCGGCCGTTCTCAGATCAGTTTGAGGAGTCGTGTGTTCCTATAGTGAGTATGTTTCCATAGCTGTTCCTGGATCAGTTCTAGTGCTCAAATCCCGCCCGGGTTTGATCCTGGTGTCTGGGCGCAGCTCAAATCTCCTCCCCGGATGCCCCAGAAACCCTAAAACACAGTCATCATCGCCACACACACAGTTTTTCGGGTCGTTCATGGTGCGGATCTGCGAGAGGAGGATGAAGTTTTTGGTGGCAGTCACATTGATCGTTGGCTCGGTGGTTTTCCTGCTTTTCCCGAGCGGATCAGAGGCGGATGAGAAGAAAAAGGGACCTAAAGTCACGGCTAAGGTACAGAGACGCCGCGCTACATTCACGGCAACGCTGAATCTGGCCTATTGCATACAAACGATATAATCCGAATTCGAGTGCGAATGTCTAATGTTGCATTCACACTTGCATTCAGCGCGCCAGATTCGCGGAGCCCATTTATTTTTGCTTGCAAAGCATCCGTGTGCTTTTTCATATGCATTTCCTGAAGTTCATTGGTTTTGTGCAGAATGTAATCTAACAATGGCTGGTGACACTATACAAATGCTTCATAATTTAATGTTGCATCAGTATTTATCACTTAAATTGCAGTCTAATGATACATGTGGTGTGTATGGCCTCGTGGAGGAGTGGAATTCCTTTACTATAATGCATCTGCACAACTGATTTTCCTGTATGACTCTGGATTTGGTTGTTTTCCCAGGTGTACTTTGACATTAGGATCGGAGATGAGGATGCAGGGCGGATAGTCATTGGACTTTTTGGAAAGACTGTCCCTAAAACGACGGAAAATTTCCTCCTGCTGGCCACTGGAGAGGTGAGTGTGTCTTTCCACTGGGGGTCAGTATTCCTGAATCACAGCTGAAATGTGACCTAAATGATGTGGTTCTGATTTCCAGAAAGGATTCGGTTACAAGGGCAGCAAGTTCCATCGGGTGATTAAAGACTTCATGATCCAGGGAGGAGATTTCACCAGGGGAGATGGAACTGGAGGTATCAATACTAAAAAACCCTGACTGAAATCAAGCTATCTTTGTTATTTATGTTATGAGATTAGAACTCAGTCATCAACCAATACTTCAAGTATTTTTTTTTTTTTTTTTTTTTAGATATTAAAAGGGCTTTGAGTGAGGTCGCTCGGATGCCAAACATGAGAGATTTCTAACGCATTTGTCTGTCATTTATGTAGGTAAGAGCATCTATGGAGACCGTTTTCCTGATGAGAACTTCAAGCTGAAGCATTACGGTCCTGGTTGGCTCAGTATGGCCAATGCCGGCAAAGACACCAACGGCTCCCAGTTCTTCATCACCACGGTCCAAACGCCATGGCTGGACGGCAAACACGTTGTGTTTGGCAAAATCCTGGAGGGCATGGTAAGTATCTCCACTTCGTCCAGCTGTGGAGATGTTAGCAGTTCTTCCATGTTTCTTTAACTTAACTCCTGGAATTTTACACATTACTCCAGTGACTGTGCTAATTGAGCATTTTATTTTATTTTTTTCCCTCCGTCTTAAAGGATGTAGTGAAAAAGATCGAGGCTACGAAGACAGATGGGCGAGATAAACCTCTCAAGGACGTCATGATCCACGACAGCGGCAAGCTCGAAGTGGAAAAGCCTTTTGCAGTAGCTAAAGAGTAATTTAAGTTTGAGGGAACAACAGGACTTTGGGTTCAAGGGGGTTGAATTTGGTGCTACTAGAATTCTAGTGGAAAGCGAATGCGTGTATGTGCTTGTTGGAGCTCCGCCTCACACCAATCCTGATCCGCGGAGCGGCACATCCTGGGTCCAGTTCTAACAGGCATTCCAATCGGTCAGATTTCTGACCCACTTCAACCTGCTTTTATAATCAAATCTTCAATAAAGGATCCGGGTTTTCTTAATGCTGTTGTCTTATTTGCTCTTTATTTAACAAAAATACTCTTCATAAAAAGGTTTCAAAATACAGATGAATGGCTTGCCACAGTGACCTTAACCCAGGTTTGAAATGTGAATTTCATGATGAAACGTCAAGGTTATATTTGACTAATTTTAAAGAAAAATATATCAAATGTAATCTCATAAGACCATGATTTGTATATGAGACAGCACAAACTGATTTTAATATGGTAACAAATAAAAATCAGTACAATTGTAATTATACATCACTGTAATATGTAATTAAACATTTGTTTTTGTGTGTGTGTATCATATGATTGCTGGGGCTCCTAAAAATAGTCTTTTAAATACATTTTCTTTCAGGTTGACAGTTTTGTAAGATTTGCATAATTCGATGTAAAAATGCAAAGGCACATTTAAAGCAGATGGAGTTGCTAGGCAACACTGCAGAGATTGCATTTATATTCTCTGTGGCTGAATCCAAAATCGCCCCCTATACCCTCAAATAGGGCATTATTTGAGGGGACAGCCATTTGTAGTGGTGTCCGAAACCATAGTGGACATTAATGAGTGCACTCATTCAATCCCACATTGCACCGCAATAAGTGTACAGCCTATGTACACACAACGGCTGTCCGAATTCACTCACTTTCACTCCAAGTGGACTGACGTAGGGAATGAGGGTTTAGGGGGTGATTTTGGATTCAGCCTGTGACTCTGGTGGTGAGCTGATGTCGCTTCTGTTTATGGTAATAGTGGGGATTCTGGGATACACAGGCTGCTCCGGTGCACAGGCGAGGCTGCCGGGTTTACCACAGCTCTTCTTGAAACTCACTTTGACGTCTCTGGGGTACAAACCCTGCAGGACACCGGCTGTCACGATATCAGGGAGATCTGAGGGGGAAATGAGCATAATATAATGTTTCTCAAGATGTGTTTTGGGAGTGTAAATATTGATCACGACAATCTGCCAGGTTTACCTGATTTGCGTTCAAGCTGGTAAGGGTCAGTCGAGAAACCAACTACTCGCTGATGGAATGACTGAAATCTATAAAAACACATCATGAATGCGGTTTAGAATAAATGAGTCTAAATTTGAATGCAAATGTAGGCGGAATAAAAAAGCAGGTCAAATGAGATGAGGATGAACATACCTGTATCCTTGCTCTTGACAGTCATCTGACTGGTTTTCACTGAAAAATGACAATTAGGACATTAATAACAAGTTAAAATTATTATTAATTTACTGAATATTGTTCTTAATTATTAAACTGTTACTAGTGGTTTTGGAGATCTTCTACAATAGGTTTACATGCATTCAAGGAAAAAACAAAAAACACTTTAATTTTCGCATAATATACATTGCATCAGCTCTTTTCTCACAGTGTGTGAAATGGTTAGAAAGTCTACTCTGCTTTTCTGAAAGTCTACTCTGCTCTGATTGGTCAGAAAGCCCAGTCTGTTGTGATTGGTCTACTGCTTACAGTGCATTTTGGAAACCAAACGGCCATTACCATATCTGAATTTCAGCTGTACCTAAGCACTTGACTTGATACACAGTGATACGAACGGTAATAATGGCATCAGTTTTACCATATCAATCCTTTTGAAGTGGAGTTTAGGGCTGCCCCGACTAAAGATTTTTCTAGTCAACTGTTGAGTCATTAGTCGGTTAGGGGAGAAATACTAAACCATAATTTAAAATATAAATTAAGCGCTCAAGTGTGCACATAAAGCTTAGCCTGACAAGCCAGACCCACATCAAGATGGCAGGGCTCAATCCGAGGGGCGGGATAAACGGTTGTCTTTCAAATTCCCTCTGCACGCAATAGGATAGCGCTAGTTATAGATTAAGCGGAGCTAGTTGATAGATTCAACTTTTGCCATATCCGGTCGGCAAAACTCTGAAAAGAATGACTTCAGTGCCGTTCTTTGTTAGCAGGGAAGTAGCAGGAATTTCACGCGTAACCGCCACAACTCTGTCGTCATTATGTTAAGCCCGCCCACCGACTCTATACACGCTGTGATTGGCCTGACGAGTTTGGTCTTTCAAGCTTGCAAGTCTACGGAGAGCAGTGTTGCCACAGTTACTTTGAAAAAGTAATCTGATTACTGATTGCGGATTACTCCTTTAAAAAGTAATTTAGTTACTTTTAAAATCAAGTAATCTGTAAAGTAACTAAGTTAGATTACAAGTTACTTTATTAGTTACATTCAGCAGCTGCTGACAACACCCCTGCTACCTCAACATAAAAATGACAACCGTTTTTGCCAACACTCACTTTAACAGTAACGTCAACAATGTATTTCCTGACATTTTCTGGAAAAAAAACATGTTTTAATAAAAAATGTAATAAAGACAGTCTTTCTTGACTTCCCTTAACATAAATACTCTCCCCGAGACGCAAGAAGAAAGCAAAAATATACATTTTTACTAAGGAAAATGACAAAAATAGTAACGCACAGTGATAAATTACTTTAATCTGATTACTGGTTTGGAAATAGTAACGCGTTAGATTACTTGTTACTGGAAAAAGTAGTCAGATTAGAGTAACGCGTTACTAAGTAAAGGCTTTGCCAATTCTTATGGAGATTTTTTCTGCAGCTACTAATTAAAATTTAGTCGGCCAAGCCTCTTCATGTCGGCTAACGTTTAGTCGACTATAAGAGAGCAGCCCAAGTGGATTTGCTTTGGCAGCAAAGAAAACAGCGACTTCTCGACAACATGAACCAAACTCTTCCAGTCTCAGCTACAACTACAGTGTTTGAGGGCGGGGCATTGTTTACAGGCAGCCAATGAAGACCATAGACTGGCATTATGCAAATGTGTTACAAGCATAGGTATGCTAGCCTGGTCCTACATTTCATTTGTACAGAGACTCTGGCCACTCTCCATTGACAAGCATTAACTTCCTTGAAGGCGGATCTGCCATAACCAATCGCTAACGTTTGGTCGTGACGCATGTCATCTCAAACTAGCGCACGTCAACGTTCTCAGACACTCCCTCTGTTTGCTGATTGGACCGTTTAAAATTTGACCGGAGAAAACCAGAGAATAAACCGCAATCCCAGACAGAGTACTGAAGGAAAATGAAAATTGACCGGAAGTACGTAGGAGGGCGGAGCCAGGCTATAGGTACGCAGGAAGTAAGACTGGAATTACTGTTCTTTCTTTTAGGAGACCATCACTTTTTGATTTATGACTCTTTGAAGGCAATATGTGAAAAAGCATAATAGGGGCACTTTGATGAATATTTAGAGACATTGCTAGATTACACTGTGATCTGGAATAAACACATACTCAGAGCTGCAGTTCTTGCTCGCTGAATGAAAATGTTTGACCTGCAGGAAGTCCAGGAGCTCTTGAGGGACAACATCAATCTGATACAGAATCACCTGCAATTGGCAGACAATGAAAAACAACATTACAACCTCAGTATGACATTATGTTAATATATTCCAATATATTTTATATATTAAAATTATATGTATACACCACAGTACAAAGGTTTGGGTGAGTAAGGACTTATTGAAAGTCTGCATTTATTTGATTAAAAATTGAAAAAATTGAAAAAAATACAGTAAAAACAGTAATATTGTGAAAAATTAATGGAATTTAAAATACAAATATGCTGATTTGGTGCTCAAAAACCATTTGTTATAAATGTTGATAACAGTTGTGCTGCTTAATATGTTTGTGGAAACTGTGAAACATTTTTTGATAATTAGAAATTGCTCAAAAGAACAGTATTTATTTGAAATAGTAAATGATTATTAATGTCTTTTGATCAATTTATAATGCTTCCTTGCTGAAAAATAAATCTTTCACACACAAAAACATCTTGCATATTAGTGTATAATACTAGAAAGCATAAAATAACAGTAATTATATTCTAATATACACCCAAAACAAAGCAATGAGGGGTGAGAGCGATATATTAGGGATATCATACAACTACTCATACTATAGTTGCACTGTAGCTATGCTGTACATAGACTGTGTTCAAAAATGAGAGAAATAATATAAAAAGGTCCTAAAATAGCATATACCTGGATGTAGTCTTCCAGCTCCTGTCGTCTTTGCTCCAGCGGTTTGGTTCGCAGGTGCTGGTTTCTCTTACTAGGGAAATCGGGAGCGCGCAAAATCTTCTTCAGCTTCCTGTGAAGCGTCTGAAATTCACTGTATCGCCGTAAAACGAAGTGTTTCCTTCCATTGAAGAGAATCTCCACCCTGAAGAGCTGAAATACAAGAATGTCCATGTCAAAAAACGCTGTAAATCAGACTTTAATCAAACTAAACTACATTGTGCAGATTATTCAGCAGCAGGAGGCGCCAGTGCTCATTCTCCTCAGTTTTGCATCAGTGCGCCCTCTAGAGCTCTGATGTGGTCACTTCAGGTTACAACAGCAGATAAGTAATTATTAATCACATTCAAGCATGTCATTCAGAAATACCAAAGACTATTCACAGTGAATTGCCTCTTCAAAAATGACTGTACAAATGTTTAGTCTTAATATAGGTCATGTAAGTGTACACAGGTTAAATCAGCACAGGTGTGGCCGTTCTTCAGGATCACACCCTGCAGCATTGAGTGGCTCTGTATAAAGACTCACGGGGCTTTATTGTCCACAACACAAAGAAATGTCAATGTGACATATCTAAACCCTTCGTCTCTAGAGATCCTGACAGAACAATAGCGTTTTACTGGTTCTGTCAGCCACTGAGCTCCATCTGAGATATTCATATTAAAAAACAATGTTTATTGTGAACTGCTTAACATATGAAGTATTATACTGTATAAACTGTGCAGTATGCAGGTGAAAAGAGAGATGTTAAAAATTAAGACTTTTTCTTTTGTTTTTGGACATGAGGTCATGTGACGACAACTGATATGTTAATTGTTGCATAATAGAAATAGTTTTGACTACTCGCAGGCAGAATTCAGTATACTTCACTTTAGGCCTACTCTACTCGATTGCCAGTATTGTACACCTTGGTGTGTGAGAGCAGATCTGAGAATTAGCCGTTTCCCATTTTCCACCCATAACAAAAGAACACAGAACATTCAGTTCCACCAAACATTTCCCACTGTGAGCTCAATCTTTCGCTTCTCAACACCTCAAATATTTTTCTCAGAGACAGAGAGAGAGAGAGAGAGAGAGAGAGAGAGAGAGAGAGAGAGAGAGAGAGAGAGAGAGAGAGAGAGAGAGAGAGAGAGAGAGAGAGAGAGAGAGAGAGAGAGAGAGAGAGAGAGAGGGAAATAAAAATGATTGTTTCTCGAGCATGTTTTGACAAGTCGGTGCTCAAGCATGCTCAACACGGTGATAGGAACTATCTATGCAATGTTATGATCTGCTAAGACTAAAATTAAGAAATATTCAATGTTAGTCAATGTTAGAATAAACTGTCAAACACCATAAATATGTATCCACTGTGAGAGACATAATCTAAAAAAAAAATCCAGAAATCACAATGTATGATTTTTTAACTATTTATTTGCATGATACAGCTGCAAATAAGTATTTGAACACCTAAGAAAATCAATGTTAATATTTGGTACAGCAGCCTTTGTTTGCAATTACAGAGGTCAAACGTTTCCTGTAGTTTTTCACCAGGTTTGCACACACTGCAGGAGGGATTTTGGCCCACTCCTCCACACAGATCTTCTCTAGATCAGTCAGGTTTCTGGCCTGTCGCTGAGAAACACGGAGTTTGAGCTCCCTCCAAAGATTCTCTATTGGGTTTAGGTCTGGAGACTGGCTAGGCCACGCCAGAACCTTGATATGCTTCTTACAGAGCCACTCCTTGGTTATCCTGGCTGTGTGCTTCAGGTCATGGTCATGTTGGAAGACCCAGCCTCGACCCATCTTCAATGCTCTAACTGAGGGAAGGAGGTTGTTCCCCAAAATCTCGCAATACATGGCCCCGGTCATCCTCTCCTTAATACAGTGCAGTCGCCCTATCCCATGTGCAGAAAAACACCCCCAAACCATGATGCTACCACCCCCATGCTTCACAGTAGGGATGGTGTTCTTGGGATGGTACTCATCATTCTTCTTCCTCCAAACACGTTTAGTGGAATTATGACCAAAAAGTTCTATTTTGGTCTCATCTGACCACATGACTTTCTCCCATGACTCCTCTGGATCATCCAAATGGTCATGGGCAAACTTAAGACGGGCCTTGACATGTGCTGGTTTAAGCAGGGGAACCTTCCGTGCCATGCATGATTTCAAACCCTGACGTCTTAGTGTATTACCAACAGTAACCTTGGAAACGGTGGTCCCAGCTCTTTTCAGGCCATTGACCAGCTCCTCCCGTGTAGTTCTGGGCTGATTTCTCACCTTTCTTAGGATCATTGAGACCCCACGAGGTGAGATCTTGCATGGAGCCCCAGTCCGAGGGAGATTGACAGTCATGTTTAGCTTCTTCCATTTTCTAATGATTGCTCCAACAGTGGACCTTTTTTCACCAAGCTGCTTGGCAATTTCCCCGTAGCCCTTTCCAGCCTTGTGGAGGTGTACAATTTTGTCTCTAGTGTCTTTGGACAGCTCTTTGGTCTTGGCCATGTTAGTAGTTGGATTCTTACTGATTGTATGGGGTGGACAGGTGTCTTTATGCAGCTAACGACCTCAAACATGTGCATCTAATTTAGGATAATAAATGGAGTGGAGGTGGACATTTTAAAGGCAGACTAACAGGTCTTTGAGGGTCAGAATTCTAGCTGATAGACAGATGTTCAAATACTTATTTGCAGCTGTATCATACAAATAAATAGTTAAAAAATCATACATTGTGATTTCTGGATTTTTTTTTTTTTGATTATGTCTCTCACAGTGGACATGCACCTATGATGACAATTTCAGACCCCTCCATGATTTCCAAGTGGGAGAACTTGCAAAATAGCAGGGTGTTCAAATACTTATTTTCCTCACTGTATATATATATATAATATTATATATTAAAATATTAATGCTCTTTTCCTTACAATGAAAGTGAATAGGCTGTCAAACATCATAAATATATTATATTAATTTATTATATATATTTTTAAATATATATTAATTTATAAATAAATATAAATGTTTAAATAAATGTTAAAATCATTTAAACACATATACATACATACATGTAAATAAATATATTAAATATTAAAAGATAATGATCTTTTCCATACAATTAAAGTGAAAGCTGTTGAACACCATATATAAATTATTAAATCTATACATTTTACTTATATATATATATGTGTGTGTGTGTGTGTGTGTGTGTGTGTGTGTGTGTGTGTGTGTGTGTGTGTGTGTGTGTGTGTGTGTGTGTGTGTGTGTGTGTGTGTGTGTGTGTGTGTGTGTGTGTGTGTGTGTGTGTGTGTGTGTGTGTGTGTGTGTGTGTGTGTGTGTGTGTGTGTGTATGCTCTTTTTCATACAAGTAAAAAAGCTGTCGAACACCATGAATATATATAAATATTAATTTACATAAATATACATTTACTTAAAAATAAAACATATTATAATTAGAAACGATTTGTGTTTACATAATATATGTGTGTCTGCTGTGTATAATTATTATGTGTATGTATTTAAAAAATATAATATATTTTTCTTAAATATACAGACACACACACACATGTATGTGTATATTTAAGAAAATGATGTTATATTTTTATAAAACAATTAGGCTTTATTTATATATAAGATAAATTATATATACAGTATATACATGCAAATATTTCTTAAATATATACATGCATGTGTGTGTGTATTTATATATACATAATAATTATAGACAGTACACACACATATAGTATGTAAAATTTTGGATGCGATTAATCACAATTCATTTTTCCCCAGCACTAATTATAATATAAATGTATAAATAAATGTTTAAATAGATAAATATATTACACATTATATACATTATATATTCCATACAATGAAACTGAATTTGCTGTTGAAAAACATTAATATATATCATTTTATAAATATAATATATATTAAAATAACATAGTAACATTATTAATTAATATAACAATAATAATATGTTGTTGTTTTTTTGCATTATTCACAGCACACAAGGACACATCACAAAAGTAAACGCATCATACAATACCAAGAAATTTCTGTATGATTTGTATGACTTGGAGTCCATATATACTACTTTTATGATGTTTAAAAAATTGTATTGGTGCATGGTAGCCTCAGTCCCCTTCCCTTTCATTTTATAGAAAACAGCAGGCAGGGCATTTAACATTTAAACAGAAAAACTAATGGTTTGGGGGGGAAACTAACACCCAAGGTTTGGAACAACATGAGGGTCAGTAAATGATGGTTAGTTGAACTATCCCTTTAAATCAGTGAATTCTACACAATTAGCCGTGAAATTCTAGTACACCGTCTACAGAACGTACGCCTTTGTTCTCGCTGAGCTTTCTGGGTAAAGTGAGTTAGTGCAGGCGGGTGGAGAGCATTCCTGGTTAACCATGCCGAGGACACACGTCTGTTTTGGGCGCCAGATTGTGTAGTGTGTTTTCGGGGTCACGAGCGCTCGATTTAAACCCAGTTTCTCCTTCTCTCGATCTTATAGAGCGCCCATTGTTGCTGATGTTCAGAGCTGGACATTTCCGCTAGGATGAAGAGCTTCTTTCGCACACACAGATCACTCTATTCATCTCCAGTACAGTGATACTCATCTTTCTCGGCTGTGACCTTTCGACCTCCATTCTCCTGAAGTTCTACAGTTCTCTGTGTTGTGAGATGTTGACTACTCGATCTGACAGGTGCGAGTGTGTGTTTGTCACTACGGCCTTGACTGACATCAGCATGTTGCCGTGTGGTTTGTGATTCAGCTGTGATTTAGCTGTTCTACTTTTAGCAACTGCCCCCGTTAAAGCCTCTCGTTCAGATTTCTGACCACAAAAGCTCCACCACTTCTGATAATAAAATAGTCAGATCATACAGAAACACAGGATGTGAGAGAAAGGCACACATTCTAGTTCAAAACTGTAAAATATGATTTGACTCCATCTGAACTGCATCATTTTAACTAGAGGATACACAAAACATCTTTTAAGTGTTTTGAAAGCACAGTGAGTCTCTTTCCTTTACTCTTGGCTGGGTTGCTTGCAGCTGGACTTCACACGACACACTGGTTCTACTATTTGAAAACCAGAGAGCGAATAAAAAATACGAGTAAAATTCAACATTTAGATCCAAAGTCTTGATGATAATAGGTTTTCATGCTTGAATGTTAAAAAAAATGCCTTTTTCCGAGTGTCTATTTACAGCAAGTGCAAATACTCCGCCCACTGACATCTGGTTGTCCGCAAACAGTGATTGACTGTCACCAAAGTCCTTTTCAAGGAAAGTCTGTTCACTCTGTGGCCATATTTGCAATGCCTCCGGGCAGCTATTTCAGGTATACAAGACCAAGTCCTCTCTATTTGAATGGGGGAATCCAGGAATCTCAAAATTGTTTGCCGAACTCACAATTAAATAACGCATTTTGATTCAGCAACAAAATCTGACCCATAAATCTGTCCCATAAATGTTGTTTCTTGTTCTCAAATAGCATTAAAAAAGCATATTTTTTAGGCTAGAGAAGCCAATGCGCATGTGCAGTCCTAATGGTGCGTTCACAACAGACGCGAATGAAGTGTTTCGCTCGAGTGATTTACATGTTAAGTCAACGCAAAGACACGAATAGCTATACTGCGCGTTCTGAGCGTTTGACGTGTGATTCGCGCAAATCGCGCAGTTGAAAAATCTGAACTTTGGTGGATATTCGCGCCGCGTTAACCAATCAGGAGCTTTCTCTAGTAGTGACAACAATGAGGACAAAATCATATGTGGATACCCGGAGCTGTGCGTACTTTATAGAAACAGGAAAAAAAAGAATCTTGCTTTGAAGAAAGTGAGTGAGGAGGTCGGACAATCTGGTAAGTTGTAAAAAACGCTCTTTACTCAATTTGAGCTATACATAGGGGTGATTTCAAGGTGATTGGGACACTTCTTGCCATTGAGATGACTTGTGAAAAAGTGTCCCAATCACCCTGAATTCACCCTATTTAGACTACAAGCTAACACTGGCAAATTGAGCTTATTCGCCGTATTTTAAAACAATCCAGAAGCCCCTCCCATGACGTGAATTCGTGTCTGTTGTGTAGTGAATGTCACGTGCGAATAAAGCGAGTAAACTCAAAATGTTCAAGTGTCCAACTCGCGCAAGTCGCGTCTGGTGTGAACGCACAGTAACACTGCAATCACACGGGACGTCGACATTGACGCTTGACCGAGGGCGTGTCTGAAGCTTGGTGCTAACGCGACCGCCATAGTGAGAGAGACAGCCAATTACATCACTTTTCCAGTATTGCATGAACGCAATTGGCTAGCGTCTGCGCTAGGGTATTTGCATAGGCGATCTGATTGGCTGACGTCTGCGTTGGCACTTGAAAAGTTGAAAATATTTCAACTCCGGCCGCGAGCAACGCCAGTGACGCGCTACGCAATGGAATCCACAATTAGGTTCATCAACGCATTCACCTATTCAAAGTAACTGAGAAGTGTTAACGCAGACGCCCTGTGTAAATGCACCGGAAGCACGAGTCTCAGGTTTCTATGGGAACCGGAGCTTCTAGCGGCAGCTGCAGTGACGCAATGACTTTACCGATCAGTGATTGGCCATTTTACTAGGGCTGTAATCTCCCAGTCGATAAGTCGATTATTAGTCGATACGTTTTGGCTCGACCAAAATTCTGATTGGTCAATTTTTTTGCCATCAGTTTTGCCGCGCCGCGTTTATTTCATCAAGGTGCGGATCCACTTGCCCGTGCAACACTTCTGTCGCGCCGCACTCCACTTTATTCCTGTGGGTGACGTCAAGCGACTTTAACGCGCCCGCAAAGCATTCCGGGAAGGCGGCGCTGCATTTGAACAAATTCTGCGCGTCAAAAAAGCTGGCCGAAGCCCATCTTTATGCACATGGAGACGGGGGGGAAGTCTCTCGCTGGTCCTTTGGTTTTCATTCCCCACTGGCTCAAACGGACGCCCATAGCGGTAAACTTGAGGAACGCCCATCAACATACACATGAGGGGAAGCGTCACAACACCACGCTTCAGTCGTGCTGCAAAAGTGGATCTGTACTGTCGGTTTTACCGCGTTCATTTCATCAGGTGGAAAGCACTAATTGCTAATGGGGGTGTTTTCAGAGCACCCCTGTTTCACAGGTAACAGTCTGTCTTCAGAACACCCCCTTGTTTCCACTTCTTTTGGATTAGCCCAACCCACTGGAGAAGAGAGACAGATTGAAGTACCGGTAGGCTAGTTTGCTGTATTTGTTTCATTTTGGGAGCGCTTTTTCTGCTCTTGATCTGGCTTGTTTAATAAATATTCCTTTTTTATTAAAGTGGACGGAGCTGAGCTTATCCTATGTTTGAACTGCACAGAGCGGCTGAAATTATAGTGTCTGTCAGTTATTATAATACATATGACAAAAACAATTGTCTAAATTATGTTGCAAAAGTTCTTGTGATGATATCACTAGTTGACAACATAGTACTATATTTTCGGAAATCATAGGCTATGATATTGCGCAGGTGCACGTGATGCAACGCTGTCAGAGCCGACAGACTCGTGTGTCAGACTCATTTCAGTGCAAAATAATCAGGTCAAAAACGATTTAATATACTGCAAATAGCCTACTAGTTTTTTATGTTTATTTATAACTCATTTAGGCAGACAACAAGGCTACCAAGTACTGCGCACAGTGCTAATTCATTTAACATTTTTTTCCTAACGTCATTTTTGGTCGATTTTTAGTCGAAAATTTCAGGACTTCAGTCGACCAAGATTTTCTTTGGTTGATTACAGCCCTACATTTTACTTAGAAGGCATATTGCGTGTTGATAGTTTCTTAACTAATAGATGTGAAAAAAGTATTTCTATATCTATAGTCTTTGTAGTTGCACAACTCACGAAATTCAATGACATCAATACTGTAGTTTAATTGTTTATCAAGGAACACGTGACCCAGTTGGTCGATACACATTCTCCAATGGTAAAGTCATGGACCCTTGTATCTCTTAATAATATGACTGGCTGCATCCGAAATTGTCCCTGATACCCTTAAATAGGGCACTATTTGAGGGGACAGCCATTTGTAGTGGTGTCCAAAACCATAGTGGACATTATCAAGTGCACTCATTCAGTCCCACAATGCATCGCAACAACAAGTGTACAACCGATGTACACTCAACGGCTGGAGAATACCCTTAATGCACTGTGATGGTAGTGCCGCAATGAATGAAATTGTTTGATTAAGGTTTATACATGTTAGTTTCCATGACAGAGTTCAAAGTAAATCTTTTCCTCACACTACTGGAGATGCCAGTTTCAAATCATTATTAAACTGCAAGCACAAATTACGCAAAAGCGGCAGCCTTTCCGGCGCATTCAGTGTCTGTATTCACTCACTCGTTTTCATTCCCTCCTTCAAGTCGACTATATGACTGGAGTAATGAGGGAATAGTGAATGAGGGTTTAGGGAGTGATGTGGAGCACAGCCCATCTCTGGTATGTGCTCCGATTGGTCGGCTGAACCAATGTGTTGGTCAACTGTTTCCGTTTCGAAAATTTCACGCCCCTTACCATAACCAGCTTCTCAGGTGTAAAAACTAACTAATGTCGCCAGTTTTGCCTTATCAATTCGATAAATTTGGGGTGGGAAAAACAGCGTCTCTTCGATATGGAGACAAAACACTGCTAACTCAATTCAAGCAGGCCCCGCCCCTTTTATTATGCGTATGCCGTGGGAATTATGTATATTAGCAATATTGTGACGTTTTGGTTCCCAGAGGAAAACTCGAGACTACAATAGAGGCGTTTCAGGGAGTTCAGAAACTGATATGGAGACTTCCTCTGGAGGGACTTTGAAACTTTGCCGATCTTTTTCATGCTCCAACAGCAACATCACACACTAAAGGAAGTTGAAAATATAAAAAAGCACAATGTCCTCTTTAAATGAGTTGAGATGTTTCAGACTGTCCAAAACGTGTTGCGTCAAACATGTTCTGTCATATTCCTGCTCCATTTATTCCTGTAAGCGATGCCAGTAGAGTTGTGCATCTCTATTCTTTAGAATTGCATATTTCGTAATTTTACCTTAGGCGTTCAAATCCGTTGAAGACACACCTTAGCACTTAACCAAATTGTTACCTTATATGTTATTGCATTTAAAAGCATGTATCTACAATGCTAACGTGCCCGTATAGTTCTCATGCTGCTTCCTAGTGAACGCAATGCAAACAAACCCTCGTTGTGACAAAAAAGGGCACAAAAAAGAAGCCATCCGTAGTCGGAAAGGTCATCTAAACGTTGCACCAGCCCTCTTGCATTTTACATTTCTACATTACAAGCAACGTTGCAATACTAACAGAACATGGCAGCAACGTTGGCACATAAATGTGTAAATAAACTTTTGTTATGCATGCATTTCAAATACAATAGCCTATATATATATATATTCAAAGTTGACAGTGCATCTTCTAATGATTTGAATCTGAAATACAAGGGACTGCAGTAATGTATCACAGAAACCAGTTTCTAAATATAGTAAACAAGATATTACAAAAATAGGCTACACTGTATTTCTCATTAATTCACTAAAGTTTTAAAGTAATATACACATAACTGTAGTTTATGCAAGGGAAGGATATGGCTAATAAATTCATTTTCAGCCATCAAAATTAATGACAGAACTACAACATCACGTGCGAAACGTCAAACTCACGTTTATAATATTTCAGTCCTAGCTGAGGAACCATATTCACGAGTTTCTGTCTGACTTACTTTGCGCAACTTTCCCGTCTCGTCCACTTCCCTCATGAGAGACGGAATAAAGACCTCAATGACTGGAGACACACACTGATGATCCAACATCCCAAACACAGATTACAGACTCAACTGAAGATCAGCAGCTCCGTGTGTTCAGCTCTATCCGCCAAACTGCGGAGTCCAGAGCTCCTCCTCCAAACACTCACACACTCACACTCACACACACACACACAGCTGAGAGAAATAAAGCCATTCATACAGAAGGACATGCTTTTGGTTAAGAAGAGCTTATGTAGCCTATGTGTTAAAGACCTGATAAAATGTATAAAGTAATTCATTAATTCGCATTAAATAAAAATACAATACAATATAAGTAAACAACTACAAGATGGTAAATACAAAAAACTGACGGATTAAAAATGAGTGCAGCGGCGCAATGATATTACGCAGCGCCTGAAAATAGTCCCCAGCGCTCTCTGTGTAAGGAGGTTGTCACGTTGGTTATGTTAGCCTATTTTCAGGCGCTGTGTAATATCATTGTGCCGCTGCACCCATGGTATGGCTCAAAGTTCCTTGATTATTATGCAGGAATGAGAGTATAGTTCCTAGAAATATCGGTCTAGAAAATCGCATCGCCTTAGTACACAATGTAACTATACACATCACAACATGTAAATAAGAAGATGTTGGCGTTATTTTGTCACTTATTGATCAGTAGGCTAGCTGGAGCCATTTACCGCCAGTCTTTGTGCTAAGCTAGGCTAGCGGTGGGTGTGTCAGACAGAGTTATGGCACGCAGGGAGATGAGAATGGGATGTATGGACTTATCTAACTCTGGGGGATATGGTGAATAAGCTAAAGTCCCAAAAAGTCGGCGTGTTCCTTTAAAGGCACAATATGTAAAAAATGTTTTTTGTAAATATCTAAAAAACACTTGCACAGTGTGATATATTTCATGCAGTTGTGTCCTTACATTATCCCAAAAGTTCCCAAGGATTTGTAAATCCAGAGAAATTCCCATGGCTCATCCACTGATCAAGGAGTCGGCCATATTAAGGGCTGTCTCAATTGCAGAATCCTTCCAGTGCACTGAAACGTTTGCTCCCTAAAAAGTCCCACAATGCACTGCAAAAGTGCATCGATGCTCGCTATGGCCCTGTCCCAAATGGCACCCTAAACCCTAACGGTCTTCCTCTGAGTCCGCACTTTCACGGCGTAATGAGGCTTTGGCTGCCGGGAAGAAGTCAAGGGCATTACAGTCAGTCTGGGTTAAAACAACGCAATTGCTGGGTTAGTCCATTTTCAACCCAATTTCGGTTATTTTTAACCCAGCATTTTTTAGAGTGTACACATAACGACAGATAACGATGCGATATATGTTTTTTAAAATAGAAACCATTCTTTTTGTTTTATTTCAGCATAAACATACATTGTTAGACAGGTAATGAACACAATCTAGCTACCATTTATAATTGATTTACTTCAGAAATGTTGCACACACAGTGGGGAGAACAAGTATTTGATACACTGCCGATTTTGCAGGTTTTCCCACTTACAAAGCATGTAGAAGTCTGTACTTTTTATCATAGGTATAGGGAGAGCGGGGCACAACCTAACGCTTTTTGACTTTCTCAGTTTGTGTAAATCCACTTGGGGTTCAGAGTATTTATTGTTTCCCACATTAATTGCACACATGTCTAGTACAATTATGTGGTTTTGTTTCATTAATACAGTGTATACTTTTTTCTTGATTTACCCCGAAAGAATGCAAGTGAAATGTGACAACATGCCCCGTAGGTGGGGTACATTGTAACGTGGTGGGGCACAATGTAACATGACCAAATAACAGCTTAAAATGTTACCTGAAATAATCAAAAAATATATACAATACAAACTAAAATATTTTGTCAACAAAATACAATCATTAACTTTTTAAAATAAAATAATGGCATTTTTTAATCATTAAAAATATAAGCATTTTTGAGTTTGACTACAAACACATAGCTAAATACAGCTATACAGCAGAGTTCAAAACAATAATAATTAATAATTTATGAACATTAACTCTCAGTCATTATTCACCCTTTTCTTATGGTTTCTCAAAAGAATTCATAAAAGTATAGAATATAATGGCATATTTCTAATAGGGGCTCATTGTAACGCAGTGTTAAAACACACCCCATCTGCACAACTGGGATTTAAACCGCGGCTCGTGTCTTCTGCTGTTAGATCAGCATTAAAGAACCATCTCAACTGTTAAATAACAGATATAAGATTCAAATAATATTGGATTTGTCTTATTTTAAATAAACACAAAAAAACGAGATGAAAACTAAGCTTAAGTAAGAAATGTACTTTTGCTTTGGTTAAATACATGTTCAGTAATATCTTCCAGAGATTTTTTAATTTTGGCGCTATTTTTTTTCTAAATAATGTTGATATGGCAACTAGTAAATACACTAAGTTTCTCATTCCGGCATGTGTGGAAAGGGTTAAAACATGCGCGTTACAACTAACCCCGCGTTAGGTTGTACCCCGCGTTCCCCTACTCTTCAACTGTGAGAGACGGAATCTAAAATCCAAAAATCCAGAAAATCACATTGTATGATTTTTAAGTGATTAATTTGCATTTTATTGCATGACATAAGTATTTGATTCATCAGAAAAGCAAAACTTTTACAGAGGTCAAACGTTTCCTGTAGTTTTTCACCAGGTTTGCACACACTGCAGGAGGGATTTTGGCCCACTCCTCCACACAGATCTTCTCTAGATCAGTCAGGTTTCTGTCCTGTCGCTGAGAAACACGGAGTTTGAGCTCCCTCCAAAGATTCTCTATTGGGTTTAGTCTGGAGACTGGCTAGGCCACGCCAGAACCTTGATATGCTTCTTACAGAGCCACTCCTTGGTTATCCTGGCTGTGTGCTTCGGGTCATTGTCATGTTGGAAGACCCAGCCTCGACCCATCTTCAATGCTCTTACTGAGGGAAGGAGGTTGTTGGCCAAGATCTCGCGATACATGGCCTCATCCATCCAATATGGTGCAGTCGTCCTGTCCCCTTTGCAGAAAAGCATCCCCAAAGAATGATGTTTCCAGCTCCATGCTTCACGGCTGGGATGGTGTTCTTGGGGTTGTACTCATCCTTCTTCTTCCTCCAAACACGGCGAGTGGAGTTTAGACCAAAAAGCTCTATTTTTGTCTCATCAGACCACATGACCATCTCCCATTCCTCCTCTGGATCATCCAAATGGTCATTGGCAAACTTCCGACGGGCCTGGACATGCGCTGGCTTGAGCAGGGGGACCTTGCGTGCGCTGCAGGATTTTAACCCAACAAACTGAGATGCTCTGTGTATTCTGACACCTTTCTATCTGAGCCAGCATTAACTTCTTGAGCAATTTGAGCTCCAGTAGCTCGTCTGTTTGATCGGACCACACGGGCCAGCCTTCGCTCCCCACGTGCATCAATGAGCCTTGGCCGCCCATGACCCTGTCGCCGGGTCACCACTGTTCCTTCCTTGGAGCACTTTTGACAGACACTGACCACTGCAGACCGGGAACACCCCACAAGAGCTGCAGTTTTGGAGATGCTCTGACCCAGTCGTCTAGCCATCACAATTTGTCCCTTGATAAACTCTCTCAAATGCCTACCCTGCCTTTGAAAAATGTTTCTTCGGAGATTATACAATTCTAAATTCTTCAGACCTGTGTTTTCTGAAGATCTAGAGAAAAAAAACAGTTCTTTGTGGATCTTTTTTGAGGGTTAAATATAAAGAGCCCATTGTATGTCAGTTAGCTGTGTGTCCTCGGATCATGAGTCTGTCATGAGATTTCTCATTTATAAACATTTATCACTCTTAATAAACTCTGTAATAGACTTTGGAGATGCAAGCGTGTCTACATTTATCTGTGCGTTAAACTATGCCTAGGAATGATCATTTCATTAATAAGAATGAGTTTATTTTTGTAAGGTCAGATGGACAGAGGTGCATCAGCACCAAACCTGCTGACCTCATTTCTTCTGTCTGAATACAGAATAAATGAGAATCACATGATTTCCCATGACACACAACCATTCATGCATTAACTGCTGACTCAACACACACTCCAGTCTGAAGATAACACACATTCCTGATGCTCAAGTGCTATTATCCCAGCTTTCCCACAACATCCCAACAGGAGGTTATAACTCATGCTCAGTGTAATTCCAAACCTAACAACTGATCGTGAACCCTGGACAATTTTTGACCAACAAATTGCTGGAAAATAAACAGGTTGAATAGTTTAATGATTAATGAATTTATACTTTTAAGGATTTTGGTGAAAGGTTAATTCCGCTGGAGCTGCAATGATTTTACCAGTAAACCTTCAATGAGGTCACATGAAACGGTCTTATTAAAGCTCAAGAGGAAAAAGCATTTACGATAAGAGTATTAAATGAGAGCTGCTGCTCAAAACAGAACAAATACTAAAAGAAGGAAGGCCGGTGAGGATCACTTCCTTCATTAGTCCGATGCGTGGATGTGGATCTTTGTTTGGAGTATTTAAATGACTAAATGGAAACAAAAAATGAAAACTTCAAATATTCATTAATAAAATAATATAAGCTAACATCCAGTTATGATCAGTGTTGATATTAATTAAATAATATTTTTCATTAAATTAAATAAAGCTGAAATAAAATATAAATATGAAAAATTAGAAAGCTTAAACTGAAATAAAAAAATGTTTTAAGTACTAAAATGACTAAAACTGAAAATTAAGCTAAATAAAAAAAAATGATAATTTTAAAAAGCACAGCATTATTAGCTAAAACGAAAACAAAAAACAATTCAAATATTAATTACAAAAATAATATAAGCTAACATCCAGTTGATCAATGTTGATAATTAAATAAAAATATTAAAAATAAAATAGTTTTCATTAAATTAAATAAAGCTGAAATAAAATATAAATATGAAAAAAACTAAAACAAAAATTAGAAAGCTAAACCTGAAATAAAAAAATGTTTTAAGTACTAAAATGACTAAAACTGAAAAATAAGCTAAATAAAAATAAATAAATAAATAAAAAAACTAAATTATTAACCAAAATGAAAATAAAAACGAATTCAAATATGAATTAATAAAATAATATAGGCTAACAACCAGTTGATCAGTGTTATTGATATTAATTAAAACATAAAAAAATTGTTTTCATTAAGATAAATAAAATTATAAATTATAAATTAAGCAAAACATATATACATATATGCGCGCTCACACACACGAAAAAAACTAAAATAAAATGTTTTACTTTTGTTTCTTTGAATTAAAACAGAAATAAAAAATAAGCTAAATAATAAAAAAAACTGATCAAATTGAAAAAAAGCTAATAAAA
Organism: Romanogobio albipinnatus; assembly: GCA_023566225.1. NCBI lineage: Eukaryota > Metazoa > Chordata > Actinopteri > Cypriniformes > Gobionidae > Romanogobio > Romanogobio albipinnatus. The sequence continues at coordinate 31,473,264 of CM042262.1, read as the reverse complement.
TTACTAAATCTTAAACTAAAATAAAAAATGAAAATAAAAAAGAATACAAACATTAATAAATAAAATAATATAGGCTAACGACCTATTAAAATAGTTTTCGTTTAGTTAAATAAACATATTATAAATAAAGCAGGAAAAATATATAGGATAAAAAAAACCCCTGATACTTTTCTTTAAATTGAAGCAGAAATAAAAAAAGCTAAATTTAAAGATTAATTTGTCAAATGAAAAATTATTTAAAAAACATAATTAAATAAAACCGAAATACTAAAACACACACACACTACCCCTAAACCTACCCCACACACACACACACACACACACACTACCCCTAAACCTACCACACACACACACACACACACACACACACACACACACACACACACACACACACACACACACACACACACACACACACACACACACACACACACACACACACACACACACACACACACACACACACACACACACACACACACACACACACACACACACACACACACACACACACACAAAAAGACTTAAATCAAGAGCTTTATATTTGTAATTAATTCTTTATTGTTTTCCTCAATAGAAGTGTCCATAGTGAAAAAAATACCAGCCCCCTTTTTCTTCTTATAAACAAACATTTGATTTTATGGCACCTGATGGTGAAGTCCAACCTGTGTGTGTGTTTTCAACACGTCATTACAGCAGGGCCCAAAACATCATTTATGAAGCAAACTAATACAAAACTAAATAAAAAAGTGTCTAATGATATAAATGACGATGAATCTAACAGACAGCAGCAAAATCTGTATAAAAAAACTTAATCTCGTGTGGAAACAATTCAATCATTAGTATTAGCGTAGCAAAAGTCTATTAATTATTATAACATGCCAAATACGGTTTGACACAAAATGATAACATGTTGGCATAAATGTCTAACAAATGTAAAATGAAGTAAATCAAGAGAAGAAGAATGAAAGATGAAAACGGAAAGCAGTTAAGACTGAAGTGCTTTGGGCTTCCTGTGAACGAGCGCCGGTATTGATACAAAACGCTTTAGGAGCGGCTTTTTAAATGCTTTACGTCAATTGAACAAGATCCGAAATCTATTGAAGATTTAAAACGAGTCAGCAAAAGGAAAATCAATCACTGATCGAGTGTAAGTGACACTGATCTCAATAGATAATCTAACCCTCTTTTACTTAAAATACAGAATCATTATGGTGTTTTAAAGTGTATATACCAATATTCTGGACTTCTGAAATGATCTAGGTGACCATTTGTCTCTGAAATCCCTCCTTGATAAGCACAAACCTCTTTCTGACAGGTCACAAGAAGTTTCTGGCTGTGCACGAGTGTGTGAATGAGCGGAGAGCGCCCTCTAGTGTAAACCATTGACGTGGATGATAAACGAGAGTTTGGTTGTATTCAGAAGAGGAAGACACCCAGCCACCACCACATGCGTTTACATCCCCAAAACAATAGAGTCAACGGAAGAAAAGAAAGGTGAAGATTACACTGAAAATATACACGGTACTGGATCAGAGTAACGGGCGGCCGGACAGATGATTTCCCTTCGCAGATTTCTCTTGGTTTATAGGCAAGAGGTAAAGAGTGTAGAAAGGCCTCAGTCATGGGTGAGTGTGTGTTTGAGCGCAGACGCCGCCTCATGCGATCGCTTTCGCCTCTGGCAAAAACGCCTCCCAGTATTTGATCAGCTAGAGGAGAGAAAGAGAGACAAATATCAATGACAAGTTTTCAGAGGCTTTTCAGTTCAAAAGAAAGGCGTTTTCTTGTACCTGTTGTTGCGAGTGCAGCAGTGACTCCAGATATTTGACGATTTGCCTCTTAAAATCTCGAGCTTTCTCTTTCTGTTAGCGAAGACATTTACACGAGCAGTCAGTCAGAAACATTACATACGAGAAACATTCATCAAAGTGAATAAAACATGTTTATTAGGAGCACTTCAAGTGATTCTGTTAGGCTATTTTAAAGGTTGCTAATGATTTCTGCTCTGATTGGTCAGATGGCCCAGTCTGTTGTGATTGGTCTACTCTGCTCTGATTGGTCAGATGGCCCAGTCTGTTGTGATTGGTCTACTCTGCTCTGATTGGTCTACTCTGCTCTGATTGGTCAGATGGCCCAGTCTGTTGTGATTGGTCTACTCTGCTCTGATTGGTCGGATGGCCCAGTCTGTTGTGATTGGTCTACTCTGCTCTGATTGGTCGGATGGCCCAGTCTGTTGTGATTGGTCTACTCTGCTCTGATTGGTTGGATGGCCCAGTCTGTTGTGATTGGTCTACTCTGCTCTGATTGGTCAGATGGCCCAGTCTGTTGTGATTGGTCTACTCTGCTCCGATTGGTCAGATGGCCCAGTCTGTTGTGATTGGTCTACTCTGCTCTGATTGGTCAGCTGGCCCAGTCTGTTGTGATTGGTCTACTCTGCTCTGATTGGTTGGATGGCCCAGTCTGTTGTGATTGGTCTACTCTGCTCTGATTGGTCAGATGGCCCAGTCTGTTGTGATTGGTCTACTCTGCTCCGATTGGTCAGATGGCCCAACCCGTCAAAATAAAAGTTCAGTTTAACAAAGTAATTGTGACAGGATTAATGTTGTACAGAAGAGCTACGTCTCAATGTAATAATAATATATGATTTTAATTTATACAGTGAAGAATATGCAGTGTTATTTAACATTAAACCTACTTAAAAAGCACAGTTTATTTCATATTTTCTGTTGTGTGTATATATATATATAAATAATATTTATGTTGGCCTGGTGAATGTTAAAAGGATCCAGTGTATGTTCATTAAAAAGTATTTGATAATGCAGCAATAAACTAGCTAGTAGGATATAAGTTAATAATTATTATTATTATTTTTTTACTTTAAAAACACTACAATCCTAATTAAATGTCAAAATTTCAAATAAGAGGGCAAGTGACAAATATCGATATCGGCCAATAATTGTTTGTTAAAATCGTTATCAGCTCCAAAATATCATATCGGTGCATCCCTAATTGTTACGTAGGATTGTAACAGGAAGTGAGACTGGAATTGCACAAACAGCTGTATTACACACTAGATGAAAGATAGTATCCAAAAAAGCATAACAGAGGCACTTTAATGCTAAGATATCTGATGCCAACAGGGAAATTAAGTCTCACATCAAAACGGATGACGTCTTTCTGTACAGTGGCTGAGATTCTCTCGAAGTCTCTCTCGAACTGCGTGACCTTCGCCTCCCACTGCAGGACGAGACGGTAGAGTAAGAGTTACAGATGTAAGTGCTCATCTATAAAAAAATAAAAGATCCAGCTAAACAGAAGCATGTTTGCGCAGTCACCTCAGTGATCTCATCCTTGGCCTGCTGGAGTTTGTCGGGTTTGTTGGCCCACAGGAGTTTGGCCTCAGCTTCTCTTTTTTTCTGCAGCATGTTCTCAGCGTCCTGCCATCGCTGCCACGCTTTCATTCTCTGATCAAAACACCCCTGGCAATGTAGAACACAAACGATTATTATTATTATTATTAATACTTGTAATACAGATTTTTTAGATTTAGATTTTTTTTTTTAGCATAATGATGCATACTCTGTGTACACTGAAGTGTTAAAAATGAAAGACTAAGTAATACACAGTAAATGTGACTGGATGTGTGTTTCGGTACCCTGACAGCTCCCAGCAGTCGTATATAATCGGCCAGCAGCTCTGAGAAGGTGAAGAAGTCGTTGGCGGCCTGGTCCTGATGGAGCTGCTCGATTCTATCTTCCACCTCGGCCAGCTGAGACAGAGCTCGTGACAGAGCCGTGTTATCCTCCGAGCTGCCCAACATCGCCACGCTCTTCGCAAACACGGCTGTGTTCCCAGACAACTCTGAAACACACATTCCACCCTCTAACCACTTTCTTTACAGCAATCATCCAATCAATATTCTTTTTCCCTCAACATATGTCACATTACAGAAAAAAATGTGTCGCAATACCCAAATCTGAATGCACTACATTTAAAAATAAAAAAATGATGATTTAAAATCCGAGATTGTAAGCCCTTCTGACCTTTCCTGTGATTGACAAGCGACTCCACCATGATGTGAAGTTTCCGCAACTGCTGTTCTTCATTTTCTACATCCTGGATCTTCTCATCAAACCACTGAAACCAACAAGCACACACACCTTTCTAGGTTCTGTTTATAGAGGAGCTCAGCGTGGGTCAGACCAGCATGTTTTTCCACTTACCACGTCCTGTTCGTTCATCTTTATGGTCATCTTACTCACAGCATCTGTGGCTTTGTTGAGCATTTTGAGGAAGCCTGCTCCACTCAGAGCCTGTGTGCCGACTGCTCTGGGCAACTAACACACAAAGAGTTATCATCACAACCGTGTTTTTGCATGTGAGGAATGAATGGATAGATCTGCACACGAGAAGATCACTTCTCTTAGGTTTATGTTAATGTTAATGTTGAGTTTTTCACTTTGCGTTGAAGCGGTCTCACCTCTTCTTTCTCTAAAAACTCTCTGACATCAGGGTCCTGCAGGAGAGACGGGTGACATACAACCCTCTGAAGATACCTAAAACAACACACAAACAATCCTCAAACTAAAATAAAATAAATATACTAATATTAATTACTACTAACATTATATTATCCAATCTAAATAATAATCAATAACATTAGATTGGATAATATAATAAATTGGGATGTAATAAAATGTAATGCAAGTTACATCCCTTATTATAGTCACAGACTATAATAAGCAATATATATCATATTATACTTTATCCAATCCAAGTAATTTTTCTGCCCTCATTAAATTACATTGCATTGTCAAATATAACAATGCATTATTCAATTGTATTTATTATTTAATAAATAATTATTATTATTACTAACATTATACTATGACAATTTTATCCAATCGGAATAATACTTCTGTCCTCATTAAAATGAAAATACATAAAATAGTAGTAATTAATATTATTATTATCCAATCTAAGAAATGTGCACACACACACAAATATATATATATATACACACACACACACACACACACATATATATATACATACATACATACATACATACAGTGAGGAAAATAAGTATTTGAACACCCTGCTATTTTGCAAGTTCTCCCACTTAGAAATCATGAAGGGGTCTGAAATTGTCATTGTAGGTGCATGTCCACTGTGAGAGACATAATTAAAAAAAAAATCCAGAAATCACAATGTATGATTTTTTAACTATTTATTTGTATGATACAGCTGCAAATAAGTATTTGAACACCTGAGAGGAGATCCGAGGGAGATTGACAGTCATGTTGAGCTTCTTCCATTTTCTAATGATTGCTCCAACAGTGGACCTTTTTTCACCAAGCTGCTTGACAATTTCCCCGTAGCCCTTTCCAGCCTTGTGGAGGTGTACAATTTTGTCTCTAGTGTCTTTGGACAGCTCTTTGGTCTTGGCCATGTTAGTAGTTGGATTCTTACTGATTGTATGGGGTGGACAGGTGTCTTTATGCAGCTAACGACCTCAAACAGGTGCATCTAATTTAGGATAATAAATGGAGTGGAGGTGGACATTTTAAAGGCAGACTAACAGGTCTTTGAGGGTCAGAATTCTAGCTGATAGACAGGTGTTCAAATACTTATTTGCAGCTGTATCATACAGATAAATAGTTAAAAAATCATACATTGTGATTTCTGGATTTTCTTTTTTTAGATTATGTCTCTCACAGTGGACATGCACCTACGATGACAATTTCAGACCCCTCCATGATTTCTAAGTGGGAGAACTTGCAAAATAGCAGGGTGTTCAAATACTTATTTTCCTCACTGTATGTATGTGTGTGTGTGTGTGTGTGTGTGTGTGTGTGTGTGTGTGTGTGTGTGTGTGTGTGTGTGTGTGTGTGTGTGTGTGTGTGTGTGTGTGTGTGTGTGTATGTATGTATATATATATATATATATATATATATATAAATAAAACTACTAACATTATTATATCCCGTTTAAGTCATTTTTCTGTTCTCATTAAAATGAAAATACATAATGATAGTAGTAATCAATATTATATTATATAGATAAATCCAAGTAATTTGTCTGTCCTCATTAGAATGAAAATACTGTATGGCAGCAACAATCACCGCCAATCATAGTTTGATGTTTTATATATAGATCTATGGAGAGGAATTTTAAACCAATGAGATTTCACTGGGGGCGGGGCTACTTAGTGCAACGTAACGAAAAGAACAAAAAGTTCTGACATGACACACTGATGACATGTGGCTGGTCAGGACGAGAAGCGTGATTCATCGCTTTACTAATGCAACTAGCAAAGAAATAATGTCATCTTCAGTAACAAACCTCTCTAGAGCAGCTCTCCTCCGCTCCACAAACTCTGCTGACGATGGATCCTCCTTCCCCACTTTGACTTTTGTCATACCTGGAAAACACACACACACATTTATAATCAAGCACTTATTCACAATCAGATCTGATGCATTAGCAAAAGCAAGTTTCTACCCAAAATGCTCTTCTCGGGTGGTGGAGGAATGATGTATCCATTCTGTGAGTGTTTCTCTGAGAGCTTTTCGTACAATCCCAGGAAATCGCTGAAGCGTCTGCGTACAGTAAACGTCTTGCTACGGAACATGGTTAACGACGTCTGAGAGAATGAGAAGAGAGCGAGATTTAGACCGTGTCGTATTGTGTGGTGGTAGTGTAAACTGCACAAGTAAAGAGAGACTGAAAAATCACCTGTGTTGAAACTTTGTAGGCCATATAAGCATTCATACCATCACCTGTAAGAAGCAGAGAGAGAAAAATCACCTCACATGCCCAAAATAAAACCCTAACATAACATATACAGTATGTGCTGTTAACCTAAAGCTTAAAGAAAAGGACTGGTTACACAAAGGGCACAGGTTTAGTCTCAATGATCACGATCTCCCAGCTGAAAAAAACCTTGACTAGCCTAAACTGGTCTCCCAGAATGGTCTGGTTCACTGGTTTTAGAAGGATTGTCAGTTTGTCCAATTAAACCAGTTAAAAGACCAGTTTGTCCAGGCTGGGTGACCAGCTAAAACCAGCAAACTAGAGTAATCCAACAAAATTAAAAACTCTCCAGATTTACATGCTTTAAGGACTTCTGCTATGATTGGCTAACCTCTTTGCATGTAAAATGTGCTATAACGCTCTTGCAAAACAGCTCAATGCTGTTAATGAGTGGACACATAAAAGTGGGCGGGGATATGCTAATGTGCTTATCAAAGTTATGCTGTTAATGACCCATGCGGGTTAGTTTCAGGGATTTTTGCTTTAAATACATAGCACATTAAAAAAATTTAATTCGAAAGAAAAATCCTGTTTTTATTATAAAATCAATTTAAGTTAAAGAGCACCTATCATGGCATTTAAAATGTTCCAAATATTGTTTTAGAAGTCCCCAACAACAGTTTTGCATGCATGCAATGACAAAAAAAACTTTAGTTTTCTTATAATATGCATTTATTTTTACCTGTTTTGACAGCGATTCTCAAATGATTCCTTTAGTGATTCACTTTTCAAAACCCCGCCTTTACGTGACGCTAATCTGCGGTGATTGGTCCGATGACCCAGTCAGTTGTGATTGGTATAGTCTGTGCAGATATTTTCGGAAACGGAACGCCCATCAAAGTCTTATAGTGACAGTAATTTGTTAATATGTGTCAGGAGTTATGAATATGAAAACCGCGTCTGTACCGTTTGATTGTAAGATGAGCCTCAGCTGATCTCATTCATAAAAAAACTCCTCTATTCTCCTCACGAAGACTCGCGACAAATCAACCTCCCTCAGGGCTTTTAGTTCAAAAGTGTGCAGATGAGGAGACGTATTGATAGATTCTCATATGTCTGTGTCAAATTTCTAAACAGAGGAGTATTTTTTATTCAATACTTCCTCAAAATGCGCAGATAAAGCCTATCATGAGCGATTGAGTCTCTTATGTGTTGTTTTCAATTCATACTGGCAGCCGGAGGGCGCTCTGTGCACATGTGGACTACATGGACTATATATACTATATATGGACTATATATGGCACAGACAGACGAAGAAGAACCATGTGCCATAATAGAAGTCCATAATAAAAGCTTCCTGAGATCGCGAAACATACATTTGACGACTAATAAACACTCAATCGCGACGATGTATGGTTTGTCTTCAAGCCACTTAGTCTTCAAATGCTCATCCTTGGGCAGATGAAAAAAGTTTGCTTTTGAGTGCACTTCAGAACAGCGTCTCGTCTCCATGATGTTTTCTAGTTTTCACTGGCGTCTTGGAGCGCAATAAGTGGGCGTATCGTATTCAAATAACTTGACAAGTTGACGTCATCTAGTCAGAGAAAAAGCTTCGGTCTTCTAACGATTCTTAAAAATGACTCAGAGTCGACTCTTACTTTTGAAAGAAAATAACTATATATACGGTGCACTGTCATATTTCAAACTATGCAGGATGTTTTTGTTCACTTAGATCTATGTTACACACTACATGAAAGGTACATTTCAAAATGCCATGATAGGTGCTCTTTAAACAATCACTCCCAACATAAATTATACACACACACACACACGCACGCTAGTGATGGGCAATCCGGCTCTTTTTCGTGAGCCGGCTCGTTTGACTCAGCTCACTGAAAAGAGCCGGCTCTTTTGGCTCACAAACGGCTCTTTAATTTTTTTTAATGTTTTGTCTATGATAGGTGTGAAAACAATTCTAATTAAAAGATTAAATTAAATAATAATACTCACAATGTCTCACAATTTCTTTAAAAATGCATTGATTTATGAAAAAATAATACTATTAAACATTTGCATTTAAATTACAACTTTTTAATGTCTTGAAACAACATTCAAAACAAATACAAACTGAATCTGAACAACATAATAGAACCCATATTAAAGAAAAATAAATAACTTAAAGGATTAACCAGCATGAACTATCTCACTAGTTATGTTTTGTATAACTAGCATACACAATGCTGATCACATTTTAATTTATGAGAGATTTGCATTCAGAAATGCAAGCTGTCTCACTTTCGAGGGGCTGATGCGGTTTCTTCTCTCAGTAATAATTTGTCCAGTTTTTGAGAAGACCCTCTCAGAGGGAACGGATGTGGCCACTATGCAGAGTCTCCCTGTCATGACTTTAGTAAGCCGTGGGTACTGTGTGTGCGACGCGTGTGTGTGATGGCTCGGCCCCTCCCTCATGCCGTATAATTGGTTGACACCTCGTGTATGATTGACAGGAACAGAATGTGAGGCTGACCAGACAGTCGAAACGAATGTGTGCGCCTTTAGACCTATATCATATTTTTTTTGTTCTTTGAATTAGTCAATTATTGTAAATAAAATAAAATTCATTATTTAATTATGACATAATGATTTAATTTCTATAGGCTATATATTTTTTTAAATAGAGTCGGCTCTTCAGAAATGCGAGCCAGCTCCCGTCGTTCACCTAAAAGAGCCGGCTCTTAGAGCCGACTCATTCGCGAACGACCCATCACTAACGCACGCACGTTTTACTGTGTATGTAATATGTATATAATTTATGATAACAGAATGAAACATGCCAAATTTTGCAGACATAATTTTTGACCATGCAGTCATGCAAAGAAATTATGAACACATGAAAAAACAAGAGAAAAACAACTAAATATTAATAATTGATTATCTTGTAGTCAATGTATGTTTTTTCCTGTCAGCTTTTTGTTTTTCTATACATTTTTTGGAATCGTGATAAACTTTTAGCTGTGGTTTGCCTCTTTTTTGCCAAATCATTTTATCAGATAAATACATCAACCAAGTTTAGGGTTTTTTTTCCCTCCCTAATATTTAAAAATAGTTGATACATATAGAATATTTTCCTCGCATCTCAAAATTGTCGGGTGTAGGGTCATTCAAAACAAATACCCCCACTTTTGGCCACTACTGTGTGTGTGTGTTTGTGTGTGTCATTTACACACACACACACACACACACACACACACACACACACACACACACACACTAAAGTGTGCGCAAACTATTACAATTATTAGCAGAAATATTACATATATTATATTAGATCAAATATTATCCCCCAGAGCTGATTTTTGACATTACAGTCACCACACCTTTAAAAAAAAGAAGAAGAAAGATGAAAAATAGCTGTTACAGGGCAAAAAGAGGAAGTTGTGATGACATGGCAATGCTCCAGATGGACATATCTGTGACTCACTTCCTTAATTACAACAATTTCACCTCATAAGGTAATCAAACCACAAGATAAAACAATGTTCCTGCAAACTCAGCCCACAACTGTCTTTAAGCGCTAATGTAAACTAAAATTTTATGAAAGCAGCGTTAATCCTCAAAAGCCTGAAACAAGACATCAGAAAGCTGATATAGTGGAGGATGATGGGCTTACCGACTTTCTCTGGATTCGTAACGGAAATGTTTAGATCGAACTTGTCCTCACTTTCCTCTTCCTCCAGCTTTACATGAAAAAAGGAAACAGAAAAAAGAGAAAGGAAGAAGAAAACCTGTAAGGTTTGATTTGATCTCTAGAGATGGATTCTGATTCAACTTCATTATTTTAGTACCTTTGAGTAATTTGGTGTGTGAGTGAATTTTTCATATCAATTCAAATAAATGAGTTTAAGATTCTCGAGTCTTTTTGACTGATTCATCAAAAAGAATCAGCTCATAAGAGTCATTTGCTTGTGAATCTGGCACTAAAGAAGCCAAACATCATGAAAAACCTTCCGTCTCTTCAATTTCCAACCATTTTTATAAGCGTTTTACCTCTTCCAGGGTTTTGGACGGAGGTTTGCTGGAGCTGCTGGCTACAGGGGCAGCAGGAGCCGATACTGACGGCTTCACAACATCTTTCTTCTTGCGGTCATTATGAGGACTGTCCAGAGACAACTCCACAGTGGCTTCTGGGAAAAACAGTGAGAGAAAGTGCATTTTATGGATTCAGTAAAACTAAAAAGATGGTGCAACACACAACCTAGAGAACACACACACACACACACGAAAAACACATTCCATCAGCAACATAAAGCAGGGTGAGAGGTCAAAGGTCACAGAGGAATTCCTTTTCCCCTTCCTGAGTCAACGCTGAGAAAGCGAATTCATCATCCATCACTCACAAAAGTGATGTGCATGCATTCCTGCTTGTACATATGAGTAACAGTAAAAAAAAGAAAAAGAAAAAAAGTCAAAAGCAGGAAAATGTTTAATTGTGCAAAAAACACTAAGCCTTAAAAACCCCACAGCATTTGAGACGAGTTCTAATCAGTGTAGAATAACTGGCTGTAGCTTTGCTTTTCAGAGAAAGGAGTATGTGAACTCGGCATATTTCCTGCATATCTGCAAAAATATTAAGCTATTTGTATGCTTTAGTACAGCCAAAAACTTGCATACAGACAGAGATGCTCTCCCTCCATCTCTGTCACTCATGCGTCTCTCTCTCTCTCAAACCGGCTTTTAATATGAAATTTAATACAAAATTCAAACAATAAATACCGTTTTGGCGGTAATGTGGCATAACAGTTAAAGCCAGATCTGTTGAAAAACAGAGTTGCGACATGCTCTCATCTCCCGGTGGTCACGTGGTTTTCAATAGTTCCAAACAAACCAGCGCTGTGTGTTATACATTTGAAAGGCTTAAGCGGATGCACAACAGCTTCACTATACAGGTATTTGCAGCAATTTTTGGTAAACAGTACAGCATAGTGTGCACTGATTATTACGTCAACCATATTTACAGTATCATTTTATTATGGAGAGTGATGGAGATGCAACATTAATGTTTTTCTTGTATTTAGCCCTCATTGCTTATTAATTGGTCACACTCATACTCATTGATGGCCTAATGTGACCATACACCTTAACTGTTTTTTAATTAAATAAATGTTCTATATTTTAGTTCAATAATATTTATTTAATATTTTGAGGAGATCTTTTGGTACTAAATAGGCCTATTATTTGTGCAATAATTATGGTCCATTAATGACCACTTAAAATATTTTGTATTATTTATATTACAATTAGTGTAGTAATTAAGGTTAAAATAGAGAATTCCAATGCAAAGAGCCAAAAATAAGAGTTAGTTTGTGGCTGGAAAAATGCCTGTATGGCTCTTTAATAAATATACATGCATCTAGTCTAATTGCTCAAAGTATTGCAGATCATAACTGCTTACTTATTTTTAGGTTTTGCATTTGAATACATATTTAGACACAATCAAACTCTAGATTTCTTAAAATGTGAAATTTTAAAAAGTTAATAACTTAATATTAGTTAATAACTTAACCTAATATTTTTAATGATACTTATATAAGCGCACACAAGTGAATATTAATGAATGCAAGCTAATATAATTTAACCCAAGAAACGTTTAAAATAGTGCTAAAAAGGCAAACTTATTTTTCCTTATATGTACAGTAGGCTATATACATATGAATTAATAATGAATCAAGATCGAAATCGATATTTGTGCCAATCACCAACCCATTAGCCATTAAAAATAATAGCTAATGCGGTGACTGTGATATACATAAACCTGCCAACATCCATCGCCATGATATTTGGAATTAAATAAATTACGTTTTATTCGCATAACGTCGGTTAATGGAATCGCCGTCATTTCGCAATCGTTTTTTTTTGTTGAGATATTTCAAAAATAAATTGCAAGTTTTGCGCAAATATGTAATGGAAACCTTTGGCAGTTCACTTTTGAAATATTAATTTTTTCAAATGTACCTATTGTGCTCCAGAATGCTCTCTAGGTGGCTACTTACTAGATATTGGGAAAAAAAAAAAACATCTCAAAAAAAGAAAAAGACAAATCCTAAAAGAGGGTTTTCACAGGGATGCAATAAAGGGACCATATTTGGATCACCAAAGAACTTTTCAGTGAACATTCGTAAACCATTTTTCCTTAGTTTGAACATTTTGATAATCTAAAGAATCTTTTTGTGGAATGTAAAGGTTCCTTGTGGAGCCTCGATGCCAATAAAGAACCTTTATTTTTAAGAGTGCATGATGCTGAAAAATGCTGTCTAGGTAGCCTCACTATTTAAAGATTTGAACAATCAATTTGTGTTATGATGCCAAAAAATGCAGTCTGTATCTAGGTTGCTTAGGCAGTTCACAAACTTTCAAATGTGCCTATGATGCCCCCCAAAACTTATTTAGGGAGGCATCTTACTGGACATTTAAACACAAATCAGCCCACATACCTACGATGCCCAAAAAACATCGTCTAGGTAGGCAGTCACAGGTGAAATGTGTCATACCTGAGAATATATCCTGCTCCTCAGAGTGAACCCCATTGGTCCTGGAGCTGCTGCTTGCGGAAGGTTTGGTGGCAGGTGCCGTCACGGCTTCCTCTGTGAACAGATCCATGGGGTCGTCTTTAACCTGTGGCTTGACCTTCACCTCTGTGAAGACATTGACCGGTGGCCCACTCGCCGCTGAGGGCTGAGGCTTCTTCGTCATGCCTTTTAATGGCTCTTTAAACAGATCTTCCTCATCTTCATCTTCTTCATCATCATCATCATCATCACCGAACAGCTCTGCGCTATCTGCTTTATTGGTGGTAGAGCCTTTGCTGCTGCCCTTCGGAGGGTTTTCGAAAATACCCTGCTGTCGAGCTGCGATGGCGTTTTTATGCACAGGCATGCTGCTGGCGTCTCTAGGCGCTTCAATGATGACATCAGACTTTGGCGCTTCTACAGGCTCGTTCAAGAGATCTGGCACGGGATTTTGGACTTCAGGCGAACTAATTACATCGGCTTCATCGTCCAGCGGATCGCTGAACAGGTCGACAGCCTCATCGCTACCAGGAGAAGGCATCTTCATGTTCTTCTGGGGTTCAGAGTTAATGTCGGTAAGAGGATCGCTGAAGATATCCTCTGGTGGCTCGTTGAAGATGTCTTTTGGAGGTCCGGTCGTGTCCGGCGACAGAGAATCCATCTCAGAGATTGACTAGGAACAACACAGACATAAATAAAACATCAACGTTTCAAATTTGGGTCCAAATAAAGGGAAGAGTTTAAACAGTGTGCAGATTTTCCTTATTTCTTTATTTAGGGTTGAACTTAATATGAAAATAAGAAAATAAATAAGTCAATTTTTAGTATTATTTTTCCATTGAAAATGAAGCATATTTCCCACACAAATTATTGTAACAGTATTTATATAATATTTTTCACGTTAATATTTGTTATTTTATGCATTTGTGCGTTTCTATAATTGGTGATTTAAAAATAAATAAATAAAGCACTACTTTGCACATTTTCAACCCAAATACATATTATTGTAATAATAATTACAAACTGACATTGTAAAACACTAATGTTATTACTTTGTTATTATGTTTTTGTGTGTGTTTGTACAATTGGCATTTTAAAATAAATAAATAGGCCTATTTTAATACTATCTTTGCAATGAAATTTTTCCACCCAAAATTCTCATTATTATTACAGTAAATATTTAAATGGTAAAATATTTATCATGCTAGTATTTGTATGTATATGTGAGCATTTGTACAGGTGATGGTTTAAAATAAATAAATACGTATTGATTCCAGACACGATGGTTTGAATAAACAATACATAAACATATCGCAATTAAAAATATCATAAATGGTCCTGAAACCGGCAATTTTTTTCTCATCATGTTAAATAATTTTATTATAGGGTAAAATATAAAATATTATATACAATATTAAAGATATTTTCTCATGATATTCACATAGCAAGCAGTCATTTTGCAGTCACTTTCATCCAAAGCAACTTCTAGTTCCCTTACAGAGACAATACACGCCTGTATTAAAGGAGTAGTTCAGTTTAAAATTAAAATTAGCCCATGATTTACTCACCCTTAAGCCATCCTATGTGTATATTACTTTTTTCTTTCTGATGAACAGTTATATTCATGGGCGTCAGAAGCCAAAAAAATGTGGGTGCGTTTTTGCCATTTATATTAAGTGCAAATAACCCGCCTTGTTTACGTCTGTTTCAGCCACAAAACTACGGAAGGCAGTAGTGTAGGGGTAAGACACATGGCAGAGTTTTGACGCAAATCAATCCAAGGTTCGAATCCGCCTTTTGTGGAACTCGCTCTACTCCCTTTTCCCATCACATATCAGATCGGAAAGGCATTTATTTTCACTAAAAATTAAGAAAATATTTTTTTTAAAAATTGGAAATAAAGCGAGGTTTTATACATGCAATGGTATTTTACAACCATACAATGGTTCCGAGTCCAACACACATGGTTATATTAGGGCTGCACGTTTTCAAGTTTTTCATTAACCGTTAACCGAGGCCCTTAGCGGTTAATACTCGGTTAACCTAGCCGGATCTCACGAAAAATGCGTATAAATAGTACGAGTGTGCAATGTCGTGGAATGTATATGATACGCACTTTATGGCGTATTACCGTATTTCCTCAAATAAAAGCCTGTATTCAATTAAACGCCGGGCCTCTGAAAGTGGCCGGGGACGTGGCCAGCACGAACAAATAAAGGCCGGTCTCAAATTAAGGCTGGGGAAAAAATATTTCCTTTCATTTCATGTGCATTCAAGTTCAGTGTAACGTACAGTAGGGTTATGCCGAAGGAGCGAAACCATCGTGGCCATCGCCCCCCGCTGTAAGTCTTGCGAGTGCGACGCACAATCCTGGTCTCTTCTATACTTAACCGAAACACTTTGCAGGGATTGCTCTGTAAATTAAATAGAGAATATAACTGATGCATATCTGCTATTTTAAATACTGTAGTCTATGAGAGATGTGACGTGTGTTAGTCTGTGAAAGCTACACAAATGATCTTGACAATCTCTAAGTCTCTCGTCTTTTTACACATCTTATACTTTATTTTGTACAAGAAAACAGCATAGGCTTCAAAATAAATTATGTTATTGAAATATTGTAAAGAGGTCATTTGAACTACTCGAACGAACGTTTAAAAAACAATATGCAAAATCAAAATGAAATAGCTCCATAACGGATTGAGACAAGTGCGCGCATTAGTTGGGTTAGAAAATTAAAAAAATAAAAATAAAGTAGAAAATAATATTTATGTAAAGAGATATATATTAAAATTAAAAGTGCTTAAAGGAACACAACTCTTCTTGAGTGGAAGGAAGCTTTTTTCCCTCACGTGGAATATAGAAAGCACAGTTGGGTTGAGTCTATAAAACACGAAAGAACAACAAATATATCACAAAAAAACCTTTCTTTAAAATGAATTTCGTTTTGTATAAATTGTATCTTAATTTTAATCTCTGTTTTATCAACCAAATTGCCCGGATTTAATAAATAACAAGCCATTAGCTATAACAGACAATGACATGAGGTGGATGCGCAGGGCGATCAACGGCTTAAATGAACAACTAGGCTACTAGAAAAGAAAAAAACTTTAGTTAGGGACAGCCCTTACTATTTATTTCAGATAGGCCTATATTTTGTCCAGCATGTCACAAAGGGAGTTCTGGGTTGAGCGGCGGTGCTGAGCTTCAGAAATGAGCGGAATCTCCAGAAAGACGCTCTCACTCTGGAGGAAATATTACCGCTCTTTCAACGCACATACCGCAGAAGTCACAATTTGACCTCATGTAATTTGACCTCTTCAACTTTACTTATTGAGGCGATAGTTGACCGGCATAGCCTATCATCAAAATGTCTGGAAAACGAAATCTCTGCCGGTCACTTTGACCGGCACCCTTTTTTTCTAACTGAAACTCTGGTGTGCGCGCCGCAACCCCGAGATACAGACACACACAAAAAAAGGGTAGTTCATTTTTGCACTGCATTGCAATACTTGCATTTTGCCCCGTCACTCTCAATTTTAAAGTGCTCCCACGCTGTAGCCTACTTTTCTTTGCCCGCTTCATGTTAGAAAACTCATGACTTCTTCTTGTGGATATTACAAATGTCTGGGAGCGTTCTGGCGGTCTCTAGTGGTGCAAAAATATATTACAACTAAATTCAAAGCACGCCATTGACGCCACTTAACCGAGCAAAATGTTTCACTCGGTTACGCAATTTTTAACGGTTAATCGGTTAACCATGGACACCCCTAGGTTATATTAATAAATATCCTGACGCTTCCAGGTGTTTTGGGTGGCTTAAAATTACAATTAATTTGATTCCTTCATTTTTCTAAAATTACATAACTTTTGTTGTAATAATGGAAGATCTACACATTCAATTCTTACTGAACAATATTTTCATTTGGGGGAAATGTTATATTCATAAGTGCAAATGCCTTAAAACAAAGCCTGTGTTTTCTGTTTTTCAGAAAGAATTTAGGATTTTCTGTAAATCTTTAAAAATGTTAAAATTGAAAAGTGGTAGAAGTACTTAATTTATAGCCTGACAAGCCAGACCCACATCAAGATGTTGGGTCTGGGAACACACCATTGGCAGGGCTCAATCCGAAGGGCGGGATAAACGGTTGTCTTTCAAATTCCCTCTGCTCGCAATAGGATAGCGCTACAACCAACCAGAACAACGAAGAAGGTGAAGCGGAGCTTGTTGATGGATTAAACTTTCGCCGTATCCGGTCGCCAAAACTCTGAACACATCTTCCTTTCTTAAGAATGACTTCAGTGCTGTTCTTTGTTCTTTTCTCAAAGAAAAGCTTAACTCCAAGTCTTCCAGAGTCGGCGATTCGAAAGGCCGCTGTTCACCAGCTTCTTTGTTTACAAGTCGCACACGGAACCGCCGCAACTCTGCCGTCATTATGTTAAGCCCGCCCACAACTATACACGATGTGATTGGCCTGACCAGAGTTTGGTTTTTGCTAGACTACCCTGGTTGCAAATTAAATTTGCTGCCGCTAGGGTGCGTCTAGATTTCTAGACTACTTGGTTTCTTGAAGAAATGTAAACTATTGCAATTTGTTTTCTTACTTCTTATTTATTTGGTTTTGTTTCCTTTCTATATAGTTGCGCTCTGTTATTTAGAGTTTGTATCTGATTTTGAATTGTCTTATTGTAACAGACGTTATAATGGCAGAGTTTGAAGCCCAAAAAAGTGCATCCATCCCTCATAAACTTGCTCCACACGGCTCCGGGGGCCTTCTGAAGCAAATCAATGAATTTGTGTAAGAAACATATCCATATTTAAAACGTTATAAAGTAAAATATCTAGCTTCCGGCGGATCGCCTTCCGTATTCAACTTGCGGAAACGACGTATCACTAGAACGCTAGCATAAGTGTTTTGAACTGCGAGAGGCGTTACACTTTCTGCGTTGAATACAGAAGGCAGCCTGGAAGCTAGATATTTTGCTTTATAAAGTTTTAAATATGGATATTTTTCTTACAAAACCCCATCGATTCGTTTCAGAAGGCCTTTATTAACCCCCTGGAGCCGTGTGGAGAACGTTTATGATGGATAGAAGGATGGATGGATGTGCTTTTCTGAGCTTCAAACTCACTGCCATTATAACGCTTGGACGCATCAAGATATTTCCTTAAAGGTCCCGTTCTTCGTGTTTTTTTGAAGCTTTGATTGTGTTTACAGTGTGCAATATAACATGTGTTCATGTTTCGCGGGTAAAAAAACAAACAGTATTTTTAACACAATTTACTCATCTGTATACCGCTGTTTTCACTGTCCTAAAAACGGCTGATGACTTCCTTTATTCTATGAAGTCCCTCCTTCAGAAATACGTAACGAGTTCTGATTGTGCCAGCAATTCCTGTGTTGTGATTCGACAGCAGCTTAGCAAATGTGGAAAGGTCACGCCTCTTAACGGGATATATATGCGCTTAATGATCTCTACAGCGTCCCTGGGAAAGCCAAACAAAGGTGATTTGACTCCGGGATGAAAATAACAGCGTCTCGACGACATGGCGACAAACAAAGTCAAACGCAACACTTCCTTTTCTCCACGCGACACGTCCTCATCTCCACGTGGGACAGCAACAAGACCACGCCCCCTTTTTTCGCGTATTCTTGTGGGCGGAGGTTAGTCTGTTCTACTGACGTCATTTATGAAGGAAGTACCAGGATGTAGTCCAAGCCGGCTGTTCGCTGTAGGCTTTGAAAGGGAACTTCTGTTAAATAAAATATCTCGCTTGGCATTGAACTTTGAGCTTTATAATTTTACAGGTATTATTTATGCTCTAACAGCAACATTACACACTAACTAAAGTTTGAACAATGGGATCACGAAGAACGGGACCTTTAATATAACTCCGATTGTGTTCAGAAAGAAGAAATGTCATATACACATAGAATGGCTTGAGGGTGAATAACTCATGGGCTAGTTTTCATTTTAAAGTGAACTACTCCTTTAACCCAGGGTTAAACACCTTGCTGAACGGTACAATGGTTACAAATGAATCAACCCATGCGGGGTTCAAACCTACAACCTTCCCGTTCCAGCGCAGACCTTTAACCACCAATCCCCATCACAACTCACATACAGCGACTGTAAATTCCTCCCCCAAAGCAAATTCTTCCCAAAATAAAAGCTTGCTAAGGAAAAAAGGCATTGAGACATTCACTCACATTTGAGACTCACATGACCAGAGCTTCAGTACTTTGACCTGAAAAGACTGAAATTATGATGCTGAGTAAATATTGACTACTGGACAGCTCATTTGGACAGATTTGCCTTTATAACACTATAGTAGTTTGGATCTCTTCCTTGGACTGCATACATATATACATATTACAATATCGTAACTATGAGCTGTTGATTGGTTCTGCATGAATAAGTTAATCTAATTTCACACTTCCTTAATTAGACACAACATAACATTAATTTTACACACATACACACTCTCTAACAGTGTGACTTCAGTCTGTTTGGAAAACTGGGTCACATTCCTTGTGATATTATTTATTCAACTACAAGAGTCCTACAAAAACTTCAGTATGTCACATGCAGGCCTAAACTTAGATCTATTTAACCCCGCGGAAGGATCAAATCTGAGGTGGCGATGAAAACGATGTCTTTATTAAATCATGAAGCAAATATGATCACAGAAAACGCCGTGTAAACCAGCAGATCTGAAGATCTGAAGAAGAAGAAGACGAACGGGCAGATCTGAGGGTGTCAGAGAAGTGAAAGTGGTCGCTCTTCTTCTCTTTCTGTCTGTCTGTATGAAGTACACAGCTAATTAGCTTCATAAATGCGTTTCATAGTGTTACTCACCGTGCCCGTGAACGCATCCGCGCCGTCGTCACTGTCCTCCAGCAGCTCGGGCTCCTCTGAGTCCGGGAAAGGAGGAGGACTGCGCTCGGAGCTGGCCGCCATCTTCAGCTCCACACACGAAAAACTTTATTACAAGCGGAGGACGCGATAGTGAAAATGAGAGAGCGACACTGAACTGATACGGAGAGAGAGAGTGACAAACAGCGACGCCCGGCGGCCAATAGTGGCGGGCTTTGCTCTGTTACGTCACGCTCACGAGACCACTCCCAAAGTGATTACATTTTTTTAATACACTGATTTAAAATGTAAAAAACAAATGACGCTAGTGTGCTGATGTTACAGCGCCACATACATTTACCAGGAAAAATTTTATAAAAAAAATAAAATTGAGAGGTGCGTTCCTTGCTGTGACGTTGGCGCAAGCCACGCCCACCAACGCGTTTGTTTACAGAAGTACAGCAGTGAATGGAGTCGTTTCCCCAACGATCATGTAGTTTACACTCATAAATACTTTAATCTGAATTATCATTATGCCTCGACGGCCTCATGAAGACACAGAACCCCTGCTATCATCCACTCATATAAACGAAGAAGGTAAAATGCGTTATTAATCATGTAGAATGTGTGTTTAATATTACTGGATCCCTAGTTGTTGATATCCTGGTGTTATAGATGAGTACAATGTTCACTTCAATACTTTCCCACCAGTTATATAAACTATTAACGGCTAAATCTGGATCCAGCATGACGGTTTTTACGATATTAAGATATTATAAACATCAATGTCATGATTTCTGTAAAGCTGCTTTGTATAAGAGCTATACAAATAAGTACATATTGCATATATTCTGTATATTATACACTGCCCGGCCAAAAAACTAAGTCTAACCTTAAAGAACTAACCCTTTAAATTCATTGAAAGTCTTTGGTGTGTGCTGGAGGAGAGACTGGACCTTCCACAGATCTTGACCAAAAATTGATGGAAATAAATGTTGACTGATATTTGATGTGTCCATCAGATGACCAGGTGTCCAGCAGAAAGAAACTTTCTTATGAGGAGGCAGTTGAGAAAGCAGGTTAAATCATGTTTATTTTACCTTTATGTTAATAATTTTTTCTACATTTAGTTCCATATGCAGTGGTCCTCATGTTTCTGTCTGCCGGCAGGGTTCGGGCTCTTCCATTGGCTGCTGTTGGTCGTCTGCGGGTGGGCGAACGCCAGTGATGCGGTGGAGATCCTGTGTGTGTCGTTCCTCCTGCCCACGGCACGCTGCGACCTCCATCTCAGCTCAGGCGACATGGGGCTCCTCACCGCCAGCATATTCCTTGGTTATTATCTATCTTTTTTGTTTGTCTTCTAACCAAATAACTGTTAAAAAGAATCAATAATGATCATGTTGCATTTCAAGATGAGAACATGGTTTCTTAAACAACAGGTCAAACAAGGGAACTGAAACATTAACTTCTCATTTTTATCAAATAAACTGTTAAGTCACCATTTGGGTGAACTTTGAATTTTATTTGCCTTATCAGGTGTCTTTAAACTGCTGAGTCATGCTCACTGTTTTAACAAGAAATGCATAACTGAGCCAGTGATTGAAACTGCTGACATGACTGTGTCATCTGACCATTTGCCATGCTGCTCAGTAAGATAACTAGCATTTCCTTTGACAGGGATGATGGTGGGCGGTTATGTTTGGGGGTATCTGGCCGATCGCAGAGGAAGGCGGAGCGTCCTGGTCATTTCTCTGGCAGTGAATGGCACGTTTGGGGCAGTGGCCAGTTTGGCCCCGAGTTTCTGGCTCTTTCTGCTCCTGCGGTTCTTCAGTGGAGTCGGGTAGCAACAACATTGAGTTTTTACATACATTTTGAAGGTTTAGATAGATATTACACGGACAGAATCTCTACTAGAATCACTTGAATGCATCTGTGTCTCTCTCAGGGTCGGCGGATCCATTCCTGTCATCTTCTCGTATTTTTCTGAGTTTCAACCATGTTTGAGGAGGGGAGCTATGATCAGCGCTCTAGCCACCTTCTGGATGGCGGGAAATATTTTAGCAGCAGGTAAAACCATCATCCTCTGAGTTGAGAGAGGAGCAGCTCTAAAATACTGTCTGGAAGGTTGTGCTTAACTTTTTCTTTCAATATTTTTTGTCTGTAATATTGAAACATGAGCAGTGAAGAACACAATCAGAACATCTATTACGTTAACCAATAATAAATCACATAAAACTTTTATATATATATATATATATATATATATATATATATATATATATATATATATATATATATATATATATATATATATATATATATATATATGATAAAATTACATAACAAAAAAGATATATAAAAATATCTATATGTAAACTAAAAATGCATAACCAAAAATGCATACATAAATACATAAAAATACAAAAGATGTATATAAATACACATACAAATATTTTTATGAAAACATAACAATGCATAAAGACAAAATTACATAATCAAAATGAATATATAAATATTAAAAAGCTAAAAATATTTATATGTAAAATAAAAATGCATAGACGTAAAACTTTATACCAAGCTATAACCAAAAATGTATAAATGCATACACAAAATACAATATATATAGACATAAAATTCAATTAATTAAAATTAAAATAAAATAAGAATGAGACAAAAAATACGTAACCAGAGATGTATAAATGAATATATAGATTTACATTAACATAAAATAAAATGAGTGCTGTCAAATCGATTAATTGCATCTAACATAAGTTTGTAAATATATATATATATAAGCGTACATACATGTACATACAATAAATACACACACACACACACATATATATATATACACAAACTTTTATAAAAGATCGATTTGATAGCACTAAATAAAATATAAATTTTTGATTTTCTATATTTTTGTCCATAATTATTATGCACACACACATATATATATATATATATATATATTAGGGCTGTCAAAAGATTAATCACGATTAATCACATCAAAAATAAAAGTTTGTGTTTACATAATATATTTGTGTGTACTCTGTATAATTATTATGTTTATATAAATATTCATGTATATATTGAAGAAATATTTGCATGTATATACTGTATACATTTATATAATTTATATTATATATAAATATTTTATATATAAATATAATACATTTTTCTTAAATATATACATGCTTGTGTGTGTTTTTATATATAAATAATAATTATACACAGTTCACACACATATATTATGTAAACACAAACTTTTATTTTGGATGTGATTAATCGTGATTAATCTTTTGACAGTATATATATATATATATATATATATATATATATATATATACACACATCGTATATATATACCATATATGCCCAAGACTGGTTTCCCACTGAAGCTAAGCAGGGCTGAGCCTGGTCAGTTCCTGGATGGGAGATCAACTGGGAAAAACTAGGTTGCTGCTGGTAGAGGTGTTAGTGAGGCCAGCAGGGGGTGCTCACCCTGTGGTCTTTGTGGGTCATAACGCCCCAGTATAATGATGGGGACACTATACTGTAACAAGCACTGTCCTTCGGATGAGACGTTAAACCGAGGTCCTGACTCTCTGTGGTCATTAAAAATCTCAGGATATTCTTCGATAAAGAGTGGGGGTGTAACCCCGGCATCCTGACCAAATTTGCTCTGTCCATCATGGCCTCCTAATCATCCCCATATACAATTGGCTTCATCACTCTGTCTCCTCTCCACCAATCAGCTGGTGTGTGGTGGGTGTTCTGGCGCAATATGGCTGGCGTCGCATCATCCAGGTGGTGCTGCACATTGGTGGTGGTTGAGGAGATTCCCCCCTTCTATATGTAAAGCGCTTCGAGTGCCTAGAAAAGCGCTATATAAATGTAACAAATTAATTATTGCACACAGAACTTTCACACATAAATATTGATATTGAATATTGTGTTTTTGTACAGGTGCGGCGTGGGTGGTGATTCCCCGAACATCTTTGAATGCTAATTGGGGCTGGTTGGATTTTCAGAGTTGGCGTCTTTTTGTGGTCCTCTGCTCCATCCCCAGCCTGTCATCAGCACTTATTTTCAGACTGTTCATGCCGGAGAGCCCGAAGTTCCTCATGGAGGTATCCACCGACTCAAATTTTGACTGATTTGAAAGTTCAACGAATAGGTTGTGAACTCTGGAACTTCATGCGTCTGATGAAGATGCATCAGATGATTGTCAGGTTTAGTGGCACTTTATTTCACTAGGTGTTCCCTCTTCCACAGGCCGGACGCGAGGCGGAGGCTTTATCTGTGTTCCAGAAGATGTTCAAACTGAACAACAGACATGCCACAATACCATTTCCTGTGAGTACCACATCACTGATTTGCTTTGAGTCCTAGGCCAAAACGTACCCACTGTTCTGTTCATGAAGGAAACAATATTTGGCTGATCAGTTGATGAAAGTGAGTTTGTGTTAACAGGCACTAGGTCTTGTGATCAGACCCAAAGACGATGAAGGGAAAAACAGACCCAGTAACGGCTCAAGATGTCAGCGGTTCAGCCATCAACTCAAACAGGTTCAGATCAAATGACACGTTATTGAGATTTCCTTAGAAAGTATGAATGCCTTACTGGGGTCTTGATGGCGTCGCTGCTTCTTCCACAGGCACTGGACCCCATAAAACAGCTGTTTGTTGGACCGCTGGCTTCCAGAAGTGTCGTTCTGCTGATTATATTTTTCTGCATTTCATTTGGGTACTAAACTTGTTCTAAAACCTATTTAAAGCTAAATATTCTGCCATTTTAAGGTTTATTATTGTCTCTGAAGTCCACTTATAATGTTAGTCATGGTTTTTGACACCATAGAAAGTTTGACACGACAATTTCAGTCTCTCTGACCTTAGATCAGACTGTAATTTGTCAATAAAAAGTCACTGTTTGGATTTAAAGGTCCCGTTTTTCCTGTTTTTTTGAAGCTTTGATTGTGTTTACAGTGTGCAATATAACATGTGTTTATGTTTCGCGTGTAAAAAAACACAGTATTTTTCACACAATTTACCGCTGTTTTCACTGTCCTAAAAACGGGCTGATGACTTCCTTGTTCTATGAAGTCCCTCCTTCAGAAAACGTAACGAGTTCTGATTGTGCCAGCGGTTCCTGTGTTGTGATCATAGGTTGTGATTGGACAGCAGCTTAGCGCACGTTGCCCGGTAAGGTCACGCCTCTTACCAGAGATGCATGCGCTCAGTGTTCGAGTGACGTTATTAAAGAAGGAAGTAGAGGGATGTAGTCCTAATCGGCCGTTCGCTGTAGGCTTTGAAAGGGAACTTCTGTTAAATAAAATATCTCGCTTGGCATTGAACTTTGAGCTTTATAATTTTACAGGTATTATTTATGCTCTAACAGCAACATTACACACTAACTAAAGTTTGAACAATGGGATCACGAAGAACGGGACCTTTAAATAGGCAAATGCTTAAGAGTCTGTGATTGGATCATTATTGCAGTGATTATTGTTATGATTACCTAACTTCATTTTAGTTAATGAATAAGTTTGATGATAATATGTCAGTATGATTAAACGATGTAAACCTCTCTGTGTAGGTATTATGGGTTATGGATGTGGTTTCCGGAGCTTTTTAAGAGAGCTGAGGATGGAGGGTCTCCATGCACCAACACGTCTAGAGTCCAAAGCTCAGAGAATGAAAGCTGCTATCCAGTCAAAACTGCAGGTTAATGTTCCTAAAACCAGATCAAATGAGACCGATCGTTATTTTTCTCTTTTGTTGTCATGATCGAGTATTTTTATAATAGCTTTGTGTCTTTTGCAGTATACATGGAGGGGTTTATAACTGCGGCTTCAAACTTGCCGGGAAACATCTTCACTATCCTGCTCATGGACCGAATTGGCGGGAAAATTCTGCTGTGTTAGTACAGCAAGTTTTTATCTTCCAATGACTGATTGGCAGTTTGTTGTGGCAGCTCATCACCACATTAATTATGGGAAAATGTTAAAGAACTAATAAAGCGCACTATAATGATGATATTTTTTCTATCCGGTAGCCGTCAGTTTGCTGGCGTCCAGCGCGAGCGTGTTTGTCATCTACATGGTGAAGACCAAAACTCAGAGTCTGATCGTGTCCTGCGTGTTCAGCGGCGTTTCTGTCATCTCCTGGAACGCCCTGGACGTGGTGGGGACGGAACTTTACCCCACACAACTTCGGTAAACCCCAATATTCATTTGTAATCTTGTAATATTGCTACTGGTGCCACATGCAAAGAGGTCAGCCAATCATAATCTAAAAGTTTGGTATAATGAAGCTTTTTTAAATCTTTTTGAAACAAGTCACCAAGGTTGCATTTATTTGATTAAAAATGCAGTAAAATATTGTGGAAAAATAGAACGGTTTTAAAATGTTAAAGGATTAGTTCACTTCAAAATGAAAATGTCCTTATAATTTGGTGTGAGATGGTGGGACAGTGGGTTAAACCATGGAACTGATACGAAGAAGCAAGGCACTTTACTCCATGTTGCTCCAGGGGGATTGTCCCTGTAATAAGGGCACTGTAAGTCGCTTTGGATAACAGCGTCTGCCAAATGCATAAATGTAAATGTAAATTTACTCACCCCCCATCTCATCCAAGATGTTCAAGTCTTTCTTTTTTTTCAGTCGAAAAGAAATTACGTTTTTTTAGGAAAACATTTTTTTCCACACAATGGACTTCAATGGCAACCAAAATGTTGAAGGTCCACATCAATGCAGTTTCCAAGGTTTTTTAGAGGCTCTGCACGATCCCAGCAGAGTATTAGGGTCTTATCTAACCAAACCATTGGTAATTTTTTTTTGACTTGATCCAATCACGTCGGAAAGCCCTGTAAAACTGCATTGATGTGGACCTTCAACATTTTGGTTGCCATTGAAGTCCATTGTGTGGAAAAAAATCCTTGAATGTTTTCCTCAAAAACTTAATGTATTTTCCACTGAAGAAAGAAAGACACGAACATCTTGGATGAGATGGGGGGGGGGTGAGTAAATTATCAGGAAATTTTTATTTTGAAGTGAACAAATCCTTTAAATTCCTGTGATGCAAAGCTGATTTACTTCAGTGTCACATGAACTTTCTTGAGCAGAAAATCATCATATTAGAATGAGAGGATCATGTGACGCTGAAGACTGGAGTAATGATGCTGAAAATGCAGAATTACATACAATAAATTACATTTTAAAATGTATTCAAATAGAAAACAGTTATTTTAATTTGTAATAATATTTCACAATATTGCAGTTTTTTTTTTGTATTTTGATCAAATAAATGCAGCCTTGGTGACCAGAAGAGACTTCTGTTAACTACATTACAAATCTAAATTATCCTAAACTTTGGACCATTAGTGTACATATAGGGCCAATCTACCAAGAGCAGCGCAAATTAGCATCTGGTTTAAGACGTGCTTTTTTGGGCGGTAAATAATGGTGCAAACACCAGTTCATTGAAGAGCGCAAACCTTTGTAAATCACTTAGTAATGACTCATTTAAATAGTCTTCTCCCAGATAGTAGTTGGTTCTAGACAATAGTTGGTTCTCCGGAAAAAATGTAATTTGGGGGGTAAAATGTGTGTTTTTTGGCAGGGTTGCCTGCTAAAATTCGCATTCCTTGGTCTAAATATCACATAATTGGGGTCGCTTCAACCCGCAGACATGGAAAAACAGCCCGCGGGAAAACCGTATACCACATACGTGGCAACACTGTGCAGTTCTGTTGACATTTGACAACTAACGTTATGCGTCGCTCCGTTGCTCTGATTGGTTGTAGTTCTATCCAATTGAGGTCTTTCCTGGTTCGGTTGAAACACGCCCATAATCACAGCCCAACAGAGCAGTATCAGACTCAAATTCTGACTAGATGACGACATCAGGCTAACATAAATGTACAGTATTAAAAAAGGTCTGGAGACTGGAAAATACTAAATAATGACCTTAATGAAACTTTGAATTATTTGAAGATAATATTATTTGACTAATATTATTTGAATATGCCTTCTTTAAATAGAATTCAGAGAATGAAATAAATATAATGTATATAAACTGCGGTTTCTCTTTTGTAGCTCATCCGCTCTGGGGGTTTTCACTGGAGTGGGCCGCGTGGCAGCCATCATGGGAAATGTAGTTTTTGGGCAGCTGGTGGACTCCAACTGTGCCGTACCTCTGCTGATGGTGTCTGCGCTCCTACTGGTAGGAGGACTGGCGGCTCTACGCCTGCCTCAAACTAAACAGACTGAACTCACATGATATGGCCAAGCCAAACGTGGCATTCTGGGACCAAAATACCAAACCAAAGAGATCGACCATTTGCAGTTTTGCACTTTGAGAAATCGGCCTGAACAAATTTTTTTGCCAATTTTTTGTTTCCTGTTGTACTGAAATCTTTAGGAGTACTTCTTATTGGCAGCTTAAAGCCTTAATAAATTATATCTTGAATATTTAATAAATAAGTCAAAATCTGTGCTGAACCCATTTGACTTCTGAAATCTGATGTATTTGTATAATAAATCATAATTTAAAAAAAAAATAGTTTTAATGAATTATTCGTTTCTAAACGAATTCATAGGATATTCATTTAACTTTACATTTGTATCTAACTGCAGAACTCTCTTTAGAGTGATTGTTTTTTTAATATTTTCTAACACTTTCGCGTTTGCACACAGAAATAAACAGAACAGCCAGTGGATCGATGCTTCAACAACTTTATTTTTGTCCAATCCGAACATTTCTAAATAACCATGGCAATACTTGCAGAGTAATGAGGTAGAGACTTTGAAAATCTAAAAAGCAGCTGCAAAAGGCAACGAGGAAGAGATGATGCTCTTTGGCACAGCGAGAAACCAGAGCGGTGCAGATTTACTGAACTAAGGTTAGAAGTGTTTAACGCAAAATACAAAACTCAATGCGAGGATTTCACTTCCTTCTGCTCTAACAAACTAATTTAAAACCACTGGCAAACATTTTCCTAGTGCTATGTTTAAAAAAGTGCTAAGATTTGATAAAAACTATGTACAGCAAAGAGGTCAGAGTAACATCCAGAGTTGCTAAGAGAGTTGTATTCAATCTGAAGGATGATTGACGGCGGGGTGGTTGCTAAGCAACAGCATCAGCCAGCTGTGATGTCACTTCCTGGAGCATTTTACAAGCCAAGATGCTCATCAACCATTTAATAGTGTTAAAAAACAAAACAAAATAAAAAGGCCCTAAAGGAAAAAACACTTGACAGCCCAACTTAAAAATCTCTAAAAATCACCAGCTGACCAGACAAAAGAAGAACCCTGAAAAAAAAAAATGGCCTGGAAAAGCTGGTAACAAAAAAGAAGCCGAAGGCACCGACTGGCATTTGCCTGCAGAGGGTCAAAACTGCTAGATAAACTAATATTCTGTTCATGCTAAATTTAAAATACAACTCTTAAAATCCGATATCCATGGCGATGGCTGTCTGGTTAACTGTGCAAATGGCTCAGCATCAACGAACCCTTTAGTGTGCATAGAGCCTTAATGAACGAGAGCAGTGCAATACAACGCAATAACATCCTCAGGTGAGTCGCCCTTGTTTCCCCCCAGACTCACACCAACATCCTTTCAAGAAACAGTGAAGTCAGTCCGGACTCTTCCCCGCGCCGCTGACGCTGGGTTTAATGGGGGTTCAGGCCCTTCTGGTTGCGCATGAGTGGCTGGTGGCTACTCAGCACGTCCAGAGAGTGACGCCAATGCCAGCATGACCGACAGTGGTATTTAAAACAAACCTGAAAAAAAAGGGTTTAAGACATTATACATGTTAGCATATTAGTGCAATCTGAAAAAAGTGTGGTTTGTTTGATGCTTTGTATATTTATATATGTATTTATGAATATATAACAGCAATGTACACATTTTATTTGTGTATATATAGATATATACAGTGAGGAAAATAAGTATTTGAACAGCCTGCTATTTTGCAAGTTCTCCCACTTAGAAATCATGGAGGGGTCTGAAATTGTCATCGTAGGTGCATGTCCACTGTGAGAGACATAATCTAAAAAAAAAAAATCCAGAAATCACAATGTATGATTTTTTAACTATTTATTTGTATGATACAGCTGCAAATAAGTATTTGAACACCTAAGAAAATCAATGTTAATATTTGGTACAGTAGCCTTTGTTTGCAATTACAGAGGTCAAACGTTTCCTGTAGTTTTTCAGCAGGTTTGCACACACTGCAGGAGGGATTTTGGCCCACTCCTCCACACAGATCTTCTCTAGATCAGTCAGGTTTCTGGCCTGTCGCTGAGAAACAGGGAGTTTGAGCTCCCTCCAAAGATTCTCTGTTGGGTTTAGGTCTGGAGACTGGCTAGGCCACGCCAGAACCTTGATATGCTTCTTACAGAGCCACTCCTTGGTTATCCTGGCTGTGTGCTTCGGGTCATTGTCATGTTGGAAGACCCAGCCTCGACCCATCTTCAATGCTCTAACTGAGGGAAGGAGGTTGTTCCCCAAAATCTCGCAATACATGGCCCCGGTCATCCTCTCCTTAATACTATAATAATAATAATTTTCTCCCATGTGCAGAAAAACACCCCCAAAGCATGATGCTACCACCCCCATGCTTCACAGTAGGGATGGTGTTCTTGGGATGGTACTCATCATTCTTCTTATTCCTAACACGTTTAGTGGAATTATGACCAAAAAGTTATATTTTGGTCTCATCTGACCACATGACTTTCTGCCATGACTCCTCTGGATCATCCAAATGGTCATTGGCAAACTTGACATGTGCTGGTTTAAGCAGGGGAACCTTCCGTGCCATGCATGATTTCAAACCATGACGTCTTAGTGTATTACCAACAGTAACCTTGGAAACGGTGGTCCCAGCTCTTTTCAGGTCATTGACCAGCTCCTCCCGTGTAGTTCTGGGCTGATTTCTCACCTTTCTTAGGATCATTGAGACCCCACGAGGTGAGATCTTGCATGGAGCCCCAGTACGAGGGAGATTGACAGGTGTCTTTATGCAGCTAACGCACCTCAAACAGGTGCATCTAATTTAGGATAATTAATGGAGTGGAGGTGGACATTTTAAAGGCAGACTAACAGGTCTTTGAGGGTCAGAATTCTAGCTGATAGACAGGTGTTCAAATACTTATTTGCAGCTGTATCATACAAATAAATAGTTAAAAAATCATATATTGTGATTTCTGGATTTTTTTTTTTTAGATTATGTCTCTCACAGTGGACATGCACCTACGATGACAATTTCAGACCCCTCCATGATTTCTAAGTAGGAGAACTTGCAAAATAGCAGGGTGTTCAAATACTTATTTTCCTCACTGTATATATACACAAACTATATATGTATATATATATATATATATATATATATATATATATATATATATATATATATATATATATATATATATATATATATATAAGCCTAATCGCAAAACTTGCTTTTGATCCAGTGAATCAATAATCAAATCAATTCACTGTCAACCCAAAGATTCACAGATTTCTTATTATAAACATGGCCACAATAAAAAAAAAAACATTAAAAAAAGTTAAACAAACAATGTTTAAAATTGTTCATGTTCACTGTCACATTGATGATGCAAATGTACAGTAAAATAACACAATGTGACGAGATTAAAGGTGCAGTAAGTGATTTCTGAGAAACACTGTTGATATTTAAAAATCAACCCAAACAAACACACACCTCCCTTCATTGCTCCGCCCCAAAAATGCAAGAGTGGATGTCTCTTTATCATAGCTGAAGCAAAGCAAAATAATGCTTTGAAAAAAATAAAGCAAAGATGATGAATGAACATCATGGAAGGCCAAAAAAAATTACATACAGTACACAGGAGTAAACAAGCAAGAGTTTGTTAGTCTCCAGCAGCTCCAGACAAACAATGACACTCAAAGCTGTCCTGTTACTAGAGCTATCATTACAACAACAGCAAAAACAATGTAACTCGCGTATGGAGCAGGAACAACACAACCTCAGTGTCTGTTTTCAGGCCTTTCTTCTTCGGTCTCTCCAGCGCTGGAGAGCTTTTCTAATATTAACTCGGGTCCTAAAGCTCTTGCCTGATCATGACCCTTCTTTTCCAGAAAAATTCCTCTGACCTTTTCTCTATCGTAATGTCTCTCAGTCATCTCTCTCTTTCCTCAAATCTCCTCTTGCTCACCCTCTCTCTTCCCCCATCACGAGTGACCACGCCCCCACTGTTAATTGGCTCACTCTCTTTCCTCCCCCATCTTGAGTGGATACGCCCCCTACTGCTGATTGGCTCACTCTTTTTCCTCCCTCATCTCCTCCCAATCATGAGTGGACATGCCCCATACTGCTGATTGGCTTACTCTCTCTCCTCCCCCATCTTGAGTGAACACCCCCCTTACTGCCGATTGGTTCACTCTCTCTCCTCCCAATCATGAGTGGATACGCCCCCTACTGCTGATTGGCTCACTCTCTCTCCCCCATCTTGAGTGGACACGCCCCTTACTGCCGATTGGCTCACTCTCTCCTCCCCCATCATGAGTGGACACTCCCCCTACTGCTGATTGGCTCACTCTCTCTCCTCCCAATCATGAGTGGATACGCCCCCTACTGCTGATTGGCTCACTCTCTCTCCCCCATCTTGAGTGGACACGCCCCTTACTGCCGATTGGCTCACTCTCTCCTCCCCCATCATGAGTGGACACTCCCCCTACTGCTGATTGGCTCACTCTCTCTCCCCCATCTTGAGTGGACACGCCCCTTACTGCCGATTGGCTCACTCTCTCCTCCCAATCATGAGTGGACACTCCCCCTACTGCTGATTGGCTCACTCTCTCTTCCCCATCTTGAGTGGACACGCCGCCTACTGCTGATTGGCTCACTCTCTCTCCTCCATCTTGAGTGGACACGCCCCCTACTGCTGACTGGCTCACTCTCCCCCATTTTGAGTGGACACGCCCCCTACTGCTGATTGGCTCACTCTCCCCCATCTTGAGTGGACACGCCCCCTACTGCTGATTGGCTCACTCTCTCTCCTTCCAATCATGAGTGGATACACCCCCTGCTACTGATTGGCTCACTCTCTCTCTTCCCAATCATGAGTGGACACGCCCTCTATTGCTGACTGTTTACAAGTGTGTTGTGGTGCTCGGTCAGATCCACTTTCAACAGCGTTTCCCAGAAATCACTTACTGCACCTTTAAAGGGCACAATCATGCTGAAACTAAGTGAACAGGGCTGGATTTCCTGATAACATTGTCTCTTAGCACACTATGAAGACTCTAAAGGTATAACTTAACTAAAGGTATCCCATTTCTAGGCGTGTTCCCCAAACTATATCTTAGGAGGTTGCTTAAGGTATACCTTCTTAAGTGCAACGTTAGCAGGTGCTGTCCGTGGCAGCGGTGCTGAATTGGTTTATCAACTATTGGTTAACTTAAGAACAACGTAGAGTTAAGAAGGTTTCGGGAAACCCAGCCCTGAGCTGTAACAGCGTTCATACCTGGGCCCTACAGAAGAACGGGCCGGGCTGACTGTTACATATTTGGCACATGGAGTCATCCAGATACGGGTCAATCTGGACCTACAGAGGGAACAGAAAGAGAGTGAGGTAAATACACGGGGCTGGGCCCGGTTGCATGAAAGCCCTTAAGTTAAGAAAGCCCTTAGTTACAAGGTTAAGGGTACCCTTAGTGAAACATGGATTGCAAGAAAAAACCCTAAGGGTCCACTTAAGGAATCTTAAGGCTGTTACTAAGTATTTCCCTTAAATGCTTAAGTTTTCCCTTAAGTTCTGTTATGCGTTGCAACAAAGGCCTTAGTAACCATTTAGCCCTTAAAAAATGAAGGGATCAAAATAGGTCCCTTAAAGGGATAGTTCCCCCAAAAATGAAAATTAGCCCATGATTTACTCACCCTCATGTCATTCTAGGTGTATATGTCATTCTTCTTTCAGACGAACACAATCTGAGTAATATTAAAAAAGTCCAGGCTAATCCAAGCATTAGAATTGCAGTAATAATCCATAAAAGTGCATCTGTCCATCGAATAAAGTGCTCCACACGGCTCTGGGTTGTTAATAAAGGCCTTCTGAAGCGAATCGATGTGTTTGTGTAAGAAAAATATCCATATTTAAAACTTTATCAAGTAAAGTTCAAGCCGATCGCTTTCCGTGGAAAAGTGTTGAAAGTGCCATCTCGCAATTCAAGATGCGTACGTGAAGTCATGACGAGCGTACCTGCTCGCGTTTGTCTTTCGATTGGCAGAGGCACTTTCAACACTTTTTCCATAAATTGAATACAGAAGGCGGTCGGCAGAAACGTTACTTTATAAAGTTTTAAATATGTGCATATGTGTGCATTTTTACCAATCAATTAAAATAAGCCTGTTGAAAGTATGACGTGACACGGTGTATATTGATTAAATAAACATTCAACACCAAAGTTTTCATATTTTTTTCATTATTTCCACTGTGCACTTGAATTAATTAATTCATGGCAGGCTTTCATCTTGTGCGCAAGAGTGACTGATTTTAGTGGCAGGCTTGGGTGTTTTCCCCCTGTCTTTAAAAAAAGAAATGCAGTTTGTCCTTGGTCCAGTTTGTTTTAGTTTTTTTGTTTCCATTACTGTAAAGCCGGTTAGCACTCGTTGCGTATAGGACACCGAACACGTCATTCAGCGAATAATCACCAAACTGAAGTTATGAACAAAGTGGCGTTGATGCGTGAGTACAATACAATAACAATGAGTTGGACATATATAATGTCATTTAATGGAAAACGATGCGAGTGGCGCGGCAGGATTTTGAACATCCTCCGGTCAGGTATCGTAGCTGGACTCATAAATATGTGCTCGAGGACCCTCTGTGTCGTCCGTCAGACCACCTTTAATATTCTCCATAACTCAAATATTGTAGTACAGCTGTATAGTTCGGTAAATGTCAAACTTGTTTAAAAGTCAGTCAAACTATCGCAAAATGCTTAGTATAAACACTTAGGTAAGGATGACGGTTAAGACGTTTGTTGCAACGCTCTTAAAGAAATCCCTTGCCTCAGGGATTTTTCCCCCTTAGGGATACCACCACTTAAGAGGTTTCATGCAACTGGGCCCTGATCTTTGAGGCTGTATATTTGAGTCCTGCTCTTCTGTACCTTCTTGGTAAACTTGCAGGTTTTTATCTGCACAAACGCTGCAGTCACGGCTTTCAAGTAGCTCCTCTGGCTCCTGAATGTCACTCTGCCAGAACCTAGACAAACAAATGCAACACTCCTGTAATGATGGGCAGCGTTCACATTTATTCAAATAAACCACACTAACGGCAATTGCACCAGAGTTTGTTTTATGCAAACCAAACGTGTATAGTGTGAACACACCATTAATATAAATGAAAGCAGCGTGCACAAACCTATGGGATATTTGTGCTTGTCTGTGTCGATGCCAGCGTACGTGACCCCACCAAAGAGATCGTCCATGATGTGGGCCAGACCTTCTGCATTTATCATCCCATGCAGAGCGCCCACGAACACGGTCCTATTGCGACAGAGACGCTGGGAGGGACAACGCACAAAATTGCTGTCCGAGATCACCCACGGGATGACCTGCACCTGCAGTAGAGGAAGTGAGAGAGAAGGGTCAGAAGCCAGGGGGTAAAAACTGTGTATGTTTAAGTGCATGTTATTATTCTCACATCTTTGCTGTGGATCCGCCTGCTGGACAGTTTGTAGAAGAACTCAAGATAATCGTCAGACTGCAGGCAGTGTTGAGCACAGGCCTGCAGGAGCATCTTCACTGACTTCTCCCAGTCAAACAGCAGGTACACATAACCTACACAAGCAAACACTTGTAACACTTACTTAATAATAATTTGTTACATTTGCTTTTCTGGGTACTCAAAGCTCTTTACATGGAAGGGGGGAATCTCCTCAACCACTACCAATGTGCAGCACCACCTGGATGATGCGACGGCAGCCATATTGTGCCAGAACGCCCACCACACACCAGCTGATTGGTGGAGAGGAGGCCAAGTGATGAAGCCAATCAGGATAGGGGGATGAGTCATATAAAAAATGTGTTTTATGTATAATATTTGATATTTAATGCTTGTGTGGTCATTTATTGATCACAATAAACATGTATTTGTCTTTGAATTTGGAAGCATTTTCTATTAATTGAATCATTTTTGCTCATAAAAGGTACTTATGATTTGTGGAAGTCAAAAACAGAGTTTCAATGGCACCAAAGGAACCAGGTAAAACTATATTAATATGAATACATTAACTCTTCCCCGCCATTGACAGAATTTTCTGGCTTTTTGTGTTTTCACTGTTATGTGGTAGGGGGCGCTATTACACATCTTCTGAAAGAGTAGTAAATCTCCTGATCAAAACACAGGCGAAGAAGAAGCAGAAACAGGCAATATCATATGTAATCATATGCATATGTAAAATAATGTGATCATCAACATTAAACAGTATATCAATTAAAATTGCCTAATGTTACTGAATGAAATGTCCACCCAGGACGAGCTATTGGACTGTGAAGCTTTGGGGGTGTTGATGGACTCTATCTACTCCAACTGTGTTTTGATCATCGTTCTAAATCTGATCCAGATGTAGACTTTGACAATAAAACATGATTTGCTCAAAATATTTTTTTTTTTAATGAAACTTACCCACATTCAAGTGTTGATAAAAAAGAATGCATGAAGCTAGAATAAAACTGGTTTTTGTTTAAAAGCAGAGGGACTGTTCTTTCTCAAAAACGCTAGAGGTGGCAGACAACTTTAAAAAAACGCTGGCTGAGAAAGAGTTAATTTAATCCTTTTTGTTCATAAAAAGAACTTATGGATCACCAAAGTAACCATAATAATACAAATATATAAAAAGTATAAAGGTTCAAATGTATCAATATATTCATAAATTACATTACTATGAATAATGAAAAATGTTAGTTAGAATATTATGAAAATCTAATTTTAATTTTATTAATGATAGATAGATATTGTTGAATTGTTACCTTGTGGAGGACAGCGTGGGTGTTTACCATCTTTACCAGGCCACTCGACTTTCAATGGACCAAACACACTAAATGTGTTCAACAGACTTGCTACAAAGAGAGAGAAAAAATTGTCATTCACAATTTTTTGTGTTCAGAAACATAGACCCGGTTTCACAGACAGGGCTTAGATTAAGCCAGGATTAGGTTTAAGTTCAAGGGACAGTTATTATAAACGTGCCTTCACGAGTATGTGTACCCATATAATCTTAGTGAAAGTGGTAAACAGATTTGGCTTGATGTCTGCTAGAGGGGCTCGGAGAGGATATTCTACCTGAGCTCTGATTACTCCCCTATAACAGGCAAAATTGTACAAAAGGAGGAGCAGGGAGGAGGGATGCTGCAGGAACTAACAACGGGAAGAGGTAAGCTGCTGGTTTTATACCTTGGTATTAATTGGAAGATTAGATGGGCGTACTCCTCCCAAAATTACATTTAATAACTTCACTTAAGCCGGGTACACACTGTGCGATTTATAATAGTCCTTTACGTTTGTTCTTTGTCAGACTGTACCATAGTCAAGGCGCGCTAAAAATGGACGCACGCAAGAAAAGAGTTTTATATCATCAATCAATGACGCGTTCGGTGACAGTGAGCTGCATTACACGCGGGACTGAAATGGTGGCTACAAAGAAATCTCAAGCGCTCATTTTGGTCATAGTTTGTCTTGAAAAAAGAAGATAATTTGACGGTTGTCCTAGGAGAAGTCACACAGTAGGACTGTGCGCCAAATATTCTGACTGCCAGAATTTCGTCTGAGGTCAAATTTGATCGCAGTGGTCATTAAATCGGCTGCCGGTGAACATGTCAAACTAACGACCCATCACTTCAGATTTTAGCCTAGGATCAGAGGAATCTTTTAGGATTTGCAAAATTTGTCTCAGACGGCCAAAATCGCACAGTGTGCACCCGCCTTTAGAAAAAAAAACATTACTGGTGTGCAGACAAAACAATGGCATTGTCATGTCAGTGCAAGTTGCTTTCAGTTAAATATTCTGTGCTCATCTGCTCGCCTGTATATAGTATGCAGATCTTTTAATATCACTGTATTAGTACATTAAGCTTGTCACGATTTTGAAATTTGGCTGACGATTAATAGTCTAAAAAATAATTGCGTTTGATACGATTAATTGCCATTTTAGGGCTTAGACCAGGGGTTTCCAAACTCGGCCATTGTCCTGCAGAGTATAGTTCCAGCCCCAAATAAACACACCTGAACCAGCTAATCAGTGTCTTACTAGGCCCAAGTAAGACTGCTGATTAGCTGGTTCAGGTGTTTTAATTGGGGTTGGAGCTGAACTCTGCAGGACAATGGCCCTCCAGGACCGAGTTTGGAGACCCCTGGCTTAGACGGTTAATTGTCTGTTTTAAGATTTCAGCTTTAACACCTTTAAATATTAAATATGAACACAACACATTTTCTTTATAAATTGATATAAGAGTTGATACTGTTTCCTACGCAATGATTTTAGTCGATCATAACAGTGGCCGCTTACTGACAAGCCTTAAAGGAGCCACACCTTAAAAATGGATCATTTCAGACAGAGGGGCAGAATGAAGGTTGAAAGGGTTTAGGTTTTTTTTGTGCAAAAAATGTATTAACATTTGTGAACCTCAAGGAACATATCAAAATATTAAATATATAAACATATTAATGTCATGACCCTTTTAATAAAATGGCTGGAAATATATCCTTCTCCTTCCTTCCTCATGTGATGCATAATACTGAATAAAATCTGTATAAAAATGTGTTTGTCAGCTCACCCTCTGTGATGTCCCACGGCACACCTCCCAGGAACACTTTACAGGAGTAAATGGGGTTTTTGTAGTGGCGTGGAGGAAGTCGCCCTTCCCAGGTGTAAGTGGCTTCATTCACGGCTGTGAGACGCAGTCAATCAGAAAGTCATCATATCAATATCAATCAATAACAGCTAGACTAGTGCAGCAACCACATGCATGGGTTTTACGATGTGTTTTTTTGATGTTTAAACATTTGAACCCTGTAAAGCTTGACACAAAATAATAATTATAAATCTTTTTTTTAATGGAACAGTTCAAATAAGATTTATACAAAATATAAAAAGAAATATAAAAAAGGTTGCATATGTTTTGAGCATATATTATGCTTTTATGGCATAATATAGTGAGAGTATGGATCTTATACTTGAGGAAAAAACAGCTCAAATTTTATTCAGAGGCCCAAACTGAGCAAAAATATGCAATTTGCAATCAGATCTTTATAGCAGTATAACAGACTACTTGTATAAAAAAAGCTTATAAATATCTCTTGTAACTCTATCTCCCAATAATGGGTCTTGGTAAGTTGATATTTAAATGCTTAGTTGCAAATCTCTGTAGTTTTTATGTAAAGTGATTGTGTACAATACAATGAGGATTGAGAGATGTACAAATAAACGTTCCTCAAAAGACTAATGAATCATATTTGATATTCATGATTTTTCTAATTATGTATGGATAATCAAGTAAACTTAAGTTGCTTCAGACCAGAAAATGTTCATCTTGAAATATTACTAACAATATAAGTTATTCTTGCTTTTACTTTATTAATATCAGTAAAGATTTCACAGCAAAAAGACGTGAGCCAAGACTTGAAGGTGAACGCTTACAATTACAATAAAAGCCTTTGGTTACACTTTATTTTAAGGTGTCTGTGTTACACTGTAATTATACATTTAAGTACTGAGTAATATTAATTGACTACATGTACTTACAATAGGGTTAGGGTGTTTGTTTTAGGTTGGTTGGATGTAATTAAGCACAATTTATAGTAATTACTATAGTAACTACATGTAACATCTGTAACAGAAACTGTAAAACTAAGTGTTACCAAGGCCTTTTACTTGCTAAAAAAGTAAAAACTATCAATCAGACGACAGAAGGCATGTAGTAGATTGTGTGCAACAGGTTTTTCAGCAGTTTTGATCATTTTCAGGCCTTTGCTAATCAAATATGATACAGTAGGCTTCAGTGTTGGGCAGTAGCCTAGCTACAAGTAGTGTCGTTACTAGTTTAACTACATTTTTCAAGAGCGTGGTGGTAGCGTCACTGTTTTCTGAATCAAATAGCATTTCAGAAGAGAAGCTCTTTTGTTGATCAAGTAGTGCGGTAGCATCCACACAAGCTACACATTCCCAAGCATTTCTGAAGATCAAGCTCAAATTGGAAATACAACTGCTAAAATGGCGGGTATACTTCACTTTATACGCTCCACTCTGCCTTTCGCACAGATGAGCGCACAAGCCTTTCAAAGTACTTCTTTGGCCATGAGTGCGGAAAGACCGTAAGCACTATCTAGTGGACTTTTGTTTTCAAACGCAATGACATGCGCTGACCGTGCAGTCACAAAAGAGAAACAGTGTTTTTGAAGCAAATTTTGAAAATCATGTGTCGCGTGAATAAACACCTCTTGTTAAAATGATCGGGGTCCAGCCTGGCCACCTCTTGATACAGTATGTGGTGGCGTAAAGAAAGAAAGAACTCACAATCTCATGAAATATAAATGGGGGCGGGGGTTTGTGACATGTTGGTATACTGTTTGGGGCAGGTCTTAATTATTTTGCTACTGTACTTTGAGCTGAGTTGAGTTTTAAATTAACTTACAGTTTGTCCTGCCAATGTGCCCAAGTCTAAATTGAGCATAAACATGCAAACATAGCTCCGACTCCGGTTTGAACATAAAAGGCTGAACAGTTTCGGACAATTTCAGTGCGTATCTGCGTGAGATAATCGGAGCTGCTAACATGAGCTCTTGAAGCTCCGCCCTCTTCTAGAAACGGACAGGAGCAGCAGCTCATTTGCATTTAAAGGGACACACACAAAACAGTGTTTTTGCTCATTCTCAAAAATAATGATTTAATATGCTATAAAAAAATGATGTGTGGGGTATTTTGAGCTGAAACTTCACATACACAATCTCGGGACTTCAGAGTAGAGTTTAGATTCTCTGCCCGAGCACGACCCCGAACTTGACCCGACCCAACCCGCGGGCCAAGCCTCTGATCAAGCATTTGTGTTTTTTTAATCGTTACTTTATTAGCCTAATTGGGTGGGCAGAAAGTTATGCCATAATCAGAAATAATATATATATATATATTTATTTAGCAAAATAAGAACTAATACTACAACTTAGAAACAAATGTGTACAAAGTTGCACAAGTCAGGATTAGTCTAAAGATGCGTGTTAAACTCACAGCACAGAGCACACGCAGTGATGGAGCACGCAGGACCGCTCTGAGACGCCAGTCATGAGCTGCTCGCGTGAACAACGCGCATTGCTTAACTAGCCTATTTCTTTTCGTTTCGAATTGTTTCGTTTAATAGTGGACATTTCAAGCTTTCTATACACATATTTCTCATGTCTGTGAGGCAAGTAGCTGCTGAGTTTGGGTTTATTAATGAGACGCGCTCCAGTCCATGTGCAATGAAAGTGATCGCTCCCATGCCTCCATGTCACGATTATAGTCTGCTATAGTCTATTTGCTTCTTATTTATTAAATCCAGGCAATTGGCTGACGAAACCTTGATTAAAATTAAGTTACAATTTATACAAAACGAAATTCACTTTAAATAAATGCTTTCTACAAAACAAAACTTACTGAAGTGGTCAAAATCATTTCTGACCCACTCGCATCTTTGCACTTTTCATAATTAGATGAAATTTTAAAATAACATTATAATATTTAAGCATAAATATGAAACAAAATACATTGTTTAATGGCTACAACAAGAATAGTAGGCTACAGTACAGATAAATCATGTCTGAGCGGGATTCGAGCGAGTGTTGTTTTACCGGTGAGGGTTCATGAGTGGAGCGCTGGCATAGAGCGGATCATTGAGCTTAGCGTCACACCGGTCGGGCTCGGACACAACGTGCACAGGCTCGGGTAGGGTCGGGCTTGATTTTTTGATCCCGATCTTAGCTCTACTTCAGAGACTTATTTTACATTTTGTAAAAGCATTATAGGACCCCTTTAAGTGACTCTAATAGTTTAGCATAGGTGGCTAATGTAACTGTACCTGCAGCTTGTTTATGAAGTTTCGCCTCTCTCTCGATGCAGAACGAGGGTTTGTTCAAGCTCAAAGTGTCCCAGCCAGGCCAGATGGGACCTGTGGACCAGCACCCAACCACTGGTCCATCAGCCTGAGCACTGGGAGCGTTCGTGAAGGTGGTCAGAGGGTTCTGCTCCAAACGGCAAACTGTGTCCAGTTTCACCCCCTCCGCATGCAGTTCAGGCAGCACCAGGGGCGACGGAGTTGAAGCTCTGAGAGAGACCTGATGGAGACAGACACGCAC
The DNA here is from genome assembly GCA_023566225.1 of Romanogobio albipinnatus. Classification (NCBI taxonomy): domain Eukaryota; kingdom Metazoa; phylum Chordata; class Actinopteri; order Cypriniformes; family Gobionidae; genus Romanogobio; species Romanogobio albipinnatus. The sequence continues at coordinate 31,430,707 of CM042262.1, read as the reverse complement.
TATAACTTTTGAAAAACTGACACTGTTACTATGAAAACTGAATGTTTGAAAGGTTCCACTGCACTCTTTTGGGTTCTGTATCAGATGGGAATGTTGCTGCTCACCAGGTGGTCGGAGCCTGAAGAGAACACGCTGTTCTCGGAGTTGACGGGACTGCTGGATCCAGAGTGCAGCAGAGAGTGAGGCTCTAGCGCCGGTATCAGGTTGGAGAAGCGCTCCAGTGGATCTGCTTCACCTGCAGACTCGTGGGCCTGGAAAGCCAGCTGCTGAACCGAATCACCACCTCGTGAAGCACCGAAGAGATCAAACGCTGCAGGAGAGAAAATGTGAAATAATAAATAAATAAAAAAACTGTGAATAGAATTGTTATTCAAATAAAAAATGTCAATCACTGACAGCATTTTACAATTACATCCTTTTTTTAATTTTTAAATTGCATAATTTTAGCGGACAAAATATAATTTTGCAAAATGACAAATGTTTCAAAATTTTAAATATTATTATACTACAATTATTTAAACTACCGTTCATATATTTGGGATCAGTAAGAATTTATTTAGAAAAAATGTCATACTTTTATTCAGCAACACATTAAGTTGATCAAAAGTGACATTTATAATATTACAAAATAATTATATTTCAAATAAATGCTGCTCCTTTGAACTTTCTGTAAAAAATATGAAGCAGCATAACTCTTTTCAACATTGATAATCAGAAATGTTTCTTGAGCAACAAATCAGCATAATTAAAATATTTTACTACATAATTATTTACAGTACTGTTCATACGTTTGGGATCAGTACGATTTTTTAACAGCATTAAATTGATCAAAAGTGACACTAAAGACATTTATAATATTACAAAATATTTATATTTCAAATAAATGCTATTCTTTAGAACTCATGGTTTCCACAAAAATATGAAGCAGCACAACGGTTTTCAACATTGATAATAATAATAAATGTTTCTTGAGCAGCAAATCAATATATTAGAATGATTTCTGAAGGATCATGTGACACTGAAGACTGGAGTAATAATGCTGAAAATCTTGAAATAATAGCATATAATGAGCATTGGCCAACTAGGGTTGGGTTTAGGGTTGGACTACCTGTTTTTCCAAAAAATGGCAGACAGGGTGGGTGACGTGTTTATTATTTGTGCATTTATGTCTGGTGCAAATAGTAGCACAAAAATAGCACTTTGTTATCTCTATTCCTGTGAAAAGACTGAATGCATTAGAGAAGTGCTGGATGAGACAGCAGAAACAAGCTTTGTATGTGTGTGTCTGTATGTGTGTGTCTCTATTATGGGATTTGGGTCAGAACAAACCTTAGGCACATCATGGCTTTCATTTAAAACACGGATGGACACACTCATTTATGCTTGTAATCTGAGAAAGGGAAGCTAAAGGGAAAGTCAAAATGAAACGCAACCCAACGCTGATGAATCCAGCGTTCTGTCCTCTGTGAACGGTGTGAAAATGATTAGTCATGAGTGAGAAATCAAGATATGAGACACCACTCCGGCTCAGACCTTCCAGAACAATCCATCAACACACACTGCATCTAAAAATCTAAACATCCATCTAAAAATACTTAAAAAGTCTTAAACAATTACATTTATTTTTCTCACTTTATTAGAGTTTTTTTATTTATGTAAATCTAACAACAATGACAGATTTATGCTTAAAAAAAAAAAATATATATATATATATATATATATATAACTATTGTACACAATAAATTAAATAAAATATAATAATTTAAATTAAATTAACTATGTGCATATATGTATATATATATATATATATATATATATATATATATATATATAAAATACTTATTTAAGCATAAATCTCAGTTAGTGTTGTTAAATTTAAATAAATAAAAAAATCGAACTGTTAATTTATATGCACTATACAGTATATATACATAATATTTCTAAATATACATATATATATATATATAAACACACACACACACACATACATTATATATATATATATATATATATATATAGTATAAATAAGGTTTATACTTGTATTATACATGCATTATAATTGTATTTATAAATATAGATATATTCTCTGACGTAAAGTCTTTACACAATTTTAGTATTATTTGTATTATAAAATAAATTCTATATTATTATTTATATCATATATTTTGTTTATATAATCATATATTCTCAGATTATAAAAACAAACGCACTGATTTTTTTTCCAACTAACACTTTACAGTGTTTTTATTTTATTTTATATATATATATAGTATAAACAAGGTTTATATTTGTATATTAATATAGATATATTATCTGGTCAAGTCTTATTTTTGCACATTTTTTGTATTACAAATACATATATATAAAAAAGATTTGTATATATTTATATATATATATATATATATATATATATATATATATATATATATATATATATATATAGTTTTTTTTTTGCAGTTCACTCATAAACTCACAAAGTATCTGAAACTAGCTTGAACAGACAGATAGGAATGGGCATACAAAACTGTACACATCACATTGGCCACACAGGTTCACTCACCGGGCTTGGTCGAGCGCTGGGGATCAGGGCGGCTCCAGGGCTGCTGGTTCCAACAGGGGAGGCTCAGAGACAACAGGCCCAGACTGAGCTCATCAACACTGGGCACGGCAGCCACGGGATCCTGCTGCTCTGGAGCGAACAGCATTCTGCTAACCAGCGGAGAGCAGCCTGTGCCCGAACCATCTATGTGTGTGTGGGAGAGAGAGAGAGAGAGTTACAGAGGCACAAAGACACACAACCGAACCTCGTTTCCTATACCAACCTGCCGCAGGTCCAGTGGTGGTCATCATACCACTGTGTGTTCATCACTGACCTGTTAAACATGTGACTGCCTCACTGAAACCTCACACACTGCTGCTAGTGCTAAAGCCATGCTCACTCCATCACACACACACTCGGTCTGCCAGAACAGCCTCACCACCTCCCGTCCCTGTGTGTGTGTGAATCACGTGTGCTGTCTGTCTCTCTCTGGCCTGTCTCCCGTTCATGGCCTGACTCAGCAGAGAGACAGACAGAAGGGGGCAGGGCTTCAATGATCACTATGATTCAGCTAATTTGACTTCACACAGACACTGCTGAACCCAGGCTGTACCAGACACACCCTAGTGTCAGACTAAAGGGGCGTTCCCAGCTAACAGGGAATGTTCTCAGAACTTCTGAACAAACATTCTTCCAGTAACATTAATAGAATATTCGTTCACAGTTATCTGGTCTTTAATAATGTTCTCAAGCATTTATTCATCTCAAGGTGTGTTCATAAACAAACCCTGGTGCGATTGCTCTGTTAGTGCGATTCATTTAAAGGTAAAAAAAAGGTGAAATTTTCATTTTATGAGGTTTTTTAACATTAATATGAGTTCCCCTAGCCTGAATATGGTCCCCAAGTGGCTAGAAATTTTGATCAGTGTAAACCGAGTTCTGGCTGTCTTTCTCTGCCTTTGAGAAAATGACAGCCCAGACGAGCTGATCTTGAATTGTCCTGTTATGACGTCATAACAGGAACGGTTACCTCCCTTTCCTCCGCCCAGAGAATTTGGCACGCCCATGTGAGCGCCAGATTTGTTTGTCCTCGAGAGATCATGGCTTGTGAACGAGTGAATGCTGGCAGTTTCTCAGTGTTTGGATGTACAAATGAAAAGTCTATTTCAGTTCTTTCTGATCTGTGATCAGTGATTTCTGATGTGTAGCTAATTATTCAAGTTCACACAGAACTTTATTATTCGTGCTGCGGCTTCTCTCTCTCCCGACAGAATGGTGTTTTCTATCTTGTGAGTCAGTGTTTTTGTACGTCCTCGTCGCGTCCATCTGTTCTAAAATGTGCATACAGTCGTGAGTTTCTGCTCAACATCGGCAGAGCCACATCTTTAGAGATAAACCTCACGCACGCCGAGGCTCGGGCTGCACTGGCCGGTCGGCCTTAAACATCCCCGACCCCCAGTACTGCATCTGGCCCACAGCGGAGGCACCAAACGCGGTGCGAGATTAAGCAGACGGGGGGTAAGTGCGGGGTATCAGGGCTAGGCTAGCCAGCTATCCCCACAATAAACTGGATTACATTCGATTACTGCTGTTGTGTCTTTGTTTGCACTGTGTACTCAATGCGCGTGTGACGCTTTTCATATGATAGGAAAATATCTAAAAATAATGCTATAATCAACACTTACTCGTAACTCGTTCATCTCCTGTATCTCCATACATTACATGTGTTACAAAGTTGGTAATAAGGAGGAAGACGGACTCGGCGTGACTGAGACTCGTGTTTATTCAGAACTCTCAGATACAAACAAAATAAACTTGCGCTGACAGCGCTCTCACAACTCAGTACAATATAACTTTGTTAGCAATCTCTCCGTCTCTGGTCCATTGATGTCCGGTTCATGAACGAATCGTTCTTTTGAACCGGTTATTTTTAGTGAACCGGTCGAACCAGTTCACCAAATCGGACTGAATCGTTCTGAATCGTTCTAGGTCAGCCGGAACCGGGAACACTTCCCATAACACCTGATGTACTCGTTACATCATCAGATGAATGGCATCTACACTAATGATAGTCTCTCTGTTTTATCCCGAGGTCTACTGCAGTCAGCCGGATCCGGGCCGTATCCAGATCAGATGGTGGACCTGTGCCCAGAGAAGACCAACGCAGGACCCTGAAGTGTCTGCGGAGACCATGTCAATTAGACTCCCCTTAAAATTGCATCGTCGACACGTCATCCTCAATAAACCCGTCTCCGACGTGTTGCCTCCGATCCTTCGAATATTCCGATCTATTATGAGCTGTAAAGTTGCCAGAATAATAATCATACGCTTTGTTAATTGGCCAGAGGAGAACTGGCACCCCGACTGAGCCTGGTTTCTCCCAAGGTTTGTTTTTCTCCATTAGGTCACTTGATGGGGTTTTGGTTTCCTTGCCACTGTTGCCTCTGGCTTGGCATCCTCAGTTGGGGACACTACATTTTTCAACTAAATATCCAAATAAATCTAATTATTAAACTAAATTAACCATATAAACTAAATTACTGATCTAATTACTGATCTAAAGCCCACACTGTCACTGTATGATAATTGAAATGAACTGATGACATCACCGTTTTCTCCAGAATGGCTATATGGCTGAATAAAATTATGTTGCATTATTTTCCTGTTTAACACTGTAAAGCTGCTTTGAAACAATCTGCATGGTTAAAAGCGCTATATAAATAAAGTTGACATGACTTGACTTAAATGGTTTGCATCTCGAGTCAGCGCTGATCCATCATTTACTAAAGTTAATAACTTTCTGACATGAGTGACAGTCCCTCCGACTAGAAATTAACTAATAACCTGAAGTATATGCTAGTTACTACAACAGTTCACTGAACTAAGACGTGCTGAAAGAACTGATGAGAAGTGACATCCGTCTCTCTGGCACAGCCTTGTGCCTTGTAGACCTCGTTAAACCACGCCCCCTCCGCTCATTTCAAATGCAAAGATGTCAGCCAATCACAACAGTGGGCATTTTTACTGAAGTCTCACAGCAGACACGCCCCTTGAAACAGGGCATTCAGCCAGAGGGCAAACATCAGTATAGAAAAAAATTATTTCTAAATTATGACATTTTATGATGTAAAAATCATACTAACAATATAAGTACACCTCAGAATACTTTATAAAATAAAATAAAAAATCCATGTGTAAATAAGTGTGAACGCTGCCATCTGAACCCTGGTGTGCACCAAACAAGTGGACCGAGACTGAAAAGATGGATCTCGCTCCGCTTCCAAACGAACGCTGGTGCGGTTTGACTGAAATATGAATGCAACACAGACCAAAGACATCTAAATGAACCAAAACGGGACATGATGCTACAATATGAGACCCTAAAAAGGCCAGAACAGTTTTTTCTCATCATAGTGGCGATGTTGCCCGTCACAGTTCGGTACAGGCGTCAGAACCGTCGTCTCCTCGCAGCAGATCTTCATTTGTGTGTGTGAAGGGAGAGGGATTCCTGCCGCTGTTTTGACTCCTTTACACACTTTATAAGCTCTTCATGAGTTCTCTGCTGCTCAAAATACCATCATATGTAGCTACGCACATACAATGAGCGCATTCAGCCCAGCACACACAGCATTGTTTTGGATGTTCGGTAAGTTCCGTCACGAAATATACATCATAAAATAAAAAAGCAAACCAATCAGATTGTGAGACAGCGAGGCGAGGGACTGTGAAAGCAGGCCGGTGGTGAGTGATAATGAGCGCCAGCTGCGCACCACACCGGTCTCGTCTCACGGAGGAATGATGGGAGCATAAAAGGAGGAGCGACGACAGTGCAAGATGAGAGGACCAGGCCTGGACTTTACATTGTTTTGTTTACGTTTTGTTATGTGTGTGCACGGTAGTCGTCCGTGAGGGGCGGCCAATTTTACGTTAATTTTGTGTTTGTTATTTTATTAAAGTCTTGTAACGTTCGCCGGTTCCCGCCTCCTTCTTCCCATAACAACGAACTTTACTACATTGGTGAGGAAGGAGGGACATGCTGTCGAAGAGCCCTCACTGCTGAGGGGGATCGCGGTGGTGCTGGAGCGAGTGAAGATCCGGTGGGACGGAGAGCTCGCTGCCGTGGCCCTGGGTCGAATTTTGACAGCAAATTTTTATTTAGTTTTAGTCATAGTCTTTTGACTAAAATGCCATTTAGTTTTAGTCATATTTTAGTCACATGAATTGTTTTTAGTTTTAGTCTAGTTTTAGTCGACTAAATATCATAAGATTTTAGTCGACTAAATCTACAGTATTTAGTCTCCTAAAATCTAATGAGTTTAGTTAACTTGTAATACACTAAGCATTTAAGCATTACACAACCGACTGTCACTTGAACTGACATTTTTACATAATTTTGTTTTTGACATTAAAAAATACACGAAAGAGAGCTCAATTCACTTTTTTGTTTGTTTTTTTAAAAACATCTATATAGTTTTTATAACTTTGTATTTCTGTTTTAGTTATTAGCCTATATCAGGCAAATATTCAAGCAAAAGCTTCAAATATTTTTTTTAATTTTTTTTATTTCAGTTAACATTTATTTAATTTAAAGTAATGAAGATTTTTTTAAATGGTTTTAGTTAACTATTATAACCCTGATACTTTATTGAATGTGTCAAATACTGGTCTTTCTTCCTGACTATGAATTAAATGGGAATTAAATGAAATAGAGTTTATTGTGTAACCAAAAACGAATATATAATGCGTGACTTTTAATTACAAACAAGCTCAAAATACACATTGACTCTTATTTTGAAATGTCTGTGCCTCTATTGCAGTCGCAGCAGGAGCTCATTCAGGAGATAAAATATGCGTTGTTACAACCGTCTAAAACACATTACTATATAAACATCGTAAAGTAAACATTGTCATTATTCATCAGCATTAGTTCATAAACAATTGCCTGGCATAAACGTGCACTATTCATTGATTGTGAGCCGCTCTGCTGTATTGGGGATGTGTGAGCCTGTAGAGCGCGCAACAGCGCCGTGTTTTCCAGCGGTTAGATCAGCACGTTCACATCAAATGTGCGCATCTGTTACACAGGACATCAGTTCTGACTGGATCTCTTCCCTAATCGTCCCTCCCTAACATTTTCTTCTCGTTTTTATTTGTTGATGAAAATGACGGTTGATTTTCGTCATAGTTTTTGTCATCCAACACTAGTTTTTATTTAGTTATCGTCTCGTTTTCGTCAGTGAAAAAAGGTTGTTGACAAAAATTATGACGAAAATTATTCGTCAATGAAATTAACTGCTGGCTCCCTCAGTAGGAGGAGCCACCGACCAGCCACCAGGGAGCAAAGGAGGATCGGGCCGTCCACCAAGCGTCCAGTGCCATCGCATGGCACCGCGAGGAATAGCCTCTCGGCTGGCTGAGGACCGAGGGGCAGTGTGTCCGGGAAACGGACCAGAATTTTTTTCTTTTCTCCTCTCTCCCCTCTCTTGTTCTGTCGCTCCGTATGCTCTGGCTCCGTTTCTCTCTCCTCTCTGTCCTTACCCCAAAGGGGGGAGTAGAGCGCAGTCTTGGGAGTACCCCCTGGCCTGCAAAGGGCGTTGGGGGTATGTGACTAGCAGCGAGGCGAGGGACTGTGAAAGCAGGCCGGTGGTGAGTGATAATGAGCGCCAGCTGCGCACCACACCGGTCTCGTCTCACGGAGGAGTGATGGGAGCATAAAAGGAGGAGCGACGACAGTGCAAGATGAGAGGACCAGGCCTGGACTTTACGTTGTGTTTTATTTACGTTTTGTTATGTGTGTGCGCGGCAGTCGTCCGTGAGGGGCTGCCACTTTTACTTTCATTTTGTGTGTTATTTTTTTTTAAAGTCTTGTAACGTTCGCCGGTTCCCTCCTCCTTCTTCCCATAACAATGAACTTTACTACAGTGAACATATCCCTATGCCTTTATGTTCGGTATCTTTAGGTTCAGTGTTAAAATGCTCAATGTGAACACTAAGCGGACCAGGACTAAATGTTTTTTTTTGGTCTGGACCAAACGAACCAAGCGAACCAAACTACAAGTGTGAACACACCCTTGGTTAATGTTAATTTCAACATTTCCTAGTTATTAGAATCACAAGTTGTGTCAGTTCATTTTATATAACGGATCTGAGCTAACAACGTTACCAAAGATGAACAAATACTATAACACATTTATTCAGTAACAACGTTCTGGCAAGGTTCTCTCAAAGTTATGAACAAATGTTCGTCAAGTAATGTTAATAGCATGGTCGTTTAAAGTTATCAGGGGCCTGTTGCACCAGTTGAGCATAAGTTACAACTTAGCCTAGTTTTGACATTAATGGGCACAAAGTTATAAATTAAGCATTACTATATTTTTTTGCATTGCAACATTAAAGGCAGGGTAGGCAATTTGTTCCAGGAACATTTTTTCAGAAGTCTTTTCATATCCTGATAGCAATAACTAAGTTAAGTGGTCTAAATGTATTTAAATGTACTATATATACATACATACACTATATTGCCAAAAGTTTTGGGACGCCTGCCTTTAGATGCACATGAACTTTAATAACATCCCACTCTTAATCCGTAGGGTTTAATATGGAGTTGGCCCACCCTTTGCAGCTATAACAGCTTAAACTCTTCTGGGAAGGCTTTCCACAAGGTTTAGGAGTGTGTTTATGGGAATGTTTGACCATTCTTCTAGAAGTGCATTTGTGAGGTCAGACACTGATGTTGGACGAGAAGGCCTGGCTCGCAGTCTCCGCTCTAAAGGCCCGGGTATACTTCACTTACCGCGCCCGGACGCGTCACGCGCGCAGCCCTGTCCGCGCGTCTTTCAAAGTATACTACACAACGGATGCGCGCGGATGATCGCGTTCGACACATGCGCAGTACATTTTTTCCCTATGCTCTACCAGACATTGGGGGGCAGCACTGAGTCCTGTTATCAACGGGACATTCGCTGGGCATGATCGGAGAAGAACTGTAGTGCATCCACCATTGCAAGAAGTTTGGAAGAAATACTGAAGAATCATAAACGATGGAGAAGGATATGCTTCTAAGTTTACTCGTTTTGGAAGAAGCGTGTTGTTTTTAAACCGGTCTTTGCACACTCTTCTTCGACGGCTGAACACTGTGCTCAATACTGTGCGTATTGCCACCTAGTGGACTCTTCTGTACTGCTGGCGCATGCGCTGTTGCACGCGGACCATCCGCGCGGTCTCGAAATTTGGGCTGCGCGCGGACGGGGTGTGCGGCCGGCCCTCCGAATGACGAAAATTACGTCATGCGGGCGGTGCACGAACGCGGACGGCCGAAGTATACCCGGGCCTTAATTCATCCCAAAGGTGTTCTATCGGGTTGAGGTCAGGACTCTGTGCAGGCCAGTCAAGTTCCCCCACACCAAACTTGCTCACCCATGTCTTTATGGAGGGACGCTTTGTCATGTTGGAACAGGAAGGGGCCATCCCTAAACTGTTCCCACAAAGTTGGGAGCATGAAATTGTCCAAAATGTCTTGGTCATTCGTCTTTTAGACGTTTCAGAACGTACAAGAGAACATTCAAAAATAATGTTCCCATAATGTTTGCAAAATTATAAAATGGAATGTTTCTTTAAAGTTCAAAAAAGTTTTTAGAATAAAGTTAGATCATTTAAATATATTATTAATTATGTTTTAGCTCTTATGCTTAAAAAACGATGTATACCATATATATATATATATATATATATATATATATATATATATATATATATATATATATATATATATATATATATATACTGTGAGGTACCAGTCAAAAGTTTGGAAACATTACTATCTTTAACGTTTTTGAAAGAAGTCTCTTCTGCTCACCAAGGCAATTTATTCCTGTGATCAAAGCTGTATTTTCATCATTTACTCCAGTATTCAGTGTCACATGATCCTTCAGAAATCATTATAATATGATGATTTATTATCAATGTTGGAAAAAAAAAAAATTTTTGTAACCTGTGATATTTTTTTCCAGGATTCTTTGATTAATAAAAAGTTAAAAAAGAACAGCATTTAATCAAAATAGAATTGAAAAAAAAAAAAAAAATGTAAACATAAAAAACCCATTATATTACATTTTAATAATATTTCAAAATATACAAATTTTCTCTGTATTTTTGATCAAATAAATGCAAATAAACTTCTTTCAAAATCATTATACACTGTATACATGTGTAAATATATGCGTAAATAAGTGAAAATCATATCAAGCATATGTATTTTATCATATGAGATACATTTGGGCGTGTTGAAAATTATGTTATAACGTCACTCCGGGGCTACTATGAGACACTTGTTGCACACTGCAGTGAGCTAGATCGATATTAGAACATCATATTAATAAATGCCGGATGGCTTGTGTTGCTAAATGGCATGCAATTCATTTTAAAACATATTATATGATGGAGAAAATGCTGTATTACTATACAATAATTAGGTTTCTGTCTATAAATGTCTAAACTGTTATAAATGTGTAAACTGTTGTTCCCTTGTCTAATAAAACATCATATATCAAAGTGTCTTTGGTGTTTCCATGGTTTCTACAAAATAAAACCAGAAATCGAACGCAGGTATGATGTCATTGATAGGCGACGCACGGGCACAATCCAAGTCCTGGTTTAAATTGCTTATTTCTCTGGATTTAAAACATTCTTGGAAACATCTGGGATAATGTAAGTACACAAATCAACAAAATATATAACACTGTTCTAGTGGTTTTTGGATATTTTAATCCAAAAATCGTACATATTGTGCCTTTAATATTATTCAACGGATCTGAGCTAACATGAACAAACAATGAACACTTGTATTTCTGTTGACCTTTAACAACTTGCTCAGTGTAAGCTTATGTTGACCTTACAGGGACCTTTTTGTAAAGTGTTACCCTTTTGAATCCCGATTATGAAGGAATAACATGCTCTGGGACATGTGTTAAGAAAGTAGGCTCATATGGTTCATTTTAGTGTAACTTTAACTGTATGGTGGCCTATGCGAGTGTGTGGATCTCACCTGTCATGTGCTTCCAGGCGTTCTGCTGGTTGGCCCCTGTGAAGAGCCCGAGGGCCCTGTGAGCTCCAGGGTCTCCATAAGAAGCATGACGACGGTTTTTCACTCTCTGTTAAAGGAACAGTACAGTTTGTTCTATGTTTACAGGCACAAATGGGTGACAGAACTGTCAAAATGGCTGACCATTTCCTTCAAGTCTACTAGTAAATAGTTAACTAAAATAATTAAAGAAAGTGCTGGGATGTACTCTACCTCAAAATGAAAAATAAAACGAGAACCTGTCAAACTATGAAAAACTATACTTACTGTTGTCTCAAAAGATGAGCTCACTGCTGAAAACAGCAATTAGGAGTTTTTTTTTATATTATTTATCTTCATTGTTGTTAAAATTGTATGCCTGAATACTCAAAAAAAAGTATATTCTTCAATGTAGCCTACTGTCTTTTGTTGTTTGCCAATTTGTGTACTTTGTTTGCACTATTTTATTATAAAGAGCTAAGCTGCAAATGTTTGGTGGTGATGATGATAGACAATTCGCGCCGTTAAAAAACTGAAACTGAAAGTGTAAGACTGTTTCATACAGACATTCTGTCTCTTACCCTGCAGAAATCCATTACAGCGTCTAAATGCAGCACAAAACAACAAAAACACGATAATTTTGGCTTATAATTTACAGTTCAGGTCGCTCAAGAGGAGTGACGCTTCTGCACAACACACTAGGATTCAAGCCTGGTCACGTTGGAGTCATTTTTGCATTAAACAGGTGCATGAGGTCAGCATTAGCACATCACGCGCAGACCGAGCGATCAATACACAGTGGGGGCCGGGGCTAGTTGTCACACGGGAAGTTGTCACGACTCACGAGGGTTATAATACAGTAACTAAAATGTTTTTTAGTTCTGTGTTTTTCTTCTAGATGTGGTTTTATACGTGTTTTATAGACGAAAATTATACGTAGCCTACAATGTATTATTTACAATAAAAGCGATTTCTGTTACATTGAGGTCAGGAATTACCCAAACAAATTGCCGTTTGATTAATTGTTTTGACATTCAAATAGTTTTACTATTTAACCCTTTAACTGTCACCCCCCTTTTTGAGAATACACATGAAAATGCACTATCCAAACTTAAAGGGCTGTAATTCAAGAATGCTTTGGAATATAGACCAAAGTCTCGTTTTAAAGACGACACTCTGCAGATTATTGCTGAAGTGAAAGCAAATATGAAAGTATGAAAGAGTTATGGAAGTTTAAATTTACTGTAAATGAAAATACTGTACTAAATATTTTTTATTTCATATAAAATATATATTTTACAAAAAATAATTTACTTTAAAATGACTATAAAATCAAAGCCATATGTCTAACCAATTTGTGTTCCAAATTTGAAGTTGATATCACAAAAATTGAAGTTCCCATGAGATTTTGTTTAGGCGTTGTACCAAAAATAGCCACCGGGTGTCATTCAAATTCCATTTATTGGTTTTTTTAATGCATTTTCTTTAAATTTCTGTCCAAATATCACTTCCATCACAAAACAGTCACCAAAAATGGACCCTTGAGACTCAGACCTTTCCGACAACATGTGTTTTGTCAAGATTGGAAAAGATTTTGAATAAATAATTGTTGTGATATGAAACATGACACCGCCCACTAGGGGAGGAGCCCGCTAGAATAATTTAGAGTAACGTTTCCATGGTAACCCAATGTCCGATTTCAAAATTTGAGTTTGTAAGCTTTCAAATGATACCTAATTTATGATAATTACTTAAATATATGATACGAAAAAAAGGCGATCAAAAAAAGAGCACCAGGCGTCCCACCTGTGGGACGGTGACAGTTAAGAGGTTAAATTGGGTTGGAAAGCCCTCTGAGCTACATTGTGACCGCTATTGGGGCATGTTGTCACAAAGTTGAACGTGTGCTCAACGAACTGTGTATTCCTGTTTTGCGACAATAATGGCAGAAATGTTCACTTGATGTTTAGTCAAAGACATGCCCCTGGTTTCACAGACAAGGCTTAAACCTAGTCCCAGACTAGAATGCATGTTTGAGCTGATTTAACTGAAAGCAACTTGCACTGGTATATCTTAAAACATGTCAGCGCCATTTTGTCTTAAGATGCACACCAGTAGCCTAATGTTTTTTTTTCTAAGGCATGTTTATTAAAGCTACTTAAAATGTCCTAATTGAACTAAAGCTAAAGCCATTTTTTTCTCCAAAACATAATGGACATATTTGCACCCTTTTAGTCAATACTTTTTCAACCTCCTTTCCCCAAGATAACAGCTCTGAGTCTTCTCCTATAATGCCTGATGAGTTTGGAGATCAGAGAGCATTCCTCCGTACAGAATCTCTCCAGATCCTTCAGATTCCCAGATCCATGTTGGTGCTTCTTCTCTTCAGTTCAGCCCACTCATTCACTCATAGGGTTCAGGTCAGGGGACTGGGACGGCCATGGCAGAAGCTTCATTTTGTGCTCAGTGACACATTTGTGTGTTGATTTTGATGTTTGTTTTGGATCGTTGTCCTAATGGAAGATCCAACCACGGCCCATTATAAATTTTCTAGCAGAAGCCGTCAGGTTTTGATTTTCTGAACAAGATGTCCAGGACCTCCAGCAAAAAAATAGGCCCACAACATTAAAGATCGAGCGGTGTATTTACCCGTGGGCATGAGGTACTTTTTATCCCTGTTTGCACCAAACACATCTGTTGGGTTTGGGCCCAAAAAGCTCTTTTTTAGTTTCATCTGACCATAGAAGCCGGTCCCATTTGTAGGTCCCGTCGTGTCTGGCAACTGAATCTGCTGGAGTTTGTTTCTGGATGAGCAAGGAGGATTTTTCTTGAATCCCTCCCAAACAACATGTGATGTAGGGGCTGTTTGATCCTTTCTTTTAGTCTTTCTGACCCCAAGACTCAACTAATCTCTGGATTCTCCATCTGTGATCCTTGGAGAGTCTTTGTCCACTGAAACTGTCTGGGTGCTGGTCTGATCTGCTTTAGGCTTGTTTGTGTTTGTCTGGACCACTTGGTTATTTGTGTTGCCTCTGTCTATTGTTACTCTGCCCCTCTTGTTACCTTATCTCATTATAGCTCACACCGGTTTTTGTTCGTTTGCCACCCTTTATATTCCCCTCTTGTTTTCTGTCCTGTGCCAGATCGAATCTCTGCTCTGCTGAGTTACCTGGCTCTATGGTCACTGAGACTTAGCTCTTCTGCTTAAGTTTTAGTCTTGAGTTCCTGTCAACTTTCTTCAGTTTTGGTTATTTCTTTATTTTTCGCTGTTTTCCTAAACTAGTTTTGAGCTCCCGTCAGGCTAGTTTTTGTTTTTCCCCTCTACTTTTCTTTTTGCTCCCAGCTCCCCTGTCTGCTTTGGCTGCCAGATCCAGGCCTCCTTTTTGGATCTCTCTCTCTCTCTCTCTCTCTCTCTCTCTCTCTCTCTCTCTCTCTCTCTCTCCAACGCCCCCTGTTGGGTCGATATAGTACTCCCTTGTACCTGGCTGGAATCATCCCTGTTTCCCCTTCTGACCGTGGACTCACTTATCTCCGTGTTCCTGATTTTGTCTGCTTTTGTCATTTAATAAACAGTTATTCCCGCATCTGGTTCCTCCTCTTTTACCATCCTGACAGAAACTCTCCTCCTCGCCGTGCATTAGGACGATATAGACACACGTCCTCTATCAGGCAGATTCGTAACATCTTTAGCTGACTGGAACTTCTTAATTATTGCCCTGATGGTGGAAATGGGGATTTTCAATGCTTTAGCTATTTTCTCAAAGCCACTTTTTATTTTGTGAAGCTCAACAATCTTTTGCTGCACATCAGAACTACAGGGAGTGCAGAATTATTAGGCAAATGAGTATTTTGACCACATCATCCTCGTTATGCATGTTGTCTTACTCCAAGCTGTATAGGCTGGAAAGCCTACTACCAATTAAGCATATTAGGTGATGTGCATCTCTGTAATGAGAAGGGGTGTGGTCTAATGACATCAACACCCTATATCAGGTGTGCATAATTATTAGGCAACTTCCTTTCCTTTGGCAAAATGAGTCAAAAGAAGGACTTGACAGGCTCAGAAAAGTCAAAAATAGTGAGATATATTGCAGAGGGATGCAGCAGTCTTAAAATAGCCAAGCTTCTGAAGCGTGATCATAGAACAATCAAGCGTTTCATTCAAAATAGTCAACAGGGTCGCAAGAAGCGTGTGGAAAAACCAAGGCGCAAAATAACTGCCCGTGAACTGAGAAAAGTCAAGCGTGCAGCTGCCAAGATGCCACTTGCCACCAGTTTGGCCATATTTCAGAGCTGCAACATCACTGGAGTGCCCAAAAGCACAAGGTGTGCAATACTCAGAGACATGGCCAAGGTAAGAAAGGCAGAAAGTCGACCACCACTGAACAAGACACACAAGCTGAAACGTCAAGACTGGGCCAAGAAATATCTCAAGACTGATTTTTCTAAGGTTTTATGGACTGATGAAATGAGAGTGAGTCTTGATGGGCCAGATGGATGGGCCCGTGGCTGGATTGGTAAAGGGCAGAGAGCTCCAGTCCGACTCAGACGCCAGCAAGGTGGAGGTGGAGTACTGGTTTGGGCTGGTATCATCAAAGATGAGCTTGTGGGGCCTTTTCGGGTTGAGGATGGAGTCAAGCTCAACTCCCAGTCCTACTGCCAGTTTCTGGAAGACACCTTCTTCAAGCAGTGGTACAGGAAGAAGTCTGCATCCTTCAAGAAAAACATGATTTTCATGCAGGACAATGCTCCATCACACGCGTCCAAGTACTCCACAGCGTGGCTGGCAAGAAAGGGTATAAAAGAAGAAAATCTAATGATATGGCCTCCTTGTTCACCTGATCTGAACCCCATTGAGAACCTGTGGTCCATCATCAAATGTGCGATTTACAAGGAGGGAAAACAGTACACCTCTCTGAACAGTGTCTGGGAGGCTGTGGTTGCTGCTGCACGCAATGTTGATGGTGAACAGATCAAAACACTGACAGAATCCATGGATGGCAGGCTTTTGAGTGTCCTTGCAAAGAAAGGTGGCTATATTGGTCACTGGTTTGTTTTTGTTTGGTTTTTGAATGTCAGAAATGTATATTTGTGAATGTTGAGATGTTATATTGGTTTCACTGGTAAAAATAAATAATTGAAATGGGTATAAATTTGTTTTTTGTTAAGTTGCCTAATAATTATGCACAGTAATAGTCACCTGCACACACAGATATCCCCCTAAAATAGCTAAAACTAAAAACCACTTCCAAAAATATTCAGCTTTGATATTAATGAGTTTTTTGTGTTCATTGACAACATGGTTGTTTAATTATTAATGTTGTAAAATGAATCCTCAAAAATACAACTTGCCTAATAATTCTGCACTCCCGTATATTCTTTGGTTTACTCATTAAGGAATGATTAAGGGAATTTGTCCTTTCTGTTTCCTCTTATTTATACTCCTGTCGAACAAGAAGTCATGGCTGGACAATTTCATGCTCCTAGTCACCCTGGTGTGCTAAAAATATGACTGGGAATATACTTCAGATAAATATTTTTCTCATTAAAAATTCTAGGGTTGCCAATAATTGTGGCCAAAATGCATTGGAATTCCCACCATTTTCAATTCTTTTAGTTCAATGAAAGGTTAGATTTTAGTGATTTTTTTTTTAATGAAAGATGGAAAGGATAAACAATGCAGATTTATTTTTACAGCCTCCTTTGCTCATATATACCAAGGGGGCTAATAATTTTGACCTCAAGTGTATACAGAAATTGTGTTTAATAAATTAACCAGCTGGAATAAAATGCGTGACAACTAGCCTGCATAAATACCAATCCATATTATAAACAATAATCCACATCAAAGTTAAATAAAAAAGAAGACATTTGAGTGCGTGTTCTCTTTTATTGACATTTAAAACTCTTTATAATAAATAGAGATATAATATTCAAACAACACATGATTTCCCACAGTCACACAGAGATGAGTCCGTAAAGCTGGATTTCATTTTTACCTAGGGAAGGAGGAAGATCTGGTTTATGCCATCAAGCACATCATCATAATCATAACTAAAAAATAGGTCTAAAAAAACTAACTACTAATGGAGTCTTCACCAGGATAAACATCTTCAGATTGCATTTAAATATCTATGGGATTGTGAGTTACTGTACTTCTCCGAGAGCTTGACGACAACAAGAAGCCGATGAACATTGAGTGATACACCAGTCCCAAAGTCAGTTTACACCTTTGCTAAATGAACAGAAAAGACTTTCGAGAGAGATTAGATGAAGTTGCTACAAAATCTGAGGTGAAGGCAGTGAATCCATACTGATCCGTTTTGATTTTGCCAAACCAACAGAAATCGACTGATACGAATATGAGCATGTTCCAGAGAGTTCAACAGAGCTCTTGTTTTCATAACCAGTTTGATGTGGTTTCTGCTGTCGTCATTGGGATCAGATGCAAGACGTTACATTCAGAAAATGTGAAAGCTAAACGCTAAAAATAAACCTCACTGAGCTTCCGCTCCTTTTAGGAAGATCACAAAGGCAACAACTGAACTCGGATGATTATTAGTCGTGTTAACGGGTGGTGTCCAAATACTTTGGGGCATGTACTGTATATCCTAAAGAGATCCTAAACTTAAACTGGCAGGTTTATGGTGTACTGACTGTCTTTGATGCCATGCAACATTCAACAGAGGAACATCCTGATTATGGGTCCGTGAATGTTATTGTTGTCGCGGTTCTGACATCAGTGTATTTTTGATGCTACAAGCCAGTCCACGTGGGGGGGGGGGGGGGGGGGGGGCAATCTACACAGCGATGCAACTCAATGCAGTAAGCAGCAGTAGGAGGGTGTTGACTGTAGGGGGCGCCATCACTGCGACAGGGCCTGGAGCATATCTTTAACCAGCATCGTGCCGATCACCATCTTCTCACAGTTCACCGTCAGCTGAGCTCCGCCCCCTTCCTTCGTAGCGACGGTGACCAGCACGAGACACCCGCTGCTGACCGTTTTACCTGCGAATCTGTAAACAGGAGCGGAAGGAGGAGGAGGAGGAGGAGGAGGTGTACTGAGATTTCAAAAGATCACAGGCCAGAAAAGCAGACAGCAAAGTAAAGAAAAGTGAAGAATGAAATAATAAGCAAATAATAAGCCTAATCACAATGTACTTGCACATACAAATCTGCGACAGATTCTTCTAAAATATAACTAATACTCATACTGGTGTAGGTAGAGGTCCCATTCCAAAAGACACAACTAGTGTGTACTTCGTCTACTGGATCATCAAGCGTCCCATTTGTGATATTTTGGAACAGAAGTGTACTCACATAGCTTTTCACACTTAACCCTGGGTCATTCTTAACCCCGGGTAAAAGGAATCCAGGGTTATTTTGCATCACGTTTCATAATTTACCCAGGGTTAACATTTAATACTGGGTGTGACGTTTCACACTGTGCATTCCTAAACTCTGTGTTAATGTTCTTATAAGCATATTTGCATAAGTGTCACTGATTGGATGAGCACAGCATGTGACCTATTTACATAAAGGCTCAAGCATTGCAGATCCTTATATTATATATATCGCTGACTTTACTATCAAGTTTATTCTGAATGGACTTTTCGGACTATAAAAAGGTACAAATGGTCTATTCTTCAGTACAAATGATGAATTTCCATCATCATTTGACCCATTTCCCCTCAAATGCTGAAATGACTGTTTATTCAACATGCAGTATTAAAGGTGCACTATGTAAAAAAAATTCAGTAAAATATCCAAAAACCTCTAGGCCAGAGTACTTACAATATCCCAAATGTTTCCAACTATTTGTAAACCGTGAGAAATTGCCATTTTAACCAGGGAACCGGGACATGTGAGGGAGTCGCCTTTCAGTTGTGTCATATCTGTGTTACCTTCAGTTTTTGGTTTTATTTTGCAGAAACGCTTTACTCTCACTGCAGTGTGAACAAGTGTAGCAGCCGCCGAGCGAACGCACAGAGTAACGTCATAACATCATTCTCAACACACTCAGATGTGTCTAATATGATAAACAGAGCTGCATCACCTCATACTCATGACCGGAAAACCGGAAGTGGCGCCGGCGACTGTCATAATAAAAGTCCCGCTGCTCGCGAGGCGTGTGTTGTTCATCTTATTAACAATCGCTCCAGCGGTTCCTCAGCTCCACAACACTCGGTCCTGCTCTGCTTCAGACTACAGTAACGTTAATAATCAATTAACATGATTTGTACCCGAGTCCTATCCCGATTCTTTCCCACCGGCTGTGAGGTGAAGACCACATGTCCCACGATTCTGCACTCAAACTTGGCGTCATCAAACTACGCCTTTGTTTTGAATAGGCAACCTCTAGCGGACGGAAAAGTTACATAGTGCGCCTTTAACACACAGTGCAGAGCAGAGTTTCATAACCCGGGTAAAAAGTGATCCTAACCCTGCTTATAAATTATAAGTGTGAAACCATACTTGAGTAAAAGTACAGATACCTTACAGCGAAAATGACTCCATTACAAGTTACAAGTCACCAACTCCAATACAACTTGAGTAAAAGTCTTAAGGCCTGTTCACACCAAGGACAATAACGATATAGATAACAAAAATATAGCTCTAAAAATGGTTGTCAATATTAAAGAATAGTTCACACCACAGCTTTAATGATACCGGCACAGAGAATCACTTTCAGAACGATTTTATCCAGCTGATGAACGATAAAAACATTGACAGCCAATCAGAATCAATTCTGCTGTAATGAGCTCAAGCATTTAAAGTGACAGACAAGCACACGCGTAGAATAAACAGAGCGATATCGTCCGCCGGTGTGGCCGCTAATATAGTTATCGTTCTTGGTGTGAACGGGCCTTTAGAGTATAGTAAAGTACCTTGTTGACAAGTTTGGGTGAGTAAGGTAGATATAGTACCTTCAATGCCCTGTAGATGGTGATATCACTTTTGTAGCAGAAATAAACAGCTGCAGAAAAAGTTAGGTGCCATGCAAGCGGCAACCTCCCGCAGTTTGGCCCTGTCCCAAATGGCACCCTAAACCCTCCTCGGAGTCCTCACTTTCACGATGTAATGCCGCTTTGACTGCCGGGAATAAGTCCGCTGCGTAGCTCGCACCAGTGCGGGCTCGGCAGAAGTACGCATCGAGGGCGCGTATCGACCTCAAAGGGGGGCGCTCACAAGCACCCTTCTGAGACCTAAAATGACAACTGGGACACCCTGCGGTCTCGTGGACTTAACGGACACGCAGTGGCCATTTTAAGTCCACAAGACCGAAAGTGCACATGAAGTGTGCCATTTGGGACAGGGCCTTTCTCTTGAAGCCAATACGGAAGTGACTTAAACTGCAATTCATCGACTGGCCCCTAAAGGCTGGCTCCAGAAGGAGCAGAATCTCATTGAGCTCCATGTTAAAATGCCCAACTTTACAGCAGAAAAAAAACATGTTTACAACCTGGTACAAATTGTGGTTTTGGTCTATATATCTAATTTTGCCCTTCATGACAACTGTGAGGGGGTGATTTTTTTTATAACCCATTCGTTTACATTATATAAAGCCTTAAAGTTCTGCATAATGGATTGTCGTTTGTCTGCTGTCTGTTAGTCATCGCGTCACCTCAGCTCCACCCACGTCCCGCCTCTTTGCCCATTTTATATTATCAGGTAGTGACGAGAAGTGACGCGCTGCTAAGATGGCAACGGCCAGCTCGACCCTACTTTACTCTTCAGAATCCTATGGGTGACGTCACAGACAATACGTCCATATTTTTACAGTTACACCCCTGATATACACACACATATGTATATTTACTTTTACAAACATGTTAGATGCGATTAATCGCAATTTTACAGCACTAATACTCATACAGTAGCTAATTACATTTACTCAAATACTTTACACCACTGGTGAAGCGTTCCTTTACCCGGGTTCAGAACGACAATAACACAGTGAGAAAAGCCTTTATGCAACATTGCATTACCAAAGTGTGAACTTCGAAAGTTTTCATTTGGGACAGGGCCACTGTGTTCATGTGTGTGTGTGTGTGTGTGTGTTACCTGCACTCTTTATCAGAACCGCAGGGTACCCTGCTCAAATTGGCGGTGGCTGTGACTCTCTCAACGATTACGTGCTCGTTCACACATTTCTCTCCTAGCGACAACTTCTCTGAGATTTCATTCATTCCCATCAGTTTACCTGCAAAAAGACACAGAAACAAAACGTCAAAAAAGCTAATGAAAATGCTAACTCTGTTGAGAGCTGACTACCTAAGCAATATTTTTAGGGCTCTGAACAGTAGGCAGGAAAATTATGATCAAAAAGACCAAGTGCTGAAGATCATAAATAGGAAATAATTCCATCATATTAAATGAATTACGTTTAGCTTAGCAGCATAAAACTAAAGTCAGACTCTATTGGTCTGCCGTGCATTAACAGAGCTGCTGCCCACAATGAGTGTTTCGACTCAATCATGTAAAAGCTTAATTAAAGATGCCACCTTGGAAGGTAGCTGTCTATATAGACACAGTACACAACAGTCTTTGTGAGCCGTGTTAAGCGTGCTGGTCTCACAAGTGTCGTGATGGTTCAGGGTCGATCAGTGTTTCTAAGGCACATTCCTAGTGAGATGCATCATATTGTTACCTTGACATGCCGTGAGAAAATGCATGGTCATGGTAACAGTCGCCAAGGCGATAACTGGAGACTGCGTTAAGAGGGCGAGGCAGCTGGAAGCAAAAGCATTTATAGGAAGACAGGAAGGAGGTGTGCAGCTAACAAAAATAGCTCTAAGAACATTTTGCTAACATTCCCATCAAGTTCTGAGAACGTTAATGTTTTCTGAACGGTCAAAATGTCCAGTATTGTTTATTCAAATATTAAGGGAACATTCGGTTTGATTATTATTGGATTATTGATGCATTATTGGTTCTCTGAACATTCTTAAATAAGAAAACTGTTTAAATATAGTTTTGAGAACATTATTAAAGACCAGATATCTTTGAACAAACGTTCTGTTAATGTTACTGGAAGAATATTTTTTGTTCTTAACTTTGAGAGAACATTGCCAGAATGTTCTGAGAACGTTCCCCGTTAGCTTGTTCTGTGCATTTGTGTAAATAAATTCAGGGACTAAATGGGAAGAGGGGGTGACTGAGTGCTACGCTAATTGGCTACATCAGAGAAACTTACCATTCAAAAGATTCTCTAATGAACAGCGTCAAATAACCCAATGGAAGAGGAAGATATGAGCATGTTAAACTAATATGTTTCAACAAATACACCTGACAGACAAGTTTATGCTGAGCTGTTAGCGGCATGCTAAATAACTAGCATGGGCTGAATTCCAATTCGCACACTATCCGTGCTATAAAGTATGCTGGATTCAGTTTAGTGTGTTCAACGTTGTTATATGTTATAATAGCACATGGATGGCATACTAATTCCAGTGCATCTGTGCATGCTTTTAAAGCTAATATGACACAACCTCTTTGAGCTATGGTGAATTAATAATGAACTAGAAGCTAATGCTTACATGCATTACACGAGAAAGGGGTCTATGGTATCAATAGGCAAATTTCTGGGTACAAAAGTATGTCATTTTTTTAGTGCACAATTGAAGTATGCAAATTAGGATTCTGCCTTGATAAAAAGCCATGAAACAAAAATGGGAAAAGAAAAATGGGGCCATATTTCATGAATAATGAATGACAGACATAAAAAAAACTTCTTCTCATATCAACCCTTGAAAATGAATTTCAGAGATACTTCAGCATAGGCAAAGAAAAGTGACGTTTTGAGGAAAAGGAAGCAACTGTGAGCGCTATATTGAGAAGGACTGAGGTTCGCTCACCTTGCTCCTTCTTAAAGTCGTTTTCTGTTAGAAACGCCGGTGTCATTAGCTCCCCGACAGGCGGCTGGATCGAAACGAAGAATTTGCGGGTGTGAGTACTAAAAAAGAGAGATTGAAACAATTTTTTCAGTAAACAAAGATATTTGGAATTGGAGACAAGGAACTGATCGCAGTCAAATAAATGGAGGTGAGCCAATCATAATGGAGGTTTATTTACATTTATAAATTTACATTTATAAATATGTTAAAGTCCCCCTGTAGTCAATAATTGTATCCCTTAAAACTCATCTTTGATCACCAAAATGACATCTCGAAACGTTTTATCCTGTGAAAAAAAATTCTTCATGCCTTAAAATAGCTTGAATGTAACACCCTTGTTTCATTTAGTATATGCAGATTCATGAATATGCAAATTATCCCCGCCTCCACTCACTCGATCTCAGAGATCCACTCGCTCAACTTTTACTCAAGTTACTGTAGTAAACGCTGCACAATGGTATTGCTCTTTACGACGTCGGACGCATAATGGTAATTCATATTATTAGCCTTTTGCTAGACAGCTATAAACCACTAATAATGTGTCACTAGGGATGCACCTAATCCAGGATTCGGGTTCGGCCAAATATTGGGCTTTTTGACGGGGTTCGGATTCTGCCGAACCTCAGAATTGTTTTCCACCGAACCCGAACCCTAGGCTTGCACTATGCGCGCCCCGCTGGTCGAACGTAATGATGCTGCCGTTGAAAGTGAAAATGGAACTCATGAACAGAAAATGTGGCAATGCTACTTTAAGTCAAAAGAAGGCGATTCAAGTCGAGCCACATGTTCAATTTGCAATGCCGATTTGTCTTGTGATGACAAGGACCCTAAACAACAGCCGCTGTTAAAACATTTGCGTATGAAACATCCGAGAGAATACGAGTTGTGCATGAGGGAATCTACAGACAGCAGCCAAAATGTATTTTATTTTACCGTGCAAATAGCCGCATATAGATCAGATAAAATATAAATAAAAAGAATAAAATACATAGGCCTACGCTAAATATTTTTCACTTAAATAATTACCAAATTAAGATGACAAATAGAAGGCCTAGGCTACCTCAATCCACACCTTGTATGTTTTTTGTTTGTTTGTCTGTTTTTTAAGTAACATGTCTAAGTGATGTGGGTTAGTCTAGAGCGCAGCCTGTTGACAGTTAAACCCGCGGCAGAAAACAACCTCAATCCTTCTGTCTCTGCAGCGCGCGAGCCTCGGCTGACAGCACGCCCGAGCGCCTCCTGCTCTCTCCGTTGTGTTCTTCTTTTAAACGACAGAGGATGACTCTGGGTAATTTTTCTATAAACCATCAGGAAACAGCAGCGAGAAGAACATACGCGACAATGTTTACTTTAGTAAACTTGACCAAAACCACACTATTAAAAGCCTTAAACAAGGCTTCAGATGGACCTGATGTCCCGGGAATACAGATATAAAGCCTCGCTAGAGTGGCCAGCCTCGGGAAGCGTTGTTCATTTGCTTTCCACCAGTCAGGAGCTTGCGGTATTTTTCTGTCGAAATGGTCCCACACAGTACGCTTTTCCATTGCTTCATTTTGCGAGATATATCTGGTTTGTGGTTGCTCATGTCGACGCGCTCCGTAAGTGAACAAATAACGCTATACAGCATATTATTCTTAACCATGCATCAAAAAACAAACAAACAAAAAAGCGTTAAAAACATTTAAACCGTTTAACTGGTAGTATTAATCTGTCAAAGTTCTTACTTTCGGTTAACGGTTAAATGGTCAATAGCATCCCTACACTGCTGTGGACGTTGTTTACTTCATTAATGTGTTTACTGTGATAATGGACTAAGGATGGGAGTAGGATTCGGTATTCGCTTTCGGATTTGGCCGAATCTTAACCAGTGGATTCGGTATTCGGCCGAACCCCAAAAATCTGGATTCGGTGCATCCCTAAATGTCACACAAACCATGTTCCCGTTCGCCACCTCAGAGTCAGACAGCTGCTTTTTGAAAATCAGCATCTTTAAAAACGTTTTGAACAACTTAGAACATCAGTAGAGAAAGGCAAATAGTTCATCATAACTTTGTGATATTCATCATATACGTAATTCACCTGCTATTTTGCTAAAAGTATCCGATTTTTCATATCAACAGAAAAATATACCGGAATAACCTGGCTTCTCATGAGACGCCCCTGCTTCAGAGACTAGTTAATGATATGCTAAAGCCCGCTCACATGTTGACGTGATTGGTTACAAGGTAGTTTGTGACGTCAGAAACACCAGGGAGTTTAAACTGCCTCATCTGCAAAGTTACAACGCTCAAAGTTCAGTGCAAATGGAGATATTTTCTATTACAGAAATCGCTTTTGAATGACTACAACAAACGGCTGGTAAGGACTACAACAAGCTTTTTCCCGGGTTGGTGACATCACAAACCATAACATTTACATAAACCCTGTGACATCCGTCTTTTCACATTTA
This sequence comes from Romanogobio albipinnatus, assembly GCA_023566225.1. Taxonomy (NCBI): domain Eukaryota; kingdom Metazoa; phylum Chordata; class Actinopteri; order Cypriniformes; family Gobionidae; genus Romanogobio; species Romanogobio albipinnatus. Next base: position 31,404,764 of record CM042262.1, on the reverse strand, counting down.
TTGCAATACAGTACGTAACAAAAGTGCAATAGCAAGTCATAAAAGCAAGACGGCAACATAAGTTATAACCGTAATTAAAGTAAACTATACCTGTTCTCTCTTCATACAGCAGATATTCTCTGGCTCTGAAGGATCTTACAACAGTTCCCACACAAGCGATTTATAGATTATCATGACAGAATATGCTAATCGATGACTTGAAGATAGTTAACTCCACATCAGCTTCATAAATTCATCAACTATCCATTCAGAAACGTCCTGTCTCATTCTACATGTTGGCACTTCTTGAGTCTCTCCATCATTGTCCGACAGTTTCGGACATTTTCAGTGCGTGTTTGAGTGAGGTAATCGGAGCTGCTAACATGAGCTCTTGAAGCACCGCCCTCTTCTAGAAATGGGGAGGGAGCAGCAGCTCATTTGCATTTAAAGGGACACACACAAAAACGGCCCGTTTTTGCTCACCCTCAAAAAGTGACGATTTTGACATGCTATAAAAAATTATCTGTGGGGTATTTTGAGCTAAAACTTCACAGACACACTCTGGGGACTTCAGAGACTTATTTTACATATTGTAAAAAGTGACTCCGCAATGGTCTTGACTTATGAATTTGCACAACATAAATTTGGTTTTCACCACAGGGGTCTTTAAATTCTAAATGTGAAGAATGGGCATGAAAAACTAAATTATGACCGTTTGAGTGCAAGACACATTAACATTATCATAAGTGGACATCAGGAAACAGAAGTGCGTCATTAAACACTCACCACAGCTGGAAGTTTGCTGCTTGCGTAGAATCACAGAAATCTATGCCCATCACCACAGTAACCGAATCACCTGCAGCTAACACCTCTAAAAGAACAACGCAAACAGAACAAAAATAAAAGTGACTCTCCGGTGTAGAAGAACTCATGCATTCTATGCTGGGGTGCAGACCTATCTCAGAGAACTCTCGGATCCTCATCCCGGACTGCAGCTTGGGCTCCTCGATATGCAGGTTTTTGGTCTCTGAGTTGGTGTTGTTGGTGAATTGGATCTGGACGGCCACCATGTTGGGGTCTGGACTGAAGGGCTGCCGGCTGAAACAGTACTCAACCGCAAGACCCTCGCCCTTTATGCGATGCAGGAGCTCATACATCTTTATCGAACCAGAAGGTGCAATGGTCTATAAGAAAACACAAAAGGTGGTAAAACTTGATTTTGTTACTCAGTGCTTAAATGTATAATTACAGTCTAACAAGGACACCTTAAAATAAAGTGTAACCGAAAAGATTTTATTCATATCAATTAATCAAACTGTTATATTCTACACTACCATTCAAAGGTTTGGGGTTAATTATTAAAGTATTAAAAGTACTACATTACAAAATAATTATATTTCAAATTAACGCTATTCTTCTGAACTTTCTATTCATCAAAGATTCTTGAACTGTTTCCAACATTGATAATAATCAGAAATGTTTCTTCAAATCATCATATTAGGATGATTTCTGAAGGATCATGTGACACTGAAGACTGGAGTAATGATGCTGAAAATTCAGCTTTGATCACAGAAATACATTTAATTTTAAAAGATATTCAAATAGAAAAATATATATGTGGCGGAGGGGGCGTGGTTTTGCGAGGTCTGTAATGGGAGAGAGAGAGCAGAGCTGAGCGGTTGGTAAGTGGGTTAAGTGCAAATGAGTAACACCTGTCTCTGATTGCAGTAATTGGCTGGAGAGACTGCTTATAAGCTGCAGCAGAGAGAGAGATGGGAGAGAGAGACCTGGACTGGGACTGTGCACACGTGTCTGAGGAGCCTGTCGAGAGAAAGCAGTATCTGAGAGAAAAGTTTTGAGTCAACGATTGTTGAGTGTGTTGAGTCCACGCCCACGTGCGTGTTTTGTGTTATAGCAGTTCTGAGTAATAAAAGACACAGTCCCAGTCCCGCCGACCCCGTCTTCTTCCTTCCTCCACCACACAAAGAAACACTACACTGGTGCCGAAACCCGGGATAGGAAGAAGAGTGCCGCCGCGATGCAGACCCCGCCAAAGACGCCGCTTGCGGACCTGGTACAATCGCTCGCCGGTCTTCATCAACAGACCCACGAGGACCTGCTGGCCGTGAGGGCGGAGCAGGACCGGCGCTTCGAGGCCCTCATCCGGGCCCAGCATGAAGACCGCGAGCTGTTCCGGAGCTGGATGGTCCGGGAGGCTCCGGCCACCCCCCCGTGTAACACCGACTCGGCCGCTACCATCAGCCTCTCGAAGATGGGCCCGGAGGATGATCCGGAGGCGTTCCTCGACCTCTTCGAGAGGTCCGCCGAGTCCCGGGGGTGGCCCAGGTCGGACTGGCCAATGCGGCTCCTGCCGCTCTTGTCTGGGGAGACGCAGGCAGCCGCCCACCAACTGCCAGTCCAGAACCTCCTGGACTACGAAGACCTGCAGCGCGCCATCTTGCAGCGGGTCGGCCGGAGTCCGGAACAACATCAGCAGCGGTTCCGGACCCTGACCCTCGATGACTCTGGCCGGCCCTTCGTCTTCGCGCACCAGCTCCGGGACTCGTGCCGCAAGTGGCTGATGGCCGGCGGAAGCGACGTCGAGGGAGCCATCGACAGGGTGGTACTGGAACAGTTCGTCGCGCGGCTTCCCCAGAAGACCGCGCAGTGGGTCCAGTGCCACCGCCCGACGTCGCTGACCCAGGCCATCCGGTTGGCGGAGGACCACATGGTGGCGTGCACCGGGGTCGGCGAGCCCCTGCCATCGGCTTCTCTCTCTCTCTCTCTCTCTCTCGCCCTCCTGTTGTTTCTTCCCCTTCTCTCCCCAAACCTGTCCCCCTTCCCAGGTCGCGTGCCGGAATGCTGCCGAGACCGGCACAGAGGTGGAGGTCGGGGTTTCCGCCCGATGTTACAGCGGCTCCCAGACCGGCGCCCCGGGGAGGGGGAGCGACGACTGACCAGTTTCCCTCATCTTCTCTGGCACGCTCTCCACGCCAATTACAGGACCCACTGCCAGCCACTAGAGCGGCGGGGAAGCCTGGGCCGGCTTGCTGGCGCTGTGGGGACCCCGGCCATTTCATCGATCGGTGTCCGGTGATGGAGGTGGGGACACTGATCCGGGTCCCCGACGCGCCGCAAGCCGCCCCCGATCAAGCTGGCCTGTACCAGATACCTGTACGTATCGAGGGGGGTACTTATCAGGCTTTGGTGGATTCGGGTTGTAACCAGACCTCCATCCATCAAAGCCTGATTCGGTCTAAGGTGTTGGATAACCGCCGCATGGTTAAGGTGAGGTGTGTGCACGGGGAAGTGGTGAACTATCCGTTGTTGCCCGTGGATATTCAATTTCGGGGACAAACGCATAGTGTGGAGGTGGCAGTTAACCCGCACCTCCGGCATCCGCTAATTTTGGGGACCAATTGGCCAGCATTTAATAAATTGTTGGGGCATTTGTGTGCGGATGCTTCTTGGGGAAAACGTTTAAAGGGGAAAGAGACGGTTGCTCAGTCGGGAGAGGTGGATTCGGGACCTCCGGGGGCCGGTCCGGGGGAACAGAGCGGTCTGGAGATGCCCATTCTCACAGACCGCGATGACTTTCCCCTGGAACAGTCCCGGGATGAGTCGCTGAAAAACGCGTTTAATCAGGTCCGTTCCATCGACGGCCACCTTCTCCAGCCTGACCAGCCGCTCTCTTATCCCTATTTTTGTATTTTAAAGGATAGGTTGTATCGGGTGACCCAAGACGCCCAGTCAAAGCAGGATACAACCCAGTTATTAGTACCTAAAAGCCGCCGGGAAATGCTTTTCCAGGCGGCTCATTGTAATCCTATGGCCGGGCATTTAGGACAAACGGCTACACTCAACCGTCTAATGGCCCGTTTCTTCTGGCCGGGCATTCACGAGAATGTACGCAGATGGTGTGCGTCTTGTCGTGAATGTCAGTTGGTGAATCCACCGGCCACCCCAAAAGCACCATTGTGCCCACTCCCGCTAGTGCAGGTCCCCTTCGAGAGAATTGGTATGGACCTCATCGGGCCATTAGAGCGGTCAGCACGCGGGCATCGCTTTGCATTAGTTATGGTAGACTATGCAACGCGATACCCGGAAGCAGTCCCGCTCCGCACTATTTCGGCGAAAAGTGTTGCGAGCGCACTGTTTTCATTAATCTCCCGGGTGGGAATCCCGAAAGAGATTCTCACCGATCAAGGCACGGCGTTCATGTCACGAACGATTCGCGAACTTTACGAGTTGTTGGGCGTTAAATCGGTTCGCACAAGCGTCTATCACCCACAAACAGATGGCTTGGTGGAACGGTTTAATCGCACGTTGAAATCCATGATTCGTAAGTTCGTTCACGAGGACGCCAAAAATTGGGATAAATGGCTAGAACCTCTGATGTTTGCTGTTCGCGAGGTCCCGCAAGCCTCCACGGGGTTTTCCCCCTTCGAGCTTCTCTATGGGCGCCAGCCCCGGGGGGTGCTGGATGTCCTTAGGGAGGCTTGGGAGGAGGGACCTTCAGCGAGTAAAAATGAAATTCAGTATGTCCTGGACCTGAGAACAAAACTCCACACTTTGGGGCGGCTGTCAATGGAGAATTTGTTACAGGCTCAGGACAAACAGAGACAGCTATACAACAGAGGCGCTAGGCTTCGTCAATTCACTCCGGGAGATAAGGTACTTGTATTACTCCCTACGTCGAGCTCGAAATTACTCGCAAAGTGGCAAGGACCCTTTGAGGTCACACGGCGAGTTAGCGATCTCAACTATGAGGTGATTCGATCAGATAGGGACGGGGCACGTCAAATTTACCACCTCAACCTGCTAAAGAAATGGTCTGAGGCGGAGTCAGTGATGCTCGCGACGGTGGTGAGCGGAGAGGATGATCTCGGGCCGGAGGCGGTTCAAAAACCTCAATCTCTCGCTCTGGCCCCGGGGGGAGACCACCTCTCGCCCTCGCAGCTCACTGACGTAAAACATTTACAAGCGGAGTTCGCTGACGTGTTCTCGCCCCTACCTGGTCGCACCGATCTCATCCAGCACCACGTTGAGACTGAGCCGGGAGTTGTGGTTCGCAGCCGGCCGTATCGCTTGCCTGAACATAAGAAAAAAGTGGTTCAGGAAGAATTAGAGGCTATGCTTGACATGGGTGTGATAGAAGAATCCAACAGTGACTGGGCGAGCCCGATTGTTTTAGTGCCTAAACCTGACGGCTCGGTCCGTTTCTGTGTGGATTATCGTAAGGTGAACGCGGTGTCGAAATTTGATGCTTATCCAATGCCAAGGATTGACGAATTGCTTGATCGGCTAGGGACTGCTCGTTTTTATTCGACGCTGGACTTGACTAAGGGTTATTGGCAGATCCCCTTGTCTCCAATGACCAAAGAAAAGACCGCTTTCACCACGCCGTTTGGATTACACCAATTCGTCACCCTTCCTTTCGGCCTGTTCGGGGCTCCCGCAACCTTCCAGCGTCTGATGGACAGAATTCTCCGGCCGCATGCTGCATATGCCGCTGCCTATCTGGATGATATCATCATCTACAGTGCAGACTGGCAGCGTCATATGCAGCACTTGCGAGCTGTCCTGAAGTCGCTGAGAAGGGCGGGGCTTACCGCCAACCCGAAGAAGTGTGCAATTGGGCGGGTGGAAGTAAAGTATCTGGGCTTCCACTTGGGTCATGGTCAGGTGCGTCCCCAAATTGACAAGACCGCAGCTGTTGCGGCCTGTCCGAGACCCAAGACCAAAAAGGAGGTTAGACAGTTCCTGGGGCTAGCGGGATATTACAGGAGGTTTGTACCTAATTATTCGGACCTCGCTAGCCCGCTGACTGATCTAACTAAAAAAGAGGTACCAGATACGGTTCAGTGGACGGAGCGGTGCCAGCAGGCTTTTACTCAGATAAAGGCTGCTCTGTGTGGTGGACCGCTCTTGCAGGCTCCTAACTTTTCTCTCCCTTTTCTTCTACAGACTGACGCCTCGGACAGAGGGTGGGGCGCGGTCCTGTCCCAGGAGGTGGAGGGTGAGGAGCGGCCGGTGCTGTACATCAGTCGCAAGCTCTCTAAGAGAGAGACGATGTACAGCACCATTGAGAAGGAGTGTTTGGCCATCAGGTGGGCCGTTCTCACCCTTCGCTATTACCTCCTGGGGAGGGAGTTCACCCTCTGTTCGGACCACGCCCCCTTGCAGTGGCTCCACCGCATGAAGGATACCAACGCGCGGATCACCCGTTGGTATCTAGCTTTACAGCCATTTAAGTTCAAGGTGGTCCACAGGCCGGGTGCTCAGATGGCTGTGGCTGACTTCCTCTCCAGGAGGGGGGGGGGAGGAGGCTGCAGGCCGGATGGCTCCCCGGCCTGAGTCGGGCGGTGGGGGTATGTGGCGGAGGGGGCGTGGTTTTGCGAGGTCTGTAATGGGAGAGAGAGAGCAGAGCCGAGCGGTTGGTAAGTGGGTTAAGTGCAAATGAGTAACACCTGTCTCTGATTGCAGTAATTGGCTGGAGAGACTGCTTATAAGCTGCAGCAGAGAGAGAGATGGGAGAGAGAGACCTGGACTGGGACTGTGCACACGTGTCTGAGGAGCCTGTCGAGAGAAAGCAGTATCTGAGAGAAGTTTTGAGTCAACGATTGTTGAGTGTGTTGAGTCCACGCCCACGTGCGTGTTTTGTGTTATAGCAGTTCTGAGTAATAAAAGACACAGTCCCAGTCACGCCGACCCCGTCTTCTTCCTTCCTCCACCACACAAAGAAACACTACAATATAATTTAAATTGTAATAATATTTCACAATATTACATTATTTTTATGATAAAATAGCATTAGACTAAAAAATCTTTCCAACCCCAAACTTTTGAATGGTAGTGTATATTTAATCGATTATAAGTTATAAAACTAGTCCCTGCCACACCAAAAAACTAAATATGTAAATATTAAATTTCATAGCAGCAAACAAAAGGTTGGCAATGGGAAAAAAAGTCATTAACTAAACTAATTTTTCGTCTGTACGCATAGTCCGACAATTTATGATTGTACTTCGGCCCAGAACTCACTGTAGGTGCCAGAATAGAGTCAGTCAGTGACAAACCCTCTAGATCAGAAACCAGACTACTGGACAGGAAGTTCACTGGAGTCACTTGAACTGATGCTGGGGATGGTTCAACTGAGAGAGAAAGAGAGAGAGAGACAGATTATATGGTTTTACATTCAAGAATTTGGAGAGTATTTGGTCTTGTATGTCTTACTCACAGTCATCCAGATCCAACAAAGACATTTCTTGTGTCTCCTTCTTGCTCTCTTTTTTGGATTGTTTGGGAGGTTGTTTTGATATGGGCGTCTGAGCGATAAGAGAAAAATACATGCATGAACTCTCATCTGTGCATAAAGTAGTAGAGGCAAATAACATCAAATAGCACTGTTTATTAACACCTCGTCTGAATTCATGTGACAACAGTAGCATACTAATAATCAGAAAATAAACTTTAGTCTATTATTTTATTTTTATACAATCTATGATATATACTGCACAGTATTCACTAAGTAGTGAGCTAGTATCCCATTCTGAAGTAGTCTAACCTTTTTCTTCCTGATGTCGATGTCAGATTCAGACTCCTCCCCTGACTCCTCCTCCGACTCATCGTCTGATTCACTGCTCTCTGATTCGCTCTCTGACTCTGAAGCGCTCTTCTGAATCTTCCCTGCCTTCCTGCCTGGTTTCCTGTCCTCTGCGCCGCTGCTCTGCTCACTGTGGGCATGATGGAGCAAAACATGAGACATTTGGAGAAACAAACGGATCAAAACTTCAGATAACTGACATTTGGCTGGTGTAGATCTGTGGATGACGTACCTCTCTGCACTCTCCTCCACTGGCTTCTTTGCTTTGGTCTTGTCCAGCCTTTTCTTTTTTTTCTTTTCCTCCTCCTCATCTTCATCTTCCTCCTCAGACTCGCTCTCTTCTCCACTCTCTTCGCTCTCTGAACCGGAGGCGCTTTCTTCACTGGCGCTGGCGCTTTCTGACCTGCTGCCTGAGTCTGATTCTGCCAAGAAAGTGTGCATAATCAATCATATCATCTAGCACTGACCAAGTTTAGTATTGTAGTGAGTTCAATTAATATTTTTGGTAACACTTTATATTAGGGTCCAATTCTCACTATTAACTAGCTGCTAATTAGCATGCATTACTAGGATATTGGCTGTTTATTAGTACTTATAAAGCATATATTAATGCATTATTTTGCACAACCATATTCTACATCCCTTAATCCCACCAATACCTAAACTTCACAACTGCCTTAATAACTATTAATAAGAAGTAATTAGGAGTTTATAGAGGCAAAAGTAGTTAATAGTTAGTTAATAGCGAGAATTAGACTCTAAACTAAAGTGTAACCAAATTCTCATTTAAAACAGCACACAGTCAATGGAAAATGAATACAAATATAAATACATTTTTATTTACTAGTGAAAAGAACTGATATAGAATCCAATTAAAATGTGTATTTTCTAGAGATGCACCGATGTATCTGCCAATAATCGGTATCGTCTGATAAAAGCAATTATTTGTCGGCCATTGGCCGATTGTTTTAAAACAGCTGATGATCAGGGCCGATTATATCCAAAGCTGATGTGTTAGAAGTAGGAAAAATGGGCAAGAGTAAGGATTTGAGTTTGTCAAGGGCCAAATTGTGATAGCTAGACGACAGAGCAGGTCAGAGCATCTCCAAAACTGCAGCTCTTGTGGGGTGTTCCCGGTCTGCTATCAAAAGTGGTCCAAGGAAGAAACAGTGCTCAGAATACACAGCTCATCTCAGTTTGTTGTCTATGGGGCGGCATAGCCACAGACCAGTCAGGGTGCCCATGCTGACCCCTGTCCACCGCCGAAAGCACCAACAGTGGCACGTGAGCATCAGAACTGGACCACGGAGCAATGGAAGGCCTGGTCTGATGAATCACGTTTTCTTTTACATCACATGGATGGCCGGGTGCGTGTGTGTCGCTTCTCTGGGGAACATGGCACCAGGATGCACTATGGGAAGAAGGCAAGCCAGTGGAGGCAGGGATACTTTGGGCAATGTTCTGCTGGGAAACCTTGGGTCCTGCCATCCATGTGGATGTTACTTTGACACGTACCACCTACCTAAGCATTGATGCAGACCATGTCCACCCTTTCATGGAAACTGTATTCCCTGGTGGCTGTGGCTCTTTCAGCAGATAATGTGATCTGCCACGAAGCTAAAGTGGTTCAGGAATGGTTTGAGGAGCACAACAGCGAGTTTGAGGTGTTGACTTGGCCTCCAAATTCCCCAGATCTCAATCCAATCGAGCATCTGTGGGATGTGCTGAACAAACATGTCCGATCCATGGAGGCCTCACCTCGCAACTTACAGGACTTAAAGGATCTGCTGCTAACATCTTGGTGCCAGATACCACAGCACACCTTCAGGGGTCTAGTGGAGTCTATGCCTCGATGGGTTAGGGCTGTTTTAGCAGCAAAAGGGGGACCAACACAATATTAGGAATTAGGAAGGTGGTCATGTTACGCCTGGCAACACTTTTCTTTTTCTTTTGTAAAAATAATAATAATAATAATAATGATAATAAATAAATATATATATAGTCATGACCCTCGGCTGATCTGTCTGTGTCTGTTGTGTGTTTGTGTTTTTGGGAGCACATGGGTTCTTTTTGACAGTTCACCATGTGCTTGCTGTCATTGTAGTGTCTTGTCCCGCCCCCTTGTTATTCCATTCATTACCTCGTTAGTGTTTCACTCTTTCCACCTGTTCTGTATCAGTTTAGATCACCCTATTTAATCGTCTCTCGTGTGCGGTCCTGTGCCAGTTTGTTGTTTGTTCTCTATGCAAGCAGTTGCTCTAGCCTTGTTGTGTCCTGTCGTGTTGAATTTTCTGCCTGATCTGTTTGTCTTGGACTATTTTGCCCATTTGTTTTCCTTCTCCTTTTCCCTGCCTGTTTTCTCCAGGCAGTTTCCATCTGCATTCAGCCCTGGCCTCACCCTCTATCGCTGTTCGCGGATCACGGATCTCCTTCTCAGCCCTGCTTCAAGTGCCGACTGAGCGCCGCCAGCCTCCAACCCAACTGCGCCTCCTGCTGCCCTACTCTGCCTGGTTCAGGCTCGTCAGTCATTGTGTTCTGACAGAAAGCTCAAACTCTGACTTATTTTTTTTGTTGCTGTTATGGGAAAATTTGATCATAGCTATACATTAAACATTGCGCACGAAATGTTTATTGATTTGCATATTTTCATACAGAACCAGCTTACTAGGTAAAAGGTCATATACAGAATATAGATTTGAGCAAGTGCTGCTTTTCTTGTCATGAGTGGAAATTTACAGGAGGAGTGACTTTGTTTGGGAAACTGATAAAAAGCTGAGTGCTGTTATGTCTAGTTAGTGTGCACTCTGCAGACATTGAAGATGGCTGTATGACTGACTCATTTCTTGCAAGAAATTAAATCTTTATAAAGACAATTGGGCAGGTTTTGTCTCTTATTCAGTAATGCGGTGATAGTTTGAAATTTTGCCACGACAGTTGGTGTCAGAAGCGGAGATTCCATGGATGTGCCTTCCGGACCCTGGGAGCGGCTGGTGACTGATCATCCTGGACTTTAGAGTCACAGCTCTACCCCGACATATTGAGGGAGAGAGGCCAACCGCTCAGGGGGTCTGGAGGGTCCGACCACTGGAACAAACGAACCCGAGGTGGCAACGGGACGCTTCTGGTAAGAGACAAACTTAAAATTCGGGGAAGAATTTTTGAAATATACAATTGAGTAACTAAAAATAATGTTGGTGAAAAAGCAGATAGCACCATAAATTGCAAAGCCATTGTCTGTTTTATTGGACAACGAGCGAGCTCTGTCCTCAGACAGACTGCCACTTTTGGAGCACACAGGTTGCATTGCTTCATAAGCTAAAGATGAGAGTGTTTAATTGTGCTCAGCGTGGCCATTTTGGACGTAATTGTGTCCGAACACCCATAAGGTGTAGAAAGTTTGGCAAATCAGGCCACCAGACTAAATTCTGTAAACGAAACCCAGTAAAAAGAAAGTAACAGAGATTTACACCCTGTCTATGAAAATGAGAATACGATTAATGAAGTCTTTAGTGATTATTTTTGAAGGAAGGATTTGAGATAATTTTAATATGAGGTTAAAATTAAAAATGAAGATGATAAAACATGCTGCAAAGATATATAACTCCTGATTAACCGAGTTTTAAATGAAAAATATAGAATAAATATGTTCTTGCTCTTCTCACTTTTGCAAAACTCTGATAATGATGATTTGACTGAATATTGGGTTGTTGAAATAACTATAGGTGTTAAAATGTTGAAAGCCCTAGAAGCTGATGTTTTGGTTTCAAAAGATAAGCTTGTGCTGAGCTGAAATAAACAATTTGTAATCTCAATCCGGCCACCACGTGGCCTAACTTGAGTAACAGAGACTCAATCTGAGTGGAATTTATAGCTTCTGAATTCATTGTGGGGGAAAAATACAAATATGAAATTCTGATCATTTGAAAATGTCAATTCTGGCAAAGGATAGAGTTAAAAGGAAAATGTCTGATGTTTATTTGAAAACAATTTAAATTTCTAGCCAGATCTTACACTGAGCTAGTGTGAAGAGTGAGAAGTTTATGAAAATGCAGTGTACCAGCCCTGAAGGCCTCAGAGTCTCTCTCTCATCCCAGACCAGCTCAAAGCTGATATCTGAGCCTGTGTCACAGATGATAGAAGATATTGATGAGTAAAGGCACAGGCATCATGTGAACATAATAGACAGTTATTTGTTAAGATATAAAAAAGGTGCCATCAAGAGGGCAATAAGAAATGTTTTAAAAATACAGACTTTTAATGAAACTGACTGTTTGATTCCGCAGCAAGTGACTGAGATAGTGAGAGCTGCGAAGGACATTGAGCATGGGAAAATCACAACAAAACATCCAACATCTGACTGAGAGGACTGAAGTCAGAGTCTGAGTCAGAATTGACACGAATAATGAAACAACTGAGAATTGTACAGCGGTAGTGACTAATTTTACCTGCCAGTTTAGAAGACCAAATTACACTTCACCTGCGACAGTTTGGATTTATGGTTAAGCTTATCATTTTATGTCGAGTGTTGGCAGGTTGATGTTACCCAGCTTTGATGAACGTGGGGACATCTGTGTATTTACCGGGTAATGAAAACAAGAAAAAGGATAGACAGAGGATAAAGTTAATTCTGTGATAGGGACTTTACCAGATAGAGCAAATGTGGGTTGGTCTATTTTCCTGGGGGTGGGTATAGCAGAATCGATAAACAAGATAAATGGGTTAGCATGGACTGTACTAGCTATAGCTAATAGCATGGAGCACGCTTTAACAATGGTAGATGAGGAAATGAAGCAAATCCGAGATGCAGATATCCAAAACAGACTAGTTTTAGACATGATAACAGCTGAGGAGGAGAGAGTTTGGAAAATGCTTAGGGTATCGTTTTGCTTTCATATTCCAGATTATAGTGACAATGTAACCAATATAATTGAGTACCCTACATGAGACAGGCTGTAAGAAAACTGGAGAGGGAAAAAGCTGATGACTGATGATTTGGTTGGATGACAAATCTGAAGGGATGGGGATATTGGTTATGTTTTAATGTATTGCAGGTTTTTGAAATAGTTGTACTGATTTGTATCAATCATGTATTGATGATATATGAATGTTCTATATCACAATGTATTTTCAACGCATGTCCAGGATGGTTCAACGAGTAGTGAAGTCCAGTGTATCACAACAGATGGTCAAATTAGACATTTATGACGAGTACGATGAATGGATGAACAAATTTAGTGATAGGAGATAGTGACTAGCAAAGAGAAGAATGAAACAAATTAGGGGATTATGTTTTCGTTGATTTAAATTTGGGAGGCCTTTTAAAGGCCTCAGATAGCTAAATATTATAACCATGTTTTTATTTGCAGTGAAAGGGGGGCTTTAACCACAAAAATCAGCCTATGCATATTTTCTTTCTTCACAAATTCAAGTGATGAGAATAGATTATTGAATTGGATTATTACTATAATTTTTCATTCAGTTTAGATTTTCGTTTTAATTATTTAAAACATTACTATTACATTTATTCATTTTTCATATTTAGCCTTTTTAACCTTACTATTATGTTTACTTATTTTTGAGTTTTCAGTCATAAATATATATATACAATGATAAAATTTTTCATTATGGTTTATCAATGATGTGATAAAAAGAGGGGATTGTTATGGGAAAATTTGATCATAGCTATACATTAAACATTGCGCACGAAATGTTTATTGATTTGCATATTTTCATACAGAACCAGCTTACTAGGTAAAAGGTCATATACAGAATATAGATTTGAGCAAGTGCTGCTTTTCTTGTCATGAGTGGAAATTTACAGGAGGAGTGACTTTGTTTGGGAAACTGATAAAAAGCTGAGTGCTGTTATGTCTAGTTAGTGTGCACTCTGCAGACATTGAAGATGGCTGTATGACTGTGACTCATTTCTTGCAAGAAATTAAATCTTTATAAAGACAATTGGGCAGGTTTTGTCTCTTATTCAGTAATGCGGTGATAGTTTGAAATTTTGCCACGACATTGCCTTTTTGGATTCTTTTCTGTTCCTGTCCAGATTGTAAAAAAAAAAAAAAAAAAAAAATCAACAATTTGACCCTGTCTGGACTGTTGACAACCTTTTGGGGTTGCATTTTTGTTTTCAATAAACTGTTTGGTGCCTGCAGACTGAGTCCGTGTCCTGATCATATATATATATATATATATATATATATATATATATATATATATATATATATATATATATATATATATATATATATATATATTAGTGCTAGTTGATGATAACCCTGGCTTAATGCATACGAAGATGGCTTCCTATATAGCTAGTAAATTTCCCCCAAGACAAGTTGTGTTTGCCACAGTTACCGCTATCTGCTGATTCGGTCGGGCCAGATTCTCCGTCAGAGTCCGAGTAGAACGGTTTCTCAACTTTCTTCTCCTTACGATCCTTCCGGCTTGTGCATTTGCTCCAATCTGGAATCTGCAAAAGAAAAATCGCAAAACAACCATCAAAATAAGCTCAAATACATCTGGAGAACCTAATCAGAGAGAGAAAGACAGAGAGAGAGAGAGAGAGAGAGAGGTTCATATAACGGCCATGAATGCCCCTTTACAAGCAGCAAACATCTTCATTTACACTCGTACATTAATATAATTACATTTCTTGAGACCTGCATCTCTCTCCGCTCAGTGTTTGGTGTCTACAGCAGAGAAGGTTGTGCATTCATGGCCACTTTTATTCTTGTTGTGTACGCTAACACGTATAATTAAAGAAATCACATCCTAAAAAAGACCCCCAAAGACCTCCAGCACTGAATTACACAAGATTCATTTGACTTTAAACTAGAATTAGCATGTTTTGACAGATGTTCATAGCATAATTAGCGATTAGCATCAGTGCTGTAGGCCATTTCTGAGGTGTTTTTTTGAGGATTCAGGTCTTTAATCGTAGAGCAAGGGCTGAGGAAAGGGAAAGGCTGAACTAGCACAGTACAGACGCTACGCTAGGCTGGTGGCAAAAGCTCTTTGGGTCTGACGCTAAGGGTGACTGACAGACTCACGCTGGTTAAAGTGGTGACTCTTTCGAGCAGCCTAATAACCTGGCAAACAGGAAAGAATAAAAAGAAACGCAAGAATGATGCTGTGAGATGGCCAGAAGAAGAGGAAAGAAAAGAACAGAACAGAACAGAACAGAAAAGAAAGAAAAAAGATTTAAAAAGTACACACAAGGATTCAGGTTGCACTTGTCAACAGAGTAGCAAGTATATTTGGATGCGTTTCACGTCCATATTTCGCTAACAGCTTCAGTCAAAGCAACTGAAAGTGTTAAAGGATTAGTTCACTTTTAAATAAACCTTTGCTGATAATTTACCCCCATGTCATCCAAGATGTCAATGTCTTTCTTTATGCAGTCAGAAAGAAATTAAGATTTTTGATGAAAGGATTTTTATCCATATAATGGACTTCAATGGGCTCCAAACGGTTCAAGGTCCAAATGACAGTTTCAGTGCAGCTTCAAAGGGCTTTAAACGATACCAAACGATGAATAAGGGTCTTATTCTATGACTTATAACTGTGACCACGCTCGTATTTTGACCTCCCTTAGCAGAAGTTATGGCGGAGCTCAGCGATGATCACGTTCGTCTGATAAGAGGTAAAATAATAGCATAAATACTGCTCGGTTTCTCGCAGAAACTGATCGTTTCGCTAGATAAGACCCTTATTCATCGTCTGGTATCGTTTAAAGCCCTTTGAAGCTGTTCTGAAACTGTCATTTGGACCTTGTACCGTTTGGAGCCCACTGAAGTCCATTATATGGAGAAAAATCCTTTCATGGAAAACCTTAATTTCTTTCTGACTGCAGAAAGACATGGACATCTTGGATGACATGTGGGTGAGTAAATTATCAGCAAAAGTTTATTTAAAAGTGAACTAATCCTTTAAGGCCCGTTCACACCGAGGACCATAACTATAACCATAAAGTTTCATAGGTATAACAATAACGGCACAGAAAAACAATATAGTTTGAGTCAGAACAGTTGATTGAGCGATGAAAACATTGACAGCCAATCAGAATCCACCCGAGTTTAAAGAGCAGTGCTTGCTTATAATAAACAGGACATTATGGTCCGTTAGCGTGGACACTTAATATAGTTATCGTTAGTTATCGTTCTTGGTAAGAATGGGCCTTTAGGGGGGAATTCACTAAAAATGTATATCGTTATTTACATCCATCTGGACTGTTTTAGCATTCAACTTACTATGCAAATTTGGGAACAATGGATCAAATGTAATGCCGTAAGTAATCTGCTAGCCTGGCTCCGCCTTCCTACGTACTTCCGCTCAATTTTCATTTTTCTTCAGTACTCCGTCTGGGATTGCGGTATAAAGTGTTCTACTACTTGATGTTGTGCGCTAGTTTGAGATGACATACATCACGACCAAACGTTAGCGATTGGTTATGGCAGATCCAGAGTGGCTCTGGGCAGATCCAATAGTTTTAAACTTCAACAGAGTACCCGCCTTCAAGGAAGTAAACGCTTGTCAATGGAGAGTGGCCAAACTCTCTGTACAAATGAGATGTACGAGAGTCTGGTAGGACCAGGCTAGCATTCTGCACAGCACAATTCATAATTTTTGGAGTCGTTTCTAAGTGCTATAGGTGGTAACAAATGCAGCAGATTACCACTATCTGACATTTTCTACTGGGACAGTCAACCCAATCTCACAGGAAAATGTAACTATTTTACAAGGCAGGCGGCGATTTCATATGAATTCGTACTATGTGAATCGTATGAATCGTAAAAAGTAAGTATGACGGTCCTCCCTTAAAGGGATAGTCCACACAAAAATGAAAATTAAGCCTCAAGTCATCCTAGGTGTATATGACATTCTTCTTTCAGACTAATACAATTGGAGTTATATTAAAAATATCCTGGCTCTTCCAAGCTTTATAATGGCAGTGAAAGTCCAAAAAAGTGCCTCCATCCATTAATAGGCTCCGAGGTGTTAATAAAGGCCTTCTGAAGCGAATCGATGGGTTTGTGTAAGAAAAATATCCATATTTAACACGTTATAAAGTAAAATATCTAGGTTACGGCGGACCGCCGTCCGTTTTCAACTTACAAAAAAGCGTAACTGCCGCAACGATGATGTTGGACGTAGTGTAATCATTTTGAACTGCACTTTCTGCGTAAGTTGAATACGGAAGGCTGTCTGACGGAAAGCTAGATATTTTACTTGATAAAGTTAAATATGGATATTTTATAATGGATGGTTCAAAATTTGGGCTGCCAATATAAAGCTTGGAAGAGCCAAGACATTTTTTAACATAACTCAGATTGTATTCGTCTGAAAGAAGAATGTCATATACACCTAGGATGGCTTGAGGGTGAGTAAATCATGGGGTAATTTAAATTTTTGGGTAAACTATACCTTTAACCACACCCCTAAACCGCCATTGGAGCATAAGAAGATCGTACGAAAACATACAAATTAGTCACCAATTAGCCAAAATGTAAAATAGTTATGAATTGCTATGAGATTGTGTTGGGACGGTACAATATCGCTACATCTGAAACGCTCTTTAAAATGCAGAAAGTCACATTTATATTGTTTTTCTCCTACATGTAAAATGCTCACAAACATCTCTGTAGACTCGTGTGTAAATAATACACAGGTATTTGCATTGAATATCGCTCGCAAAAGTGTCCGTTTAGTGAATTCACCCCTTGTTTTTTTCTTGTTTTTTTGAGTTTTCAGAAAGTCTCTAATCATATACTCAATATATGTCAATAACAAATCTGTATTAGGATGAAGTTTTTAATGCTTTGCTGAGCATTTGGTGTCACAGTAATGGAAGTGCAACATTAATATGAGGGTTTTGTGATGTGATGGTTTAGCAAGGCAGGAAATGAGGTCAGCAGATTTCAGACACACACACTTTAGTACAGTAAGGTCGAGCTGGATGGCCCGACTACAAAGAGGACAGAGAGAGAAGCCACTGCACTCTTGTGGGCACCTCTCTCCAGTCTCCCAGGAGACCGATTCGGCCCTCACTGGTGTCTATGACCTCCTCCTGCTGCATAATGTGGTGGGCGGGAACATAAAGAGACAGACAGACTGTCAAAAGAGGATGTGGATGAACATTGGAGGGGGTATAACCGATAACACACCCATCTATTAGATGAGAAATCTGCTGTGAATGATGAGTGCTTTATGAAATAACAAACATGATTATGCTGACAAAAACCTGAGGCTGGAATCAAGACCCTGACTGATCAGTGTGTGGGTGCAGACCTCATGCATATGCAGATTTGATCATGGAATATTAATCAGGAAGGAGTGGCTTGTGTGGGTGTGTCTGTTCTAGAACTCACTGTGATTGAAAGGTAAATTCTAGAACCACAATTCTACCCAGACAGCAACTTGGGGCGCATTTACACTGCAGTTCTTGATGCACAATTGACCGTTCGCAAAGACCCGTCCCCTTTAGTTACTGTTGCTATGTCTGACAGGCCATGGCGCTCTCACACCACACACACACACGTTCTCACGTAGAGAAAATACATCGCGGAGCAAAGAGCAAACTGACAACACGCCGACAGACAGGACAGAGCAAGTTACTTTTGATATGAAACAGTCTCAACTTTCAAATTTTGCAATTTTTTAAGAAATTTAAACAATTAATACCGTTTTGTGGCTCTAATGTGTCATGATTGCTGTAGCGCCTCAGTTAAAGATGATCATAGTTCATTGATAAGCGTCAAATTAACATGAATGAACACTAAAAGAAATGCTGTTTCAACCGCCGAAAGATGTCAGTACACATCGTTTTTCCAAGTTCAAGTCCACCGACGTTAATCTACTAACTCTCCTGACTGCTTTCAGACAAAATGGTAGATTCGGCGATGTGATTGGTCAGATCGCCTATCAAACTCGTAGCAAAGGGTGAATTTCGATTTGGTGACTATATCCGATTTGACGACCCGCTTACATCCTCTTTTAAAAGTGACCCGTATCTGATATTTGAATTTACACTATACACTGGAGAAACAGCCCAAGACGTTCTGACCCGGAAAAGGAAGTAAAATGGCGCGATATGCAATGGACGCAGACGCACTACGCAAATGCACGTATCCGAATCATATTGGATTTATTACCACATATGAGTGAGGCCTGAATCCGATCGGAGGATATCGGAATTCATGCGTTTTTTGCCTGCTTACACGTTCACACGTCATATCCGATCTCTGCCACATGAGAGGGAAAAATCGGAATCGGGTCACTTGAACCATGCAGTGTAAATGGGGCCATAGCGTCTGCTATCACAGATCCTGTCCACATTTGGTACGCATGGAATCCACATGAATCAGATGTGGCCTGGATCTGGGCCAACACTATGATGCTGTCTGGGTAGCTTTTTAGCATTCGGACAAAGATGATTTTGATAGAGTTTGACTTTGAGCAGAAACGATTAAAAACTAAATTCTAGAATTCTGTGATCAAGTTCAACGGTCCACAGCAACTTTTTCAGTGGCCTTGGTCCCGGAAGTCTTTGTCCCATTCATTTTTCTCATAGAGATTTTTAAAAAAAGTCTTCATTTAAGAGTTATAAGCCATGAACTAAACCAACCAGGTATGAGGTGAATCACAACATTACAAACTTTGAATTATTCAAAAGTATTTGAAAATTGGACAAAACGGCAAAGGTACAAGAACAAGTGTTTGTTGCGATTCTCTGATTGCCAGAGTTTTCTCTGCAGAATCATGGGTAATGTAGTTTCTGATCAGGAATCCACTGTTAAATAAGAAATGTTGAAATAATGTAGGCTGATGGTTTCAACTAAAAAATATACCATCAATTAATAGCCTCATAGTACACAGTAAGGGCCAGATTTACTAACAGCTTGTACCAGCGCAAACCCTCTTTTGGAGTTAAAAAACTACTGTCAGGATTTACTAAACACACGCAGTGAAAAATTAGCTCTGAAAAGGCGTGAACACAGTTATTTTTGCGGCTGAAATTATTGCATATGCATAAGTAGGAGTTTCCCTTTCAGACGCAATATTTATGGGAGGAGAGTATTTAAAAAAATCATGCAAGGTGATTTACTAAGGTTTGTGTTTGTCAATTTAGTGGTGTTTGCACCATAATTTACTGCCCCAAAAAAGAACGTCTTAAACCAGACGCTAACGGGTAGATTAAGTTGGTTCATTAATTTCCACTTCCATTGGGGCTTTTATGGAATTGCGCTCTGACGCTAATTTCCCATGTTTAGTAAATCTGTCCGTAATTCTGTGGTTAAAGGTTTTTACGTTATTATTAAAAATAATTTCCATTATGGCGAAAATGTATGGGATTTTCACTTCCGGGACCCGACTGTTTCTAAAATTCTTACTGACACATCAACCAATAGGGCTGCAGGATGATTCGCTCCCACCCAATTGAAATGCAGAGTGCGTGATAAATGCGTTATGAGGGTGGGGTTATGCTAATGAGCGAGGAGAGTGAGCGATATAAAAGTGATTGAGAGTAGCATGTGTTTTTTGTCAGCGCTTTGGGGCGTTTCTTTGGGAGGTCTTGCATGTTGTAGCTCCCTCTGGTGGTCTGTAGGAGAAGCACCCCTGCGCCCTCTGGCCCTGCCTCTGTCAGAACTGTTCTCCCTGCACACACAGAATCCTTCACCTCCACGTTGCGCACGGACGGGTCAGGCGCCGATTCGGGCCAGTCGGGCAGCTCCTGGTATCCGCCGGCTTTAGCGTTCAGCAGATGAGACAGTGACCCCAGCTGGAAGTGATCTCTGTCTGCAAAGATACGAAGAAAGATTTTTCTCGTTTGAGAAAGATCTCAAAACGGCTCAAATTGTGCTGAGATTAAATCTTAATATGAATGAGTAATTTTAGGAGAAACATCTGAGACAAACTTGATACTGAGCAATGAAATATGGATTAGGGGGTACCTTTAAATGGAGACTCCAGGACGGGGGCGGGCTTGAGCGCAAGGAAAAGCTTCTTGGCGTATTTGTTGAGAGCGCCACTCTTATCGGTGGGAACAATTAGTTGGCGGATAAAGCGGGCACGATCTCTGATGTCGTAGTTTTGATCATATTTCGCCAGGTTCAGCACATACTGCGTCAACAGTTTAGTCTGAAAGACAGAAAAGAGAAGGGAAAAAACAAAGGGAAATGTATTTTTGTCTAAAGAGTTTCATGCCTGACAGGCAATGAATGTGCGTGTCTAACTGATATGACATACAGACACACACATAATTTATATTATATATAACCATAAATATCTTTATATAAAGATATATCTTTTTACTTTATTATATACATGCATGTGTGTGTATTTATTTATGATTAATTATTATACACAGTACACACACATTTATTATGTAAACGCAAACCTTTATTTATTTATTTATTTTTTAACAAATTTAAATAAAAACTTAAATATAAAAATTCTGCATATTCAAAATATTAATACAAAAAAACAACTGCTTTGTGAGACTGGCCACAGCCACATATGTTTATCCGCTCACCTGTTTCGAGTTCGTAAGGTACAGTTTGGCAGCCAAATTGATAATCTGCAGCTTGACGATGTCCTCCTCGTTGTTGAAGGTTTTGGCCATCTTTCTCAGGACGTCGGGGGAGATTTTGGGGACGTGCTCACAGTACTCGCCGATCAGCCACAGGATGCTCGCTCGGGCCATCGGCACCTGACACACAGGCACATTATCAGGGCTATGGAGGCAGTCTGAAATGTGAAAGTGGGTCATTCGGATCAGAGCGCTACCTGGATGTTGTCGATGAGTTTGGCCATGTGTTTGATGATGTCGCTGTGCTGTTCAGGCTGCATCTGTAGAAGCTTTTTGATCACCACCACTGATTCAGCCACAACCAGCTCTGAAAACACCAATGTTATACAAAACACACTAAATATTACCCAACATTATCAGACGGACATCGTGTTACGGTTAGGCGGTTGAGAAAGGCGCTTGACGAAGGAAATGGTGAGAATAAAATCAAACATCTTGTTAATCAAACAACAAACTCAGACCACGTTCACACAAACAATAACCGACGAGGACTGAACAGAACACGGAGAATAAATACACATAGCAAATGAGGACACTAAACATACACAGCTAGACAGATGAACTAATTAGACACTATAGCAACTAATGAGAACTAATACAGACACCACTAAAAAGAACATTATTGTGACACTTTGGCCACTGCATTGCGTCTCTGTGATGGACCAATTTCAAGCATATCGAGTGTATTTATGGCAACATTTGTATGTCAGAGGCTCATATTAAGAACCTCTTTTGACATCAGAGCAAATAACTTTTGATGTCTGCTTGAACGGCGCTCACTTTATGGTTAATTAATGATAGCCTAGGCATTAAACACAGCTGGGTTGCATTCCGTCGTGTACGAACACACTCTCACCGTCTCTGTTGGACAGCAGCTGTACGAGGCCGTTCAGACAGGTGTCTCTGACCTCACCGATGTTTGTAGCACAGCGACCAATGGCCTGAATGCTGGCCGCCACAAAATCCTTATCCATGCTCTTTATATATGTCTAGAATACAAAAAGAGAAATACATCACTATCCCCATCCATAATATACTGGAATAAACACTACCAGAGAAATACAATGTTATCTGCAGTCTTAATATGGGTGACTGACAAAATAACACGGACAAACTCAACATGAAGATTTTAGGTTAACATTTACCATCATCACTCACCTTTTAGTTTGCAGTTCACTAAAGTAATCATGTGGTGTGACAAAATCATTTTTAAAAGTGCAAATATTTCATGTTTTGTATTCTCTAAAAAGAACTGCAAATAATATTGTTTAATGGTTTAATATTATTATTTAAGTTAAGGAATTTCATATAGTACATTTAAAATTAGTTTCAAAATGTATACACTACTTTTGAAAATAATATTATTAAACAATTTTTTTTTTTCAAAAATGACTGTAGACATTCATAATGTTATAAAATTTCCATTTCAAGTAAAAGCTGTTCTTTTGAACTTTATGTTGAACTTTGTTTATAAATTTTTTTATTTTATTTTTAAGTATGACGCTTTCCACAAAAATATGAAGCAGCACAACTCTTTTCAACACTGATAATAATAATAAATCATATTAGAATGATTTCTGAAGGGTCATGTGACACTGAAGACTGGAGTAATGATGCTGGAAATTCAGCTTTGATCACAGGAATAAATTAAATTTTAAAATATATAAAAATATAAAAGAGCTATTTTAAATTGTAATAATATTTCACAATATTAATGTTTTACGACATGTTTGATCAAATAAATGCAGAGTGTGAGCATAAGACATTTAAACATTTTTTTTAAATCTTACAGATCCCAGACTTTATATAATATTATATTATATTATATTATATATATTATATTATTTTTTCTGTAATTAATCGTGATTAATGAAACCTAACATTAAAGGTCCCATTCTTCGTGTTTTTTTGAAGCTTTGATTGTGTTTACAGTGTGCAATATAACATGTGTTCATGTTTCGCGTGTAAAAAAACCCAGTATTTTTCACACAATTTACTTATCTGTATACCGCTGTTTTCACTGTCCTAAAAACGGCTGATGAGTTCCTTTATTCTATGAAGTCCCTCCTTCAGAAATACGTAACGAGTTCTGATTGTGCCAGCGGTTCCCGTGTTGTGATTTGACCGCAGCTTAGCGAACGTGGCACGGTTCCTGTGTTGTGATTCGACAGCAGCTTAGCGCACGTAACTTGCACGGAAAGGTCACGCCTCTTAACGGGAGATGTATGCGCTTAATGATCTCTACAGCGTCCCTGGGAAAGCCAAACAAAGGTGATTTGACTCCGGGATGAAAATAACAGCGTCTCGACGACATGGCGACAAACACACTCAAATGCAACAATTCCTTTTCTCCACGCGACACTTCCTCTTCTCCACGTGGGACAGCAACAAGACCACGCCCCCTTTTTTCGTGTATTCTTGTGGGCGGAGGTTAGTCTGTTCTACTGTTCTACTGACGTCATTTATGAAGGAAGTACCAGGATGTAGTCCAAGCCAGCCGTTCGCTGTAGGCTTTGAAAGGGAACTTCTGTTAAATAAAATATCTCGCTTGGCATTGAACTTTGAGCTTTATAATTTTACAGGTATTATTTATGCTCTAACAGCAACATTACACACTAACTAAAGTTTGAACAATGGGATCACGAAGAACGGGACCTTTAAAGTTAATATATCATTATATTGTAATAATTTCACATTTAATCTCCAAATTAATGTGGAAACAACATAAAGACAGTATCGTTATATTTGAAATATTTCTTGTAATGGCATCTTTTTATCAATGAAGGCCAGTATCACTGATACTGTTACTGATGTCTCTATGAATTTTTATTCTTCTTCTCAATTTTAGCCATTAATTATAGGCATTCAGCATTACAGTTAAATTGAAAGCTATACTTTTTTAAAACATTTATTAGGCTTTAAATAATATAACACCTTTTAATTTAAGTGAACTTAAAACAATATTCACATAAACCCATTAATAATAAATGTCACATTTACCTGCTCTTCAATATATCAGGGCTCAATGTTTTCTATTGGCCCAGTCAGACCAGTTCAGATTTTACTTGCTTTTTAAAAATGCACAAAGTTAATGTTTTCATTGTTTTTTACCCATGTACCCTTGCAAACAGTGCTTTAAGATTTTTAGGTAGGTCTAACAGGTAGGATATACAGAAATTGAGTTATCAAACACTTCACAGTCTTCACTGCATAAATTATAAATTAAATATAGATTACTCCATATTAAAGCTACAAATGTTATTCTGTCAAGAGCAGTGAGTGATTTTCTCTTTTTCTTTTGTTCTTTGATCATCATGACAGACAGCAGCGGGTTTATCTTCCACGGATCTGACACACATTAAATTCTCTTTATGTTAATTTAAGACTTCATTTAACCAATTTAAATTAGATTGTGCTTGTGATACTCTACAAAACGGGCATTTTGGCATAATTTCGTGTGTTTTTGTCGGTTCATTTCCATCTATTTTCTATTAAACCATAAGAACAACATATGCAAAATGATACCTGAAATTCCCTCAGGATAGTGGAGATGTTCGTCTCATTAGCCAAATTAGTCAAAACCTCCAGCTGTGTGAATAAAAGAAGAGAAAATCATCAGTCCAGCTTTACAACACTCAAAATATCTGAAGCAGCATTCTTTAGCGAAATAAAACATAAAAGTTTCTCATTAAAACAAACGTGTTTCAAAGTCAGATGTGATTCAGTTGAGCGTGAGTCTCTTCACCTTGAGGATTTTGATCTGCGTGGGGTCTGTGGAGCGGATATAAAAACTCTTCAGATACGGCTCAAACATTCCCTAAAAGACAAAAACACAGCATATTCAAACGCCACAGCATTCATCTAAATACTTGCTTATCTTCTGCATAAAAACAGTTTTTTAATACAGATGGATTTTCTTTTTCTAGTCTATTATGCAGAAGAATAAAATATAAGCTTTTAAAACTCTGAAATCTTTTCAGGACAAACCATTGAACGTATAAAAAGCACCACATGGGGGTTTTCAATTTAAATATTTAATCCTAATGTATTTTAACTACACTCACCTAAAGGATTATTAGGAACACCTGTTCAATTTCTCATTAATGCAATTATCTAATCAACCAATCACATGGCAGTTGCTTCAATGCATTTAGGGGTGTGGTCCTGGTCAAGACAATCTCCTGAACTCCAAACTGAATGTCAGAATGGGAAAGAAAGGTGATTTAAGCAATTGAGCGTGGCATGGTTGTTGGTGCCAGACGGGCCGGTCTGAGTATTTTACAATCTGCTCAGTTACTTGGATTTTCACGCACAACCATTTCTAGGGTTTACAAAGAATGGTGTGAAAAGGGAAAAACATCCAGTATGCGGCAGTCCTGTGGGCGAAAATGCCTTGTTGATGCTAGAGGTCAGAGGAGAATGGGCTGACTGATTCAAGCTGATAGAAGAGCAACTTTGACTGAAATAACCACTCGTTACAACCGAGGTATGCAGCAAAGCATTTGTGAAGCCACAACACGCACAACCTTGAGGCGGATGGGCTACAACAGCAGAAGACCCCACCGGGTACCACTCATCTCCACTACAAATAGGAAAAAGAGGCTACAATTTGCACGAGCTCACCAAAATTGGACAGTTGAAGACTGGAAAAATGTTGCCTGGTCTGATGAGTCTCGATTTCTGTTGAGACATTCAGATGGTAGAGTCAGAATTTGGCGTAAACAGAATGAGAACATGGATCCATCATGCCTTGTTACCACTGTGCAGGCTGGTGGTGGTGGTGTAATGGTGTGGGGGATGTTTTCTTGGCACACTTTAGGCCCCTTAGTGCCAATTGGGCATCGTTTAAATGCCACGGCCTACCTGAGCATTGTTTCTGACCATGTCCATCCCTTTATGACCACCATGTACCCATCCTCTGATGGCTACTTCCAGCAGGATAATGTCACAAAGCTGGAATCATTTCAAATTGGTTTCTTGAACATGACAATGAGTTCACTGTACTAAAATGGCCCCCACAGTCACCAGATCTCAACCCAATAGAGCATCTTTGGGATGTGGTGGAACGGGAGCTTCGTGCCCTGGATGTGCATCCCACAAATCTCCATCAACTGCAAGATGTTATCTTATCAATATGGGCCAACAGTTCTAAAGAATGCTTTCAGCACCTTGTTGAATCAATGCCACGTAGAATTAAGGCAGTTCTTAAGGCGAAAGGGGGTCAAACAGTATTAGTATGGTGTTCCTAATAATCCTTTAGGTGAGTGTGTATTAAACCCTTTTCATTTGATTTGCACCAACGTTTCTCAAAGTGTTGAACAATATGTAAAATAATCGTCCAGTTTCAGATCAAGAGTTGTAAGATGATACACAACATTTAGGGCCCTATTTCAAAGGTCTGAGCACATGGCACAGGTGCACTTAGGGCATGTCCAAATCCACTTTTGCTAGTTTATTTAAGGGAAAAACGGTCGGTGCGCCAGGTGCATGGTCTAAAAGGGTTATACCCCGTCTCTTAATGAGTCATGGGTGTGTTTTGGGTGTAACATGCAATAAACCAATCAGAGTCTCATCTCCCATTCCCTTTAAGCCAGTTGCGCTTAGCCTAGAAATCTAGACGCACCCTAGCGGCAGCAAATCTAATTTGCAGACAGGGTAGTCTAGCAACTCTCCGTTGGCTTGCGAGCTGGAAAAACTAAACTCTGGTCAGGCCAATCACATCGTATAGAGTCTGTGGGCGGGCTTAACCATGACGGCAGAGTTGCGACGGTTCGTGTGCTACTTGTAAACAAAGAACCTGGCGAACACCGGTCTTTCGAATCAGCTTTGGACGCAACTGTGGAAGACTTGGAGTTAAGCTTTTCTTTGAGAAATGAACAAAGAACGGCACTGAAGTCATTCTTAAGAAAGGAAGATGTGTTCTGAGTTTTGCCGACCGGATACGGCGAAAGTTTTATCTATCAACAAGCTCCGCTTCACCTTTTTCATTGCTCTGGTTGGTTGTAGCGCTATCCTATTGTGAGCAGAGGGAATTTGAAAGACAACCGTTTATCCCGCCTCTCGGATTGAGCCCTGCTAATGGTGTGTTTCCAGACCCAACATCTTGATGTGGGTCTGGCTTGTCAGGCTAAGGTTGCACTCACAACATGGCAGATTCACCATTTACATGGAGGAAAGACTGAACGCTTCTCCAGAGAGGAATCCTTTTATTTTTAATATTTAAAAATGTTTGGTTGCTGCTGCACATCCCTGTGTGTGTCATAAGTTGCGTTGTGGGCGCGTTGTGTACCCACCTATAGGCACATATTACCAACGCACCCTTTAAATAACAAATACTGCGCTTTTGACTTTAGAACAGGTTTTTGTTGGTCAATGGCACAGTCGATTTCAGTTCCTCAAAACTGCGCCTGAACACACCTCGTTTTCAGACCAGCATGCCCATAGGTGAACAGATGTGCGCGAGTGCATTTGCTATTTAAACAACATGGCGCAGCACATGAAAATGATAACTGCGTCAGACATAAACTAGCAAAAAAACACTTGCGTCGCGCCTGGCGTCGCATTGCACCGGGTGTATGATAGGGCCCTTTAAAATTGACCCTATTTGCTGACCGGTCCAATCTCACTGTGCACAAAGTTGTACGACACAATGGCAAAGGCATGTCATGACTTTCAGAAAATACATACTCATCATATTATGTAAATAAATAGAAAAAATGCCCTTCAGTGGAGGTCAATGTGACGCATGTCCTTTCGCTCACCCGTCTCTTGATGGACATCGTGGCGACGTTTTGAAGCACGACGTACTGCACTTCACTGCAGAGACACAAATCACACGGCAACAGTGACACAACAACATCAAGAGGTTTATCATTCAAAAACCTTCATGTGTATATGATATTTTCAAAAAGAGGCTAATTGGAGCAATACATG
This sequence comes from Romanogobio albipinnatus, assembly GCA_023566225.1. Taxonomy (NCBI): domain Eukaryota; kingdom Metazoa; phylum Chordata; class Actinopteri; order Cypriniformes; family Gobionidae; genus Romanogobio; species Romanogobio albipinnatus. The sequence continues at coordinate 31,376,649 of CM042262.1, read as the reverse complement.
TGAATGATGGATGATGTTTACTGTCTGAGCGTCTCTCTCTATCCGCAGCCAATGCCAAAATCAGCGTGAGAACTGCAGTGTCATCATCTAGTGCCAATTGGCCTGCACTGACTAATGACGGCAGCCGATGACCGTAACTTACATCATCAAACAGGAAGCGTGGGCCTGTTTGTGAGTGTGTTTATGTTTCATTAGTAAGCGATTGACTACTCACCTGTGGCTGCGCATTAACCTGACCAAAGCCTTAGCAATGACGCCCACCTCTGCTTTAGGAGCCAAATGGAAATACAACTGAGCTACTGCCATCACCACCTACAGAGACAGAGAGAGAGAGAGATTCATTGTGGTATACGGCTAAATAAACACATTTTTCCATGTAGAGGTAATGTGTGAAAAGGTCTCATTGTTATAATGCTAGTAAATCAGCTTCAGTTTCAGTAAAATTAAGGAGATGTTAAAAAAAAAAACTGATGCTACTTTAGTGTACAAGTGTTAAAAACATTAAAAACGAACCTAATAATTGAGAAAAACTGACACTAAACTAAAAAACATTTTAATAATTCATAAACAAATGTATTAATAACTAAAACTATCATAAAATCTTGTTTTCTAATAATAAACATGAAACAAAAATACATTTTAATGATTCCAAATGTATTTAAAATAAAATATCCATGCATGTAATAATAATAATAGTATTGTTTAGAAAAATTGACACTGAACTAAACCTTTTAGCAAATTGTAATTGCTAAAAAACATTAATATTTTTATCCAAATTGACTAAGTAAAAATTGTAGGAAAAAATTTATAAAAAAATTACTTTGTTTCAGATTTTGATGCAAATTAATTTCTCTTCTAGTATGCACACAAGTGGATTTAAAATAAAGAACAATAACTGTAATAAACAAGGTTGTGTACAGAACTGAAAAGACATTTAAATTGGGGTGGAAAACAGATCGTCTTGTTTTAGAATACATTTTTTAGTTTTATATTTTAGTTGAAATATCTAAAAACAATGCGGTGGACATTTTACGGAGCTGTATAGAAAATTTAAAATTATTTTTGTGTTAATCGTTTTAATTTGCTTTAAAAATGTATTCTACATATCAGGGAAAAAATTAGGTTAGAATTAGTCAAAATGAATGACTGGACTAATGAAATTCCCCTCTTGTCATTCCAATTAAATTCCCTGTGGGAAGTGGACAATTTAATTCTAATTCTAAAAAATTCTAATCTAAGACTCTGGTGCTGTTTAATCATATTTTTACCTAAACATTTGAACCAAAATATATATTTTTAGAATATTTTACTTGATCGGAATGATATGAAATTTTGTAAAGGTTTTGGCACTTGCTATGTGAAAAAAAAGAAAAGAAATCACGGACATGATTTGAAAAGGTTAAATGGTCCTGGAAAAAATAGTCACACTGGTATTGTTCGCTGTCAAAAATGAGTGCATTGAAAATAAATGGGAGATGAATTTCTTCTAGTGGACACGTTAGGAACTGCACCCAGACAAAATCTGACTGAAAGCTCATTTTTTGAGATATCAACCTTAAATTTGGAGAACAACTTGTTTAGATTTATGGCTTTGATTTACTCACTGTTTTAGAGTAAAACATACTTTGGAAAATATATTTCATATCAAATTTTAAAATAGTTTTTTTGTGCATTTTTCCTAATAATAAATTTAAACTTCTATAACCTTTCACTTCAGCGTAATAAACATTTAATAAATGGATCATAATTATTCCATAAATATCATTTAGTACCATAAAATCCCCTAAAAATACAAAATATAAAATAAAATGTAAAAAAATCATGGTCATTTTACATAGTCTGGGTTAATTAAACAAATTTGCCTACATAATTAAAATATTCTAGAAAATAATTTAAAACATTTTAAATAAATGAATCTGTTTCTAAACAGTAAATAATTTGCTGTCGAGCAAAAGGAGGGAGAATTGAGTGACTCACGGCAGCATTGCGGCTCTGCAGCAGAGGTTTGGTGTTCCTCAGTAAGAGTCTGTGATCGGGGTCCATCACGTACGGCTTCCTCTTCGGTAGAGCGGCCTCCTCGGCTTTCTTATCTTCATCTTCCTCATCATCATCAGAGGCATAGAACGCCCTCTCGCCGCTCTCCTCTAACAGAGACTCCTGCGTATATATACACACACGTGGATATGTAATTATAAGATATTAAGTGGATTTTTATTATCTTAAATTGTCTTGATATCTATCACTCTATGCATTTATGTAACATTACCAGAAAAATGTACCACTAAAATGTACCAAAAAATTACTATTATATTATTCTACATTAATCTATTACATTTCCAGGGCTTGATATTAACTTTTTTTGCTCACTAGCCACTGTGGCCAGTGGTTTTTCAAAGTTACTCGCCAGCATTTTCACATCGATACCATGGGGGAAAACTGCCATATAGATATTTTTATTATCATCTCATAATTTGGCAGCAGGATTATTAGGCTGCTGTCACTTTAAGAACTGACACACGGATCCATTATTTTGTTACACATGCGTTTTTTTTCTCAACTGTTTACGTTCACTTAAAACATAACCGACTGTGTTTACGAGGATACTCGCCAAGACCGGCCTTTTGACATTATTTTGTGAGTATTTGACTATTTAAGTGCAATAAGCAGCTAAAAATATATACATTTAGCACTGAGAGGCTTTATGTGCGCGCACTTTGGGTGTGACCACAAAATCAGTGGAAATGATGCGCAATACACGCAATCCCACACTGAAATTCAAGCCCTGTAAAAGTAATAATATTCATCCAGAGCAAATGAAACAAGTGAGTGAGAGGAGGCGGGTTTGTATGTCACTCGCTGTCGGAGAGATGAGAGAGAGAGAAAGCTTGTGTCATGTGTCTATTGTGCAGAAAATGATTATTGGAAGCGTTTCAGATATTTCACTATCAATATGTATCGAAACATTTATATTTTTGACAACACCACAGTTTGCCTTTTTAAAAGACTACAATCGAAAAATGTAAAATAAAGTAAAATTCAAGCCGCCAAAGTGGCTTGTACGAGTGCATTTGGTGGGTGTTAATGTCAAGCCCTGCACATTACTATATCTATATCTTGCTGTCCTTTTTTCTCTTGTGAGTATGTGTGTTTACTGTATATGTTTCATTGTTTTCTTCCTTTGTATAAGCTACTATATCATATCGTTATTATGTGTGGTTTGTTAAAATAAAAGAATGAAAGAGAGGAATTCTCCTGGGGAAAAAAGTGGATGTCCTCAGATACACACACACCAAATGTGATACTCACGTTGATGTTGGGGTTGAGGAACTGCGTCCTGGCGTAGCGCGTGAGCATGTTGATGATGACCACCTGACCCCACTCCTCCACGTCAATCAACAGGTTACACAGCTTACGGTAGTTCTTATGGATCAGATCGATGCGGTCCGGACACACTTCCTCAAACGCCATCACCACACTGCCCGCTACCAGCTACACACACACAAAGCATGTGTAAGATCACATTAGAAGTGATGATTATAGGTCAGAGCTGACCTGAAATGATTGTCACTCACTGTGGTTTTATCAGCCAGCAGCTTCTCGATGACTTCAATCAGCTGATCCTTCTGTTCTGGGTCCAGACTGAATGAAGGAGAGAGAAAATGACCATCAGCTGCGTGAATTAGTTTCACTTTTATTGAATATTGAACATTTATAGTAGTTAAACTACAACACCAGAAAACAACTTGAAATATACAATATAATAAATATACAGCTCTTGATTGTGATTGGTCAATTGCATTTGTGTGGTCAAATAGTTGTAATGTCACTCGTTGTTACAATTACGTGCTGGCAAGACACAGGTGATAGACATTCTTAATTAACAGGACACATGTATTGGAATGAACTCATAAGGACAATGGCGGGAAAACTGAACAAAGGAACATGTGACAACTCAGAACACAAGCAAAACAGACTAGACATGTGACACTCGTATCATTCCACACTTTCTTACATAAAAAATATTTAAAGTAAATTTATCATTATTGATATCAATCATCATTATTGATTTGCTAGTGGGATATTTAAGGTTCTTTATCACCCTTTCGAAATGTATTTATTATGAATTATGTTTTACTGCATTCAAGATTATATATATATATATACGTATATTATCTATAGTAATAGTAGTATAGTAATATGATAAAGTTTTTATATATACATTTTATAATAATTTATATGTATATATAAATGTATATATTATATAATATAAAAGGCATTTTCTATATTATTTATTTAATAAATATTTATGTTTTTATAAGGAGACATTTTTACACACACTACTATTCAAAAGTTTGGGGTCAGTAAGATAAAAAAAAAAAAAGAATACTTTTATTCAGCAATAAATGCATTAAATCGATCAAAATGAACTAAAAGTCATTTTTAAAATTGTTTTTATTAAATAATTTTGAAAACAAATTTATCATGGTTTTCATAAAAAATATAAAATCAGAAATATTTCTTGAGCAGCAAATCCTCATATTAGAATGATTTCTGAAGGATAATGTGACACTGAAGACTGGAGCAATGATGCTGAAAATTCAGCTTTGGTCACAGGAATAAATTACATCTTACAATATATTCACATAGAAAACAGTTATTTTAAACTGTAAAAATACTGTTATTATTACTGTATTTTTAATCAAATAAATGCAGCCTTGGAAAGCATAAGAGGCTTGTTTCAAAAATATGTAAAAATGTACCAACCCCAAGCTTTTGAACGGTCGGTGGTGTAATTGAATTGAAAGCAGTATGAGTTAAATGAGCAGTTAGTTCCTCGCTAACGCTGAAACTTGTTTTATCGTACCTGTGTAGTTTGGGTATGGCATGAGCTGCGGTCTTGCGGACGTATGGAGACATGTCAGACGCCGCCTCTTTGATGGCTAACATCATGATGGGCACGATGATGGTCACTCTGATGCTGGACAGCACACGCAAAGCGCTCGCACGGATCAGCTGGTTGGGGTCCTGAATCGGGGGTTACAATGAAAATTATTTTATTTATTGAGAACTAATGCTTCAATAATGTGACTTCACATACCAGAATTAAAGGGTGTGACAGGTATTTCCTTTCTCTGAACACCAGAGGGCATTTTTGTTCCCATATGACACACTTTTGCAATTTGTTGAGTGTTGAGTGAGCATTTTGCTACATCACTATTTGCATACTCTCCATACTACTGTATATAATATGTGCTATAAGTTTATTTCTGAGAGTGCCTCTCAATTCATAGTACACCGAAAACAGTATGCCAAAGAGTTTTGGGTTTATTATTTTGCAAAACCTCTTGCAGGTAAATGTAACGGATCTCTAAAGGCCTCTTGAGTAGAAACATGATGAGAAAACCACAGCAGCTTTAATATATATATATTTATTTAATTATTTATTTTATATATATAGTTTACATAATATATGTGTGTACTGTGTATAATTATTATGTATATATAAATAAACACACATGCACGTATATATTTAAGATTTTTTTTATATTTATGTATAAAATATTTATAATTATAGATAATATAAATTATATAAATATATATTCATGCAAATATTTCTTAAATATATACATGATTAATCGATTTGAAAGCACTAATATATTAATATATATAACTTTGGGATGTAGTAATACATACTCAAAGCATGAGTATGTAGCATGCTTGTTAAATTAAATAAAGCTGAAATAAAATAAAATATAAATACTAGATTTAAAAAAAATCGAGAAAATTAAAAATGTTGCCTTGACAGTTGAAGATGAAGCACTTAATTAACTGGACGTAAATAAAAACTAGAACCGAAGAAAAAACAAATGAAATCTAAATAGTTGATTTGATAAAAATTAAATAAATGACAAAAAATGCAACTAAAATGAAAATGAGAACTGAAAATATAAAAATAAAAGCTCATTCAAAATATTAATAAAAACTATAATAGTGATAGTAAATAACACTAAAATAACACTTATTAACAAACATAAATATAAAGGTTTTAATATATAAAAATGAGTGCTGTCAAATCGATTAATCGTGATTAATCGCATCTAACATAAAAGTCTTTGTTTACATTATATATATATATGTGTGTGTGTGTGTGTGTGTGTGTGTATATATATATAATATAGGTATATATTAACTATAATAATATATATACACACACATATATTACGTAAACAAAAACTTGAATCACAAAAATCACAATTAATCGATTTGACAGCACTAATAAAAATATAAAATATTTACATTTATATATATTATATTTTAAAAAATGCATTATTTTATATTTTTACATAACTGAATTGTAAACATGGTAATAATCAGCAGCATTAACTAAATAGACAGACAGTAGTTTTAATACATACTCAAAAGAACAGTATGCACTTTTAATAGCAAGTATGCAAACCGGAGCGCAGACTTTTATTATGTTCTTGATATTGTGAAAGAGATCAGAGAAGATCATGGGGTTTTGCCAGGATGAAACAGTATGTTTGAAACCCTGAATAATGTGTTTGTGCGTGTTTAAGGACCTTCAGTCCTCTCTGGAAGGTGGAAATGGACAACAGAGCGAGATCCTGCTGTTCTTCAGCATAGCGAACGAGATACACATACACCAGCTTCTTCACCTGAGAGAAAAAACACACACACACATACACATAGCGGGGTGAATAGAGCTCTGACGTGGTGTTTCATGTGCTTTTGTGACTGAGCACTTGAGCTCACAGTGACTCATGAGCAGAACCACGTTGCCATGGTATATTAACACAAGATTAAAGTTTAATAACACCCAGAAAAGCTGACATCCTGTAAGCTCCGTGCCGCTTCCTGTCTCGCTCACCTCAATGTTCTTACAGGCCACATTCTTCACCACTGCAGGGAAAAGATCCGACGCATTCTTCCCCCGGGCGATCATCTGTGGGACAGCACACACAAACAGGGCAATGTTTAGATATTGATATGGTTTGATTCACTTATACTGTGACCTAAAAAACCTTTAAATACTTAAAGGGACATTTCACCTAAAAAGTTTAATTCTGTCTAAATAACAAATTATAACCAAATCTTCATTTTTGGGTGATCTGTGCCTTTAAGTCACAATTTAAACATACTTTAATTTGTGCGTTTCTTAAAGAAATCAATAAGATGGATGGATGGATGAATGGATGGATGGATACACACATAGATAGATGGAGACGGACGGACGGACGGACGGACGGATGGATGGATGGATAATACAGAAAGTCCAATAAAACACAAACTAACTCAAATGAATCACACTTCCAAACACTGTTTATGAGAAAGAGGGCAGATTACGAGCATTATTACATAAGTAGAATTTAGTTTCTGTGCTGATGCAGTTTGCATTTGTTTTCCATTAGACAAGAACACGTTTTTTATTACATGTTCTGATGGACCATTCACAGTAAAAAGTAAAAAATAAATAGGATCCAATTGACTTGAATCATTTGAGCGGTCCTGAAAGAATCATCGACCTGCTGTCTCTGCCACCTGTGCTCTGTCAATGGAAACAGTATCAGGTGGCTGTTTGTGGCTTCGGAGCTCTGAGTGATAAATATTTCAGTCCTGATCTAATCCTACACAATACAGAGACACTAAAACCGCTCATGAATATTAAACGTATTTCAGAACCAGACCTGATGCAACAGTTACAAACGAGCACGAGTCGAGACTTCACGAAACCCACAGCAACAGCGGCATTTACTGCCCTTGTTACAGCCTTCAGTCTATTTACACAGTCATATAATCACAGACATGAATCCAAATATCTCTTCCTGAAACGCTAAACAATCAGGTCTTTTATCTGACTTGGTTTTCCATGTACAGTATATGATCGTTTTCTGGTTCTGTTCTGTGCATCATTACAGCTAAAAAACGAATCCTGATGTTTCGGAAGAGCTGCTGGGGCTTTATTGCCAATGATCAATGAAAACTGAGCACACATTTCTCAGTCCAGCTATGCATCACACAACATCTGCGTATAAGACAATGAAATTGATAGAGTTGCATTGTGTAATTCAATGTGCACAGAAAATTTGCATAGTGCGCAAATACTGCATACTTTGGAAATAGTATGTGTAACGGAGGCAAGCTAGTAGTTGCTGTGTGAGTAAACCTCACTCCTCTGATCTCAAGAGACGCTCTAGCGACTGGCGTTAGAGGTTGCAGCCTTTAGCCTCCTTGTAAGAGCGTCCGACTCTCATGCTGGCGGACCCGGGTTCGAGTCCCGCTTGGAGCGGGCAGTTCAAACAGGAGGGGTTACATATGCACTCCCAAAAAAGAATTTTCTTGGTATTTTAGTTTTCCAGTAAAAATATTTTATCTGAAAAATGTAACAAAATTAGTAGCTTGTTTCCGCCACAGAATAAAACAATTTAAATAAAGTGTGACTTTTTATCTCACCATTCTGACTTTTTTTCTCAGAATTGTGTGATATGAACTCGCAATTGTGAGTTGTAAAGTCTGAATTGTGTGACAAAAAGTTGTGAAGTCTAGCATTCAAGCATGTTATATAAAGTTGTAAAGACTTTTTAATCTAGAAATCTAGCAGAATCTAGCAATTCTGACTTTATAACTCACAATTGCGACTTCATATCACGCAGTTCGGACTTTATTTTTGAGATAATTGTGAGAATTGTGAGAAAAAAAGTTGTAATTACCTTTTTTATTTTTCATTCAGAGACGGAAACAAACTTCCATAAAATCATTCGATTTTTTGCTTAAAGGGTCATGACCCTAAACCAAAATTAACAGAGTTATAAGTGTTATGAGTGTTGAGTGTTCATAGAAGTCAATGTTACCATCCATTCATTTTGATTGTTGGAGAAAACTAGTTAATTTTAAACATTTTTGCGTTATATTCAACTTCCGGGTTTAAATTCATCTTTGTATCAACGTCACAGAATGTGTGTCCTTATCCTATGAAAAGACGACTTGCTTAATTATTCATGAGTCTGCGTCTCCTTATCCTATGAGAAGATGCCTCGCTTAACACAGCATTGTGCACAATGCATTAATGGATCAAAAACGAGTGTTTGTTTTTGCTTTGTAAGAGTTTCTGCGTCGCATAAGTTCTCTTCAGTAGATCCTGAGTCTTCGAAACAAACGCGATTCATCCACACCGATCAAGCGGCTCATAAAACTGTGTTGTCAGTCAGTCTCCCCTCACCCCCCTCCACTCCGCAGCTTAACCACGCCCACTTTTATAGCACTTTTCAAAACTGTGGTCCGAACTGACGGCTGCTGAAACAGGGGGTTTCATGACCCTTTAAAACAAGAAAAAAAAAACCATCTGCCAATGGGGTGGAAAAAATAAAACGTAATAACCTGCTGCCAATCTGGTTTCAAGGACGGCCATTCAACCGAGACGGCATTACTGTCGGTCACTGAAGCCCTGTGGTTTCCAAAAGCTGATTCCAAATCATCCATACTCCGGGATCTATCTACTGCCTTCGACACTGTGAATCATCAGAGCTTTCTGCGCATCCTCTCATCACTGGGCATCACAGGAACTCCACTTGACTGGTTTGAATCCTCTCTCACAGGTAGATCTTTCAGGGTTGCCTGGAGAGGGTAGGTATCCAGAGCACATTAACTGATCACTGGGGTTCCCCAGGGTTCAGTCATTGGACCCCTCCTCTTTTCCATATACACTACATCACTGGGACCCATGGTTTCTTCTACCATTGCTATGCTGATGACACACAGCTCTACCTTTCATTTCATCCACATGATCCCACAGTAGCTGCACGAATCTCAAGCTGTCTGGCGGACATCTCAGCATGGATGAAAGAACATCACCTGCTGCTCAACCTGGCAAAGGCTGAGCTTCTCATCTTCCCTGCCAATCCCACTCAACAGCACGATTTCACCATCCAGCTACATACATCATCAATTACCCCATCAAGGTCGGCCAGAAATCTTGGACCAGCTGTCCTTCAAAAGCTTCGTTTCCACCGCAGGAACTAGTCTAGGGACTTCGGGGTGGTACTATGCGTGCTTCGCCCACAGGGACCAGGGTCTAAATGATGTTCCCGGTAAAAATGTCCCCCTCAGAAAGTCACTGCTTGCGAGGTAGTACTTTGGCAAAGTTCAGGAACTTTCGGGGGTGGGACTTGGGTGCTGGACATGCTGATTGGTTGAGTTCATGCAGCATTTTGATTGACTGAGTCGACGCAGCATTTAATTTCAACCATCATTTTTAAAAGTGTGCTGTGGAGTGTGCAGTTAGAGTTGTTTGCTATTCGAATCAACAATGGAGTTTAAAAATACGACCGATGGACAGACGACGAGGTTCAGGCTTTATTAAGCTCATATGCAGAGGACGAAATCCAGCGGGAACTGGAAACCGGTCCTACGTCACCAGACTAATTTGCCTAATCTTCAAGGTACTTTAGGCCGTGCAGAAACAGGTCTGGGGAAAAAAGTTTCTAGGAAATCAGTTCCTGGGACAAATTGTTCCGGGTAATTTCGGTGTAAACACGGCTAAAGACCACATTGCAAAGACAGCTCGGTCATGCAGGTTTGCACTACACAACATCAGGAAGATCAGGCCTTTCCTAACTGAGCATGCAACACAACTTCTCATCCAGGCCCTGGTCATTTCCAGGCTTGACTACTGCAATGCTCTTCTGGCTGGACTTCCATCACATGTAATCAAACTTTACAAATGATTCAGAACGCTGAAGCACGTCTTATCTTCAACGAGACCAAAAGGGCCCAGGTCACACCTCTCCTCATCTCTCTGCACTGGCCACCATTCGCTGCTCGCATCAAGTTCAAGGCATTGACGTTTGCTCACAGACTCAGCACCCACATACTTCCACTCACTCTAAGGAGTTTCTATTCCTTCCAGAAGCCTACGATCGGTAAATGAGCGGCGGCTGGTGGTACCATCTCAGACGAGAGATACCAGTGGTACCTCCCAACGATCTCCCGGAATACAGAATCCCTGACAACATTCAAAAGACATCTGAAAACCTTCTCCATGAGCACCTCATCTTAAAAAATCTATGCTTTCACCTTTAATCCCTCCCTATTCTAGCTTATGCTACTTTAAGCAATGTCTGAAACTGTATTTTGAGCACTTCTTGTGTTTATTTGCCTCTTCACGATTAATCGCATGCTGTATTCCTCATTTGTGAATTGCTTTGGATAAAAACATTTGCAAAATGAGTGAATGTAAATGTAAATGTGCATTTTTTACTCACCGCTACAATGCGTTTCATGGCCTCCAGCTTCAGGGAGTCTTTATTACTGTCCAGCATCTCCTTCAGGTCATCATGTCTTAAGATGGAAAACAAAAAAGACAAGTTTTATCAACTGTTCTTGTTCTCTATCTTTTAAAAATCTCTGAAAGGTGTCCATTACAAGAGGAACTTAAGAATCATTCAGAGAGATTTCTGCTCTTTAAGAGCCCTGCGGACGCTCACGAGTTCAGAAGAATGAACCAGAGAAAACAAAATTACGTCGTCCATCAAAGGATTCACACAAATTTGATAACCAGAATAGACAAACACACCCACAAAAATACCCTCAACAGCATGATTTGACTTTCATAACCCATATGTAGCCACAAAATGAATCGCTATTCTTTCTCAATTGCTCTCCTGAGGGGAAAAAGGTCTCCTCTACAAAGTCTTAAAAGTCTGTCATCAAAATTCAGAGATCTCAGTATGAACTCAAACATTTTCCTTGAAATTATTTCAAAACCAAATGTTCTGAGATATACCATACACATTCATTTTATGTCTATATAATCTTACTGTATGTCAACGTCTGCCTCGTTTTTATTTTCTAAGAAACACAGGAGAAACATAACTGAGATCTCCATTAAGTGAAGTTCCTAAACGTAATTTAGGGAGGAGCGAGCCCATCTAATCTCCCAATCAACAGCCAACAGCCAGAGTATATAAGCAGCTGCTTACCTCTCCTCAGTCTCAGCTGTTCCAGCATCCCACCACCTCCCCAAACTCCACTTTTTTCTTAGGTACCTTGCCCTAAATAATCATATCCTATATTTAGTCACTGTGGGGTATATCAGGGCTCGAGTTCAAGCTGCTTCATCAAGCCCCTCATCAGTGGTAAGCAAGCCAAATAAGTTTAACCTAATATTTTAAGATTATATGGGCAAACTAACTCGTTAAAGGGGACCTATTATACAAAATTCACTTTTATAAGGTGTTTGAACACTGATGTGTGTACACAGTGGCCCTCATTTATCAAAAGTGCGTACACCAAATTTCCAGCGTACACCTGGCGTACACCCAAAACCACGGTGACTTTGAGATTTATCAATATGGACGTTGGCGTACGGCACGCTCAAATCCTACGCCAGCTCAGGAGGTGGTGTACGCACGTTTTGAGTTAGTGCAAACATGCGTCGAAAAACAATTCCTAACACCACAAAACGCACTGACAAAGATATGCTATATTATGACCCACTGTAAAAAACAACAACAACAACAACTAAAGCCCTATTCGCACGGGATAAGTATTATCTGGGGACCTCGTGTGATTTAGAAATTCTTATCTCTCGGATATGATGTAAAGACTTGAAAATGTTTTTTCGTTATAGATATAGCTGTATGAAATTATAAACAGTCGTATCGATATCATTTTGATTGTTTTATAGTAATAAAAATTATTTTGTTCAGTTAGAGAACAGACACAATTAAAAACTGAACTGAGCAATAATAACAGTATACGACGGAAGATTCAGTTTCAAAGCTAAATGTAAAAGTGCCCATTTAAGCGAGTTGTCATTGTACTGTTCTGTTTTTGTGTTTTTCATTAAGAATAATATTAAACACACCATTCAAGCAATTTACTCCCAAATTGGTGCTCATTCTAAAGTGAAAGTATAATCCGCGCGGCCGCACGGGAATTCATAACGGTGCGCATTATAAGCAGCCTAGCGCCATTCTTTGTGAAAGATAAAGATAGAAATGCGCACAGGACACAAAAACCTTGCAAAAATGATATACGATCCGCCTAATCCCGGCCAAAACACAGAGATGTCGATTCGCACGGGACTAATGTTATCACAGGACCTCAGTGTTTGGTGAAATATGGTAGGTCATTTGCGGGGGAATTTTTACTTCACATATCACAGACATTCTCTGCAATTATTACAAATCACCTGAGGTCCCCACATAGGCTACTAATCCCGTGCGAATAGGGATATAGTTATTATAAACTTCAGTGTTTATTTTTGTGCAACATGGACTTCAAGGTTTAATTTGTGTGACTTTACCAAAGCATTTGATTTGTAGGCATATGTATCCCTCCAGTTGCGAGCCTGTGCGCTTTACCTGACGTTTCAGGGACTGGGACTGAAAATAATTCAAACTGAAAAAATAATAAAAATGACATTCTTCTTCTTTTAAATAATAATAAAATAAATAATAATAATAATAACGACATTCTTCTTCTAAATAACAATAAGCGTCATTAATAATACAAATCTTAATAATAATAATAAGAATATTACAAATTGTCATGCAATTATATTAATGTGAATGAATGGTACTCCACATCACATCATCATCACTATTGTACACCCCAATACATGTGATGTGATACGAAATTAAATGCTAATTATTTCAAAACACGTGCTGTAAAATAATGAATTGTGATAGGTAATTTCTCATCCAAACAGCTATTTAAACTGGATTTCCACCGTACACCTTTTTGTGGGCGCCTTTAATCCCACTCTTTAAACTCCCAAATAAAACAATTTAGTTTTTTTTCCACTTCCCTGGTGATGGTCTCGATCTCCACGTCAGAGAAGTTTCGCTTCTTTGCCGTCTTCCGAGTGTCCATGGCGTAAAATGAGGGCGTGGGGGAGGCAGAGACTTGAATATATAGGGGCGTGTTATTCTAATGACGATCGTTTTCAGCCGCGGCATTTATCAAGGGCAGGTTTTGCGTACGCCTGGATTTCAGAGGTGCGCACACTTTCATAAATCAGGCGGTGAGAGGAGTGTAAGCATAATCTTACGCCAATATATACGCCCGTTTCTACGCAAGATTGATAAATGAGGGCCAGTGTGTGTAAACAACCAGCCTATAATGGTAAAAATCCACCCAATACTTTTTTTAAAATCCCCATCAATCATTATCAATCTCTCACAATGCGCTGTTTCATATTTCCCCCTACTCCTACGTTAGAGTATGGAAAACCCCGCCCATGACTGTTGATGAGCTGCCCTTTTAGCATAGACACACCCCTGAGAGACAAAGCACAGACACCGCCATTTCTGTTTCCTCCCAGTATCAACTAGCTAGAGTATTACAATGTCTGTGCCAAAAAACATGACAAATGTTTGGTTGTTGTACCAAAATGTACCAACGAATATATAAGTGAGGACACCGTGGTTGAATTTAATTTTTGAAGGAAATTTGCTGAAGAATGTCTGAAAAAAGTTATGTACCTATACAACAATTTATAGATTTATAGATGATGGTGCATGCTAGTCGATGAGTTGAATAAACAACAACTAACGTTACATAAATGTATCCATGCAATCTCTCCATCAGTTTCCGACTCCGGTTCAAACATGTAAGGCTGCACTCCACAAATCCAGCGTATAGCGTTAGTTCTGGCAGGGCACGTTAGTCAAGCTCGCATCAGCTGACTGTCTGTTGATCACATCTACCTATAGGAATACGATGCCTATCACAGCATGCATATAAGCTCCTTCAGTATCATCAGCTGCTATCGCATTCTCCGGAGCTAATTACCCTCCTCCATCCCCAGCTCCTCCACTCGTCAGTCAGGATTTGGCATTCTGATTCACGCTGAATCAGACTAAATTCCCGAATTAGGTTGTACATTTTAATATTGACATTAACGCTATCTGCAATACATCGTTGCTTCTGTTCTGTTTACCCAAAGGGGGGTTTATCACTGCTCTTCCTGCTCTTATCCATGCTAGGCTGCATGGATGCGCAGGGAGTTCTTGCCCAGAACAGAACCATACCGCCAATCTAAACTATATGCTATAAACTATCACTTTGACGATAATGATCCTGACAGAACTGGTTATTTCTAACATTTTGGCTGAGTGAGATTCGCCTGTTTTGTTGTTGACGTTGTATCCGAAGCTCGTGTAAAGGATCCGCGCTCTTCTGGAAGGGCAGCAGCTCATTTGCATTTAAAAGTACACACAAAAACGTCGCATTTTTTGCTCAAACCCAAATAGCGGCAAATTTGACAAGCTATAATAAATAATCTGGGGGGTATTTTGAGCTGAAACTTCACAGACACATTCTGGGGACACCAGAGATTTATATTACATCTTGTGGAGGCATAATATGTCCCCTTTAAGTCTTCTTTGAAAGAGCAACTTCTGAGTGCTAATTTCCTCTGAGAAAGTCAGTTCACTCGGTGGCCATCTTGGTTCCACCCACAGGCAGCCATTTTCTACTCATGCAAGTACAGTTTTATATTGCTTGAGTGGAGAAAGACTAATGGTGCATTCACACCAGATGCGAATGAAGCATTTCACGCGCGTGATTTACACGTCAAGTCAATGCAAAGACTAGACATTCTGCGGCATGATTCACATGAATGAGGTTAACCAATCAGGAGCTTGCTCTAGTAGTGACAACAATGAGGAAAAAATCATATGTGGATACCCGGAGCTGTATGACATCTTCGTACTTTATACAAACAGGAGTTTTCCAAGCTTATGTTTATGTACTAATATATAAAAATTGCCGATTAAATCTTAGAAAGTGGTATTGTAGCAGCCCAGCATAGCTGTGCAAAACAGTTTTGATTAGATGTTCATGTAGCAAAGCATTATGGGTATATGCTGTTTTACGCTATTGCAGAAGTGAGGTTCATTTAATCTTAATTTAAACCATTTAATAAAAGGAATGCCTCAAAACGTTCAACATTATTTGCAATACAGATTAACCCACCTTAAATGTATAATCTAATAATAATTAATTTTAATTTGTAATAATATTTTTTATTTAATTGAATTTGATTATATATGTAATTGTTTGTTTGTTATTCAAAACGTTAAGAGGTTTAATAAAGGTTAACAACAATCTGCCAAAGACAAATGCAGCAATTACTTTTCTTGCTAAAATCAAGTTTACGCTTTTCCAGTGTATATTTCAAAATAAAAGTTCCCTTGTCAGCATATATATATACCGTATTTCCTCAAATAAAAGCCGGGGCCTTTATTTACCTGAACTGCAGAAGGTCACCGGCTTTTATTTGAGGCAGGCTTTTATTAGGGGCAGGCCTGTATTTCAAATTCCATCTATTTGAAAACAATAATTGTTTTAAATAAAGCGTTTTAAATGAAAAGCGATTGCGTTCCAGAGGACAGATATCATCAGGGGCGCGGGAGTGGGGTGGTTTCAATGGTGTGTGCGTTGAGAGAGCGGTAATATTTCCTCCAGTGGAGATCAAGCGTCTTTCTGGAGATCCCGTTCATTTCTGAAGCTCATTCCGCTCAGCACTACCGCTCAACCCAGAACTCCCTTTGTGAACTGCTGGATCAAATATAGGCCTATCTGAAATAAATAGTAAGGGCTGTCCCTGACTAAAGTTTTTTTCCTTTTCTAGTAGTTAATTTAAGCCGGCGCTGCCGCCTCCCCCTCATATCTGTTATTGGCTATTTGCTTGTTATTTATTAAATCCGGGCAATTTGGTTGATAAAACATAGATTAAAATTAAGATACAATTTATACAAAACAAAATATACTTTTGTGATATATTTGTTGTTCTTTCGTGTTTTATAGACTCGATATAAACTCGTTATTTTTCTAACCCAAATAATGTGCGCACTATTCTCAATCCGTTATGGAGCAATTCGATTTTGATTTTGCATATTGTTTTTTAAACGTTCGTTCGAGTAGTTCAACTTTACAATATTTCAATAACATAATTTATTTTGAAGCCTATGCTGTTTTCTTGTACAAAATAAAATAGTTTAAGTTAAATGCAAAGTAAGATTTGTAAAAAAGACAAGAGGCTAAGAGATTGTCAAGATCATTTGTGTAGCTTTCCACAGACTAACACACGTCACATCGCTCATAGACAGTATTTAAAATAGCATATATGCATCAGTTATATTCTCTATTTAATTTACAGAGCAATCCCTGCAAAGTGTTTCGGTTAAGTATAGAAGAGACTTGAGCGTCGCACTCGCAAGACTCCCAGCGGGGGGCGATGGCCAAGATGGGTTTGCTCCTTCGGCCCTACTGTACATTACGCTGAACTTGAATGCACATGAAATGAATGGAAATAATTTCCCCCCGGCCTTAATTTGAGACCGGCCTTTATTTGTTCGTGCTGGCCACGCCCCCGGCCACTATCAGAGGCCCGGCGTTTAATTGAATACAGGCTTTTATTTGAGGAAATACAGTATATATCTATGTCATGTGACAGTAGGGTACAGTGTCGTAAAAATGAGCTTCTTTAGCTTAATTAAGGTTAAAACAGTGCTTTTTCGGCTAGAATAAGTCATAAAGACTAGGGAATGTGAATCTCCTTTAAAGCTATAAAGCTTTGCTCTTTAAAATAGAGATCAAGCCTTCAATACATCAACACGGAAAAGGAAACATGCCTTTAAAGATTGAAATTTGATTTAAGTATCTGTTAATATAAACAGACTTCATGTTCTCATTAACTGATGTCTGTGACTCCAAATGAGCCCAGAGCCACGATAATTAATATCGCTGATGATCCTCCAGACATCTGGGAGTGCCTATTAATATTAACTCAAATGAGCAAATATATAAATATTGAACACTCTCTGCATGTAACAAAATGTAAGAGATCCTCTATTTCTGCCACGTTGAGTCAGGACTCAAGAGGGGTCAGGAAAGATCACTTAACACATCAGTCACATTATGAGCCAAACTCATTCTGATTGGCCAAAGTTTAGCAGTAACACTAAGACTCACATCTGATCCTGGATCAGTCAATGTGTCAATCCAACAACACAGATGAGACCGTCTGACATCCTGTGTGCAACAAGTATAAGCCCATAACCCTGTATCCAAAGATACATGTTACTATAGCAAGAGATGCTGACCTGACGTTTGTCTTTCACTCTTTTTTGAACTCTTTTACATCTGGATGTTCATAGATCAGTTCTGGGAGATCTGGGATGAACAAGTCTCTCGTTTTCTCTCTCTCTCTCTCTCTCTCTCTCTCTCTCTCTCTCTCTCTCTCTATTAATCACACTGGCTGGGTTTAAATCAACAGTCGGACATCTGTTCACACATATAGACACATTCACACACAAACCAAAAGAATGAACACATCTAATATAAAATCCCACTTATATGCGTAGACTTGTCTCAACTATGCTCAGATTAAAAAATGACTGAATGTGTTTCAAATTAAATTAATAATTGTTGCTTGTTCTGTGATGGTGATTCTTCTTGATAATCATAATGTTCATAAACACAGCAATATATAGCGGTCATATTTAAAAATGTGTTTGTTTTACATTGAATATAAAGCCACCACAGGGCTCAACAATAAGGGGCTGGCGTAAACATCGCTCGGGACAGTTAACGCAACTGCCACTTCGCCGATCGGGCCAGTGCTGCATCACGAAAGTTTATCATTGGCACATGTTTTTAAGCCTTGCAAATTTAAATATTCAACCGCAAGAAGAGGCGAAAGAGAACTCACATCCGAAGCGCGCACCTAGAAAGCCGATTCTCAGAAAGCATGTGAATACTGAATTAACTCTCTTTCATGTCTTCTTGCGCTTGAACGGACAAATTCACACAAAATTATGCCAAAAAAATGCAGAATATCCTAGTAAACATAGTCTGTTATATCTTAAATGAACATTAACAGCTAAGAAATAAAATGCATGTGTAACAATATATTGGATCCGTGCTGCTCTTAAAGTGACAGCAGCCTAATATTCCTGCTGCTGTTTTTGTTTTAATGTTAATCAATATTTAATTTATACAGTGAAGACTATGCAGTGCTATTTTAAATTTGATTATTCATTTTCTCTACCTGAAAATTACTGTTAGACACACCGGAAAAACATGAAAAGCAGTGTTATTTGTATGCTTGTTCTATTGTAATTGTGCTATTGCTCATAATTTGATTAGTTGTTCTTATTCTTATACTGACAGTTTACTTGTCTTTAATAATATTTGAAATTTATATGAGATAAAGCCTGTTCACACCGGGACGATTTTCGTGCACATTTATCGCCAACGTTTAATGCCTCGTGACTAAACAAAGGGTGCCAATGGGTTTGTTTTTTTTTTGTTTTGATGCGGCACTGGCACTGGCCAACCAATGAGATCGGCACTTTTGTTCACGTGCCTGGAGCTGCTGAACTTACAGTGAAACACGACTTGGTGGCGCTCAAACACAAAAAGGTCTTGTCGAGCACACATTGATACGCCGAAGAGGAAGATGAGCTGCTAATGCTGCTTGCCAGTTAGCAAAAGTGTGTGAATGGTTTTGGCCATAGATATACATAATAAAGGCTAGATGTCTTACGGCGGAGTCTCTAACATCATCGCCGGCGGCCATCTTGTCACAGGCAAGCTTTCTCGCAGGCTCTGTGGTACCTGATGATCTGCACGAACACAAATACTCTTATCTCGCTGAAATCTTGACGGATTTACAAATGGTTGGGTTTCTTACAAACGTTATTAACGTGGCTATAATTCTGGATGCTTGAACAAATTATGAATAATTATTCATAAGTATGTAGTGTCATAACTACATCTCTGACATTTATAACAAACCAAACAGTTTGAAAATCGGTAGAAAATTGAGCAAGTTATGGTTATTTAAAAAGTACGTGCACCATTAAAACACAATGTTAAGAGCGAGCGAGCTGACTGTGACAAGATGGCCGCCAGGTGCGGACGTCGACCTCCATTGGCCAGCAGCGCGGACGAGACATCTAGCCTTTATTATGTATATCTATGGTTTTGGTAAGCACGTAAATACTGTCTCTCTTCTTCTTCTGCGTGACAAGCGAGTGTCAGAAGCGTAAAGTGCCGCAGCATCACCTTGTGTACCGGGAGCGCCATCTACTGAATTTGCACGTTCACTCGGCACATCGGCAATGAAAATCGCTTGGGTGTGAGCACAAAGACAAAAACATCTAGCCGAAAAACATCTAGAAAAATGCTGGCGATAAGCGCGCACAATAATCGTCCCAGTGTGCACAGGCCTTTAGACTAGTAGTTTTTGGTGTCACAACCTTTATTTATTAAGTTTATGGGTCAAAAACAACGAAGACAATAACTAGGCCTATTTTATTTATTTATTATTTATTTTATTTATAAAATTATTTATTTATTTTTTGTGGTGGGGCCAGTAAAACTTTTGGTAGGGCCAGTAAAAAATTGTGTTGAGGCCCGCATTACATCAAAATTCAGATTTTGTTGCTTTTAGGTTTTGGGAGTTAGTAATTTTCATTTTATAATATTTTTTTTCTATTTTATTTTATTTTATTTTATTTTATTTTATTTTATTTTATTTTATTTTATTTTGTTTATTTATTTTTAAATTCATTTAATTTAAATGTTTTATTTTATTGTATTATCTATTTTAAAGGAATTAATTAATAATTTGATGTAGTATGCATTAAATTGATATTTGTAACATAATTACATTACATAACATTATGAAAGATTTCTATCTTAAATAAATGTTGTTCTTTTGAATTTTCAGTTGATCAAAAAATCAACTTTTGTTTCCACAAAAAATTAAGCAGCATGACAGAAATGTTTCTTGAGCAGCAAATCATCATATTATAATAATTTCCGAAGGATCATGTGACACTGAAAACTGGAGTAATGATGCTGAAAATACAGCATCAGTTATTTTAAATAGTAATAATATTTCACAATATTACTGGTTTCACTGTATTTTTGATCAAATAAATGCAGCCTTGGTAAGAATAAAAACTTCTCAAAATGAACAGTAGTGTATATAGTATCGTCAAATCCAATCATTAAACATATTTTAAATTATAATTGGTTACCAGCTCATGTAATACTATAATATGCTGAACCAAAATACTATAAGTACTATAAGATACTATAAGTATCTCCTGAACCAAACATTATAATTATATTGTATATTATACTGTATTATATCTACAGTGATGCAACACTGATGAATGAAAACATGTCAAGCATTATGACACGCCTAATCATGTCGCCGCGGGTTCCGAAAGAACCAATCAGAGCGAGCGTGTTCCCTCTAAAGCTGTGGCAAGAAAACATTATGAGCTGGCCGAGATAACACAATTCGCTAATTAAAAACATTCCCCCGATGTCTGTCACGCCACCGTCGCTGGAATTAAACGGCTATGATATCTCGCAACACACCCAGGTCCCGCTCTCTGGTTTCCACAGCAACAAAGAGAGCAATAAACTCCAGTGAATAGATTTTATGCCAGAGTCTCCCACCCAACACAACTATCTATCGCTCTCTTTCTTGAATAAAGATTCCCTCGGTGGCTTTCATTAGCTGGAAGGGTCTGCAGAGATTCACGCCGTATAGACACTGTCAAACATTAGTGTGTATCAGTGTCTGTGTGTGTGTGTTTGAAGGTGTGGGCGGTATTTTCTTCCACGCATCAGTGTGTGTGTGTGTGTTGATGCACCCTGTCAGCTTCGGTTCCCTCACACACACACACACATACACACACACACGGTGTGTCGTGATCAGACCGGCGTAAGAGGATGAACATGGGCTTGGTGATTCAGCAGACAAGCTACAATCAAATACATCATCTCTACATTACACCAGATTATCATATGTCATATTCCAGAGCATTGTGCTCAAACTGAATGCACTGTATTTCATTTTGGATGATAAATGTAGTGGATCAACAGTGTCGAACATCACAGAAGAGCTACGGGAAGTCTCAGAGTCACAGTATGAACTGGTGCATGCAGAGGGAATACAAACCTGTAATCACTTTCCCTCCTGACCTGCAGTGCCTGAGCACGAATGCTTTGATTTACATACTGAAGCTTTTAGCAAATTAATTAGTCCTGACGATAGATCTGAAGCTGGGTATATTTACAACAATAGGGGATATATTTACACTAATGGAAAACTTGCCAGCCCAAAACATACTCTAACCTTTTAAATATATATATATATATATATATATATATTTTTTTAAAAACACACACACACACACACAAAATGTTTCAATGTTATAATTTTAGCTATATATAAGCTATACAAGCTTTATGCACTTTGTCAACACACTGGACCCACTTCGAGCGGGATTCGAACTGGGATCTCTTCTGTGGGAGGCAGGCGGGCTAATAAGGACACTAAAGACCACAACCTCTAGCGTCAGTCACTAGCGTATCTCTTGAGGTCAGGGAAGTGAAGTTTACATGCAAAGCTCTTACTGGCCAACGTCCATTACACTCACCCCCCTAAACCTCACTCCCATCAGGGTCACGGCACCAAATGTAACCCGTCCTACTCAACCCGCTTCAAGTGGGATTCGAACCGGAATCTCCGTCGTGGGAGGCAGGCGCGTTAACAAAGGACACTAAAGACCGCAGCCGCTAGCGTGAGTCATTAGCGTCAGTCACTAGCGTATCTCTTGAGATCAGGGGAGTGAGGTTTACATGCAAAGCTCTTACTGGCCAACGTCCATTACACTCACCCCCCTAAGCCTCACTCCCATCCGGGTCACGGCACCAATGTAACCCATCCTACTAAAACCGCTTCAAGTGGGATTCGAACCAGGGTCTCTGGCGTGGGAGGCAGGCACGGTAATAAGGACACTAAAGACCACAGCCGCTAGCATCAGTCACTAGCGCGTCTCTTGAGATCAGGGGAGTGAGGTTTACATGCAAAGCTCTTACTGGCCAACGTCCATTACACTCACCTCCCTAAGCCTCACTCCCATCTGGGTCACGGCACCAAATGTAACCCATCCTACTAAAACTGCTTCAAGTGGGATTCAAACCAGGTTCTCTGGCGTGGGAGGCAGGCACGATAATAAGGACACTAAAGACTGCAGCCGCTAGCATCAGTCACAAGCGTCTCTTGAGATCAGGGGAGTGAGGTTTACATGCAAAGCTCTTACTGGCCAACGTCCATTACACTCACCCCCCTAAGCCTCACTCCCATCCGGGTCACGGCACCAATGTAACCCATCCTACTAAAACCGCTTCAAGTGGGATTCGAACCAGGTTCTCTGGCGTGGGAGGCAGGCACGCTAATAAGGACACTAAAGACTGCAGCCGCTAGCATCAGTCACTAGCGCGTCTCTTGAGGTCAGAGGAGTTAAGTTTACATGCAAAGCTCTTACTGGCCTACGTTCATTACACTCACCCCCCTAAACCTCACTCCCATCCGGGTCACGGCACCAAATGTAACCGGTCCTACTCGACCCGCTCTGAGCGGGATTCGAACCTAGGTCTCTGTTGTGGGAGGCGGATGCGCTAACAAAGACCGCAACCGCTAACACTCACCATCCTAAACCTCACTCCCATCCGGGTCATGGCACCAAATGTAACCGGTCCTACTCGACCTGCTCCGAGCGGGATTTGAATAATAGGAGGCAGGTGTGCTAACAAGGACGCTAAAGACCGCAGCCGCTAGCATCAGTCGCTAGCGCCTCTTGAGGCCAGGGGAGTGAGGTTTACACACACAGCTCTTACTAGCCAATGTTTGTTACATATACGCCAGCTTGATGCTTTTTAGGATAATTGACATAGTTAGGATCATTAAAAAATGAATTGCTGTTGGTTTAAAGTTACAGTAGCTATGTGAAAAATAAAACTTTACTTGATTTAGTGTACTTGAAGGAAACTCGAGCATCCCCTACAGCACTTGTTACAGTCACAGTAACAACACAAGAACATGTGTTATTATGTTCAACAGCACAAAGCACTAGAGATGCATTGTCCCAGCATTCACATCTGCCTTTTGAAAGAGAGGAATATTTATCTAATGTAAATGTACAGCCATTTTTAGCATGTAATGACTATATATCATGGAATATATGATCCCTGCAGAGAATCTGATTTGCAATATATATCTCATCTCCTTCTTCATGCATGAAACACTTTGAGCTTTATATTATTAAAGGTATTCATAATTCAACACTCCACAGGGTTTCTGTCTCTCTTACAGCCTGTTGAAGAGATATCTGGACACAATCTCTGATACTCTTTAGAGTCTCTGCCAACAGTTCTGGACTAGAGGAAGATCTCAGTGAGAGTCTTTTCACTCGGGCGTCGCTGTACGAGCACAAGTGACTCTTACAACAACTACAGCTAAACGGCTAAACCCTCTGCTCAAGAAGTACAACAACGTGTAGAGAAGATCCAGATGAGATCGCTTTAATATCTCAGTAGTTTCTCAGAGACAGCAATGTCTCTCAAAGAGTTTTAAAAAGAGATTTCAATAATGTTTAAAACTGTGCTCAAATGTCTGCGATCTTAGAAAGACATTTTCTCACCAAACCACATATGATGATATATATTTATCATTTTAATTATTTACATATATGTAAAATGTACACATATGTAATCATCAAATTCTTCTAAGCCCAAATGATATGAGCTATATTAATGTTATTAATGTACATATATTAGTTAAATGTTATATATATTTCTATAGTTATTAGTTATTATTACATTGTACATTTAAATTATTTTTTCGAAATTGTAAATAAAACAAAGATTATTAGAGTAAGTTTTACAAGAAAATACTATTTCTGTCTTTCTACTTCAATATTTTATGTTTTATTCAACATCTTACTTGCCATTTTTTATCATTCTTGAAATTTACTAGCAATTTCTTATTTATTATTAGTGACTCATTTTCAAAAAATCTTATATATATATATATATATATTTACATTTTACATAGATATTTAATTTTCAAATTACAATTAAAGTTTACAAAATGTTTAAATTAAAATTGTCATCAAATTTTTCCAAGACCAAATGAAATTATTTTTAGATTTAGATTTTAGATTATAAGAGTACATTTTACAAGAAAATACTATCTCTGTATAATTCAACATGTTACTTGCCATTTTTTTTTATCATTCTTGAAATTTACTAGCAATTTCTTATTTATTATTAGTGACTACTTTTCAAAAAATCTAATATATATATATATATATATATTTACATTTTACATAGATATTTAATTTTCAAATTACAATTAAAGTTTACAAAATGTTTAAATTAAAATTGTCATCAAATTCTTCCAAGACCAAATGATATGAGCTATATTAATGTATATATATTTCTATAGTTATTAGTTATTATTACATTGTAATTTTAAATTATTTTTTCGAAATTGTAAATAAAACAAAGATTATTAGAGTAAGTTTTACAAGAAAATACTATTTCTGTCTTTCTACTTCAATATTTTATGTTTTATTCAACATGTTACTTGCCATTTTTTTAATCATTCTTGAAATTTACTAGCAATTTCTTATTTATTATAAGTGACTAATTGTCAAAAAAAAATCTAAAATATTTGTATTTTACATTTTACATAGATATTTAATTTTCAAATGACAATTAAAGTTTACAAAATGTTTAAATTAAAATTGTCA
Organism: Romanogobio albipinnatus; assembly: GCA_023566225.1. Classification (NCBI taxonomy): domain Eukaryota; kingdom Metazoa; phylum Chordata; class Actinopteri; order Cypriniformes; family Gobionidae; genus Romanogobio; species Romanogobio albipinnatus. The sequence goes on along the minus strand of CM042262.1, from coordinate 31,350,997 downwards.
TCAAATTCTTCCAAGACTAAATTATACGAGCCACGCTAACTTATTCTAATTTTACATGTAAATTTGAAACCAAATTCATATCTTGTGCTGACATCAACTCATTTTTGTATCTAAAAACATGAGACAAAGGCTAAAATTAATCTTTGAAAAAGCATCTTTCACACAGCTGTTCATCACTTCACTCGTGTGCTATCATACCGTAAGGGTTGCGTTTGAACGCTGGTAAGCCCCTCCTCCTGTGTGGATCTCTCCTCAATCCACTCCCCCCCTCCCCCGCCGCCCGTCCCCCCGGATCTCAGGTGTCGGAGTTCTTCGGGCTGGACGGCGTTGTACCAGTTTTGCGGGCCACTGTCGGGCGTCAGCACCGGACTGAGAGCTTCCTCCTCACCCTGACCGCCCCCCTGCACGCTCTTCACCATGTTCACGGCGTTCACCGGCAGCTGGAGCAACTTCTGCATGGTGGTCATCGTCAAGGTAGTCCGAAAACTTTTGCACCTGTTAAGATCCTCTTTGTTTTTCCTTCTGTAGATGCTTCTTGAGGAGCCACACACTCACACCTGTAGAATCCGTCTCAAAAGCAACAGTAGACCCAAACAAAAAACCCTCCCAAGTACAAGCACGTAACAGCCTGTTGTGCTGAATCCTCAGGTTTGGTCTTCAGCCGCCAGCTGTTTCCATCAACTCAGTGCAGATATGGAGTGCTCTGCGTCTTTTCCGTCTGTGGCGTGAGGCAACCCTGAGCGGCGAGGAGACGAGAAGGGTGGTGACAGCAAAAGCTGTTCTCATCCTGCTCAGAGCGGCTGATGGTGCACACACTGCTCTGATCGCTGAGCAGAGCTAAACCCCACCCACCAACACCTAACCCCTCCCCTCTCTCTCTCTCTCTCTCTCTCTCTCTCCTTTCATTCACACCATCACTCTTTCCCAGCTCTCTGGCACATTTTTCTGTCCCTCGTCCTCTTTTCCATCGTATTTTCTGCAACGGCCGCCTGCCTCTCCCTGTGATATGACTCAGCTAGAAACGTTGCTCTGAGAAAAGGCTTTTCACAGGAAAACCCCCCTCCTTGGATGTTGAAACGCACATCCACTGTATTATTATTTGCTTTGAAAGCTAAATAAACCAACAACACAGACATTCACACATAGAGACATTCATGTTGTCTTGAGTGTGTGTGAGTGTGACACAATAGCCTAACTATCCATTTGCTAAATGTTAACATTATTACTTTAAAATTTTAAATAACAGGTTTTTACATCAATGATTAACGCTGGATGCTACTAGCTTAATGTTAAACAGGCACAAGATAAGGTCATGTGACAACAATGTTGGATACTATTATTTACAGTTGCATAATATATACCTTTCACATACTATTAAAAATAGTCGGCTTTATAGCAAAGGCCAGCTAGTAGTTGCTGTGTGAGTAAAACTCACTCCCCTGATTTCAAAGAGTGTCCTACTCTCATGCTGGCGGACCCGGGTTCAGTCCCGCTTAGAGCGGGCGGTTCGAACAGGAGGGGTGCATGCATGTAGTATTTACTACTAGTTAGTAAGCAGTATGCTAGAACTGTATACCAAACATACCGTCTGTCTAGCTCAACAAGTTCATGAAACTGAATTAAACTACATCAGACTGATTTGCTTGTTTTATTCATTTTCATTCTGTATGATACAGTTTGATTCATTTAGAGTTGATTCATTCAGTCCAGTTCATTCAGTTTGATTTAAAATGGTTTGGTTTGTTTGTCTGATACAGTTTGATTAATTTGAATCAGTATGATTCAGTTCCATTCACGTTTGATTACATTTGAATTAGTTTGATTCAGTTCCATTCAGTTTAATTCTGTTCAATACAGTTTGATTCAATTGAATCCATATGATTCAGTTCAATTTAGTTTCATTCTGTCCAATTTAGTTTGATTCATTTGAATCCATCTGATTCAGTTCCATTTAGCTTAATTCTGTTCAATACAGTTTGAATCATTTGAATCAATCTGATTCAGTTCCATTTAGTTTCATTCAGTCCGATTCAGTTTGATTCATTTGAATCCATCTGATTCAGTTCCATTTAGTTTCATTCTGTTCAATACAGTTTGATTCATTTGAATCCATTTGATTCAGTTCCATTTAGTTTCATTCTTTCATTCTGTCCAATTCAGTTTGATTCATTTGAATCCATCTGATTCAGTTCCATTTAGTTTAATTCTGTTCAATACAGTTTGATTAATTTGAATCCATCTGATTCAGTTCCAATTCAGTTTGATTCATTTGAATCCATCTGATTCAGTTCCATTTAGTTTAATTCTGTTCAATACAGTTTGATTCATTTGAATCAATCTGATTCAGTTCCATTTAGTTTCATTCTGTCCAATTCAGTTTGATTCATTTGAATCCATCTGATTCAGTTCCATTTAGTTTCATTCTGTCCAATTCAGTTTGATTCATTTGAATCCATCTGATTCAGTTCCATTTAGTTTAATTCTGTTCAATACAGTTTAAATCATTTGAATCCATCTGATTCAGTTCCATTTAGTTTCATTCAGTCCAATTCAGTTTGATTAAATTATTCAGTTTCATTCTGTATGACATTTGATGAATTTGAATCAATCTGATTCAGTTCAAATCACTTTACTTCTGTCTGATACACTTTGATCAAATCGATTTACTGTCATACTGCCCAGTACAGTTTGATTCATTTGAATTTATCTGATTCAGGTGGAATCACTTTCCTTCTGTCTGATACAGTTTGATCAAATCAATGCGCTATCATTCTGTTCAATACAGTTTGATTCATTTGAATCAGTCTGATTCAGGTCGAATCACGTTCCTTCTGTTTGAAACATATTGTTCAAATCGATTCACTGTCATTCTCTCCATTCATTTGCATTAGTACGATTCTTATTTTCAGCATCTAACGTGGCATTTCTGAGCCCTTCATGGAGAAGGGAACAGCTGAATTCACAGACAGACGCAGAATTCACACTGCAGTGCTAAAAGCCGCGGACCTCTAAAAGAGACATTCCCCTGCATCAGAAACCCCAAATCTCACTAAACTCACACACAGAGTCTGTTTGTCTGATCCCCAGCAATTGCATGAATATTTGAGCGTGATTCTCTATAGATTAGCATCTCTGCTTCTCTGTTAATTCAGCTGTTAACAGAGCAGAGATGGAGAGCTGTACAGTACATCATACACATCATAGGGGCTTGTTGCCAAGGCAACAGCATGCAAGGATCGCTCGTCTTCATGTTTACCGTGGAACCAGTTGAACTGACATTACACACACACAAACACACACACAGGCGAACCTGCAGCACAACAGTGTCAGAGCTCTGTGACAGCAGAGCAGAAATCAGAAAGTGATGATTATGCAGAGAGAAATATATTTTATTTCCCTCGTTCACAATAAAGACGGCGTGAAAACGCCTTCACAGTGTATTTCATGTACATACTGTGAACTATTAAGTGGGAAATAATAAAGGATGCAAATGTTAAAACTATTATATTATTGGTTAATATTAGTATGGCCTTGATGACATCGTCAGAACAGGAAAGCTGTAGAAGTGATGTCATTCATTAGTCCAAATACCGATTTTCCTTTATAATAACATGCGCTGCATTATGGGTATTCTCTACCCGTTGAGCGCATAGATTTATACACAGATGCCTCATTAGTGGATGTTTCTATGGGCCGCTATACGGAAGCCATCCGCCATGTTGGAAAGATCAAAGCCGGTCGGTGAACACTCGGAGATAGATAGATTTTAAATTTTTTATATCAACAATAAGGTTTTTTTAAGTTTTAGTTTTTTTTAAAGCTTTATTCAGTAACAACAATTAAGTCGGTCCGTGTGAACACACAAGTTGATTGAGAGCATACAGCAACCGTAGTTAGATTGATATCTAATATCTGCAATAGACAGATAACCAGCTAACACGACATTAAAAAGTACCATAGTAAAAATGTATAACTTTAATATTCAGTTAAAGGTGCAGTGTGTAATATGCATGATAATCTATTGACAGAAATGCATTGTAATATACATAAGTATGTTTTCAGTGGTGTATAAACACCTTACATAGAGGCGTTATGTTTTTATTCCCTAAGAATGAGGCATTTCTATCTTCATACACCGCGGGTCCCGTTACAGTGAAGTCGCCATTTTGCGCCGCCATGTTTCTACAGTAGCCCTAAACGGGCAAACTGCTCTATAGAGTGCTAGTCACTCTCTGCTGTCTCAGATGATATCTTTGTCCTGTGTCGGCCACCGTAGCTTCAATGTACACAGCTATAATGTACACAGTGAATCTTTAATACATATAAAAATCATTCAATCAACACATTGATCACCTGTGAAAGCCAGCATTTCTTCGGAAATTTAAATCTCTGCGAATTCACAACCAGAAGCTGTTGCGGCATCATTGATTCTTACTGTGAGTGACGACCAAGCAGCAACCCAGTACGGAAGTGACTTAAACTGCAATTCATCGACTGGCCGCTAGGGACAGGCTCCAGAAGGGAGCAGAATCTCATTGAGCTCCATGTTAAAATGCCCAACTTTACAGCAGATTAAAACATGTTTACAGCCTGGTACAAATTGTGGTTTTGGTCTATACGGCTAATTTTGCCCTTCATGACGACTGTGAGGGGGGTGAACTCATTCGTTTACATTATATAAAGCATTTAAGTTCTGCAAGGGCATGGCCACTTTGAGTGACAGGTGGATTGTCATTTGCCTCTGCAGCTCGACCCTACTTTGCGCTTCAAAACGGCTCTTCAGAATCCTATGGGTGATGTCACGGACACTACGTCCATATTTCTTTACTGTCTATGGTGACAAAACACTGACCGTTCCAAGATGGTGGGCTCGTCGACATGTCTGGAGCGGTCTAATGTAGCATCTACATATATCTATGGTTGAGCATACATCGGTTGTACACTCGTTATTGTGGTGCAATGTGGGATTGAATGAGTGCACTTGATAACGTCCACTATGGTTTCGGACACCACTACAAATGGCTGTCCTGTCAAATAGTGCCATATTTAAGGGTATGGGGCGATTTCGGACACAGACAAAATGTATCACAGTTTCCACAAAAATATTAAGCAGCACAACTGTTTCCAACATTGATAATAAATCATATTAGAATGATTTCTGAAGGATCATGTGACACTGAAGACTGGAGTAATGATGCTGAAAATACAGCTTTGATCACAGGAATAAATGACATTTTAAAGAATATTAAAATAGAAAACTTACTCACAATAGTACTGTTTTGACTAATCAGTTACATTTTATATAATTTTGATCATAGATGCTAGCCTGGATGCCAGCCGAACTTAGCCCCGCCCACAACATTTGAGGTTGGGAAGTTCGGTCTGGACTTGATCTGTTGCGGAGCAACTATGCCCGAACAGGAGCTGTTCGGACCAATCAAATTGTCAGGGCGGGCTTTATACGATGATGGACAAATGATCAACAGTAACGTAATCATCCACATCACCAAAGAGCGCTTGGGTTGAATTTGTTCTAATCCTAAACGGAGAACTTGTTTCTTATGCATTCACCTTTACTATTTCTCTCAAAAATGAGGATGGTGTTGGTAAGTACACCGTGTATCCTTAAATTCTTTTTTACAACACCGGCAAATATCGTAAAGATTCTACTTCTTCCAGCGTGCGTGCAGACAGGGTTGCCAAGTCTTCGCCAGAAAACCCGCCCAATTGCTAATCAAAACTAGCCCAATAGCTTCCCGGGGGGGTTCTCCGGAAAAATGTTGTTTGGGGGGTAAAATGTGTGTTTTTTGGCAGGGTTGACTGCTAAAATTCGCATTCCTGGGTCTAAATATCACATAATTGGGGTCCCTTCAACCCGCGGGAAAACCGGAGACTTGGCAACACTGTGTGCAGTTGTGTTCTGTTGACATTTGACAACTAACGTTATGCATCGCCCCGTTGCTCTGATTGGTTGTAGCTCTATCCAATTGAGGTCTATCCTGGTTCGGCTGAAACACTCATATTCTGACTAGAATTGAGTATGACGACGTCAGGCTAACATAAATGCTAGCCTAGAAATCGAATCAAATGTAATTTGCAGCCAGGGCGTCTAGCAACTCTCCGTTGGCTTGCGAGCTGGAAAAACCAAACTCTAGTCAGGCCAATCACATCGTGTATAGAGTCGGTGGGCGGGCTTATTATAATGACGGCAGAGTTGCGGCGGGTTCCGTGTGAAATCCCTGCTACTTCCCTGCTAACAAAGAACGGCACTGAAGTCATTCTTAAAAAAGTTTTAAAAAAAAGTGTTCTAAGTTTGGCCAACCGGAAACGGCAAAAGTTTAATCTATCAACTCTCTCCGCTGGTGGGAAACCGCATGGGACTCAGCCACAACCCGCTTGTGATTGTTGTCACCACTGATAGCGCTCTGGGTGGTTGTAGCGCTATCCTATTGCGAGCAGAGGGAACCTGAAAGACAACCGTTTATCCCGCCTCTCGGATTGAGCCCTGCCAATGGTGAGTTCCCAGACCCAACATCTTGATGTGAATCTTGTCAGGCTACAAAAACGCAGCCTTTGTGAGCATAAGAGACTCTGAGCATTTCAAATACAATAAAAACTCTTACCAAACTTTTAAATGGTGTTTCCCTGATTCAATTCAAACACACCATTTTTTTAAGCAGTAGTAAAGTCATGTTTATTGATATGGGCTTTGTCTACATCAGGGTTCCTCAAACTCTTTCCTGGAGGGCCACTGTCCTGCAGGGTTTAGCTCGAATCCTGATCAATGTCTATCCAGGATCACTAAAAAATCACAGGTGAGTCTGATCAGTGTTGGAGCGAAACTCTGCAGGACAGTGGCCCTCCAGGACCGAGTTTGAGGTCTACAAATTCAAACAGACTGACATAAAAGTAATGATGTGAGAATGTGTGTGCGTCTGGCTCCCTCTACTGCCTGAGAGAGAGAAATGACCAATTGAATGAAAGGCCACATTCATCCAAGCATTATTTACTGTATATATTTTATAGTATTTATATATTAAATATTTTGAATCAGCTTTTATTTTTATATTAAAGCTTTGGTACTTTTGTCATTTTTACAGTTTTTTTTTAATTATTTTATATTTCTGTTTAGTTTTTAAATATTATTACATTTCAGTTTTAGTTTTAACTGTACGTTTTTATTTTTAATCGATTTCATTTTAGTTTTAGTTAACGATGATAACAACACTGGATCCAAGCATCAAAAACACCTCGGATAAACAATAAAACAGGCATTTCAAGCAGCAAACAAACACCGAACCCATCAGCTACAGGAAGAGCGTGTCACATGACCTCAGACCAAGGCCTTGATATTCTCCACATTAGCAATCTCTGTTAAAGATCTAGACTTCATAATCTTCACATCTTTACAAGAGACAGAGGTAGAATGGGGGAAGATGTCGATGCCAGCTTCAATGTTTAACCCAGTGTTAAGCCAGGGGTTTTCAAACTGGGGTCCCGGTCCCCAGAACATTTCAGAGGATAAAAAGACAAAGCAAAAATCGTTAAGTCTACCGAACATTTCTAAATGTTTCTCCTTTATTGCCGTATACATACTTTCCAGTATTGTATATGTTTGCTTTGTATCTTTCTAGTGAGTTTTTCTCAATATAGTCCCCTTTATCTCGCTCACTGGGGTTGTAAGGCAGTTTTCTTAACAGAGTACATAAGCTGCTTATTGTGATTTATTATTATACAAATCATTTTTCAGGTTTATACATTCAACATTAAGCACACGCCCGTAGGCGGGGGGGGGTTCGGGTGGTTCGAACAAACTGGTTTTTTTGTAATAAACAAATGTTCTTTTAAGTAATGAACCAATAATTTGAATCCGGACCTCTGCATTTTTCCGATCATGTGTAGGCTATATAATAAATGTTGTGAAAAAATTGCCTAATATAGTATTAACACTACTTTTTAATGCAGCAAAGATATTGCACAGCACCAAGATCTTCTCATGTGAGCTGCCTGCGGTCTGTCAACACTCACTCGTCAACGGCAAAATATTTAAAGGGTTAGTTCACCCAAAATTGAAAATAAAGTCAGTAATTACTCACCCTCATGTTGTTCCAACCATGTAAGACCTTCGTTCATCTTCGGAACATAATTTAGTATATTTTTGATGAAATCTGAGAGCTGTCTCACTCCTCCATAGGCTTTCAGAGGGACTGAAACTACAGTGGCTCTGTATTAAGTCTATCATGCGACGAAAATACTTTTTGAGCGGAAAAACAACAAAAATAACGACTTTATCCCACTATTTACTCTCTGACGAGAGTTCGCGGGAGTGCCACGACGCATGCGCGAGAACTCGCGCATGCGTCGTGGCACTCCCGCGAACTCTCGTCAGAGGCTCAAATTGAACAATAATAGTGGGATAAAGTCGTTATTTTTGTTGTTTTTCCGCTCAAAAAGTATTTTCGTCGCATGATAGACTTAATACAGAGCCACTGTAGTCATTTGGACTCCTTAAATGACGTTTTTACTTACTATTCTGGGCCATCTAGTTTCAGTCCCTCTGAAAGCCTATGGAGGAGTGAGACAGCTCTCAGATTTCATCAAAAATATACTAAATTATGTTCCGAAGATGAACGAAGGTCTTACATGGTTGGAACAACATGAGGGTGAGTAATTACTGCCAGAATTTTCAATTTTGGGTGAACTAACCCTTTAAGATGACCAATCAAAACGCGAATTCCAGCGCGACGCTTCAGTAAACGGTCATAAAGTGCGAGATAAGATGTAGCTAAACTAAACATTTCATATTTGGCAGCTGTTTTAGGCAAACTACCCACAAAAATAATCAGGCAAACGAATAAATTGTCTAATTTCGCCATTTTGAATTGAGAATAGGCCTATATAATTTACATTTTCATGTAATGTAATAATTAGCAACTGTCATTGTGAGAGGACAAGCAACATTTTCGATTTTTTCTTCATGGCATACAATGATTAATTATGAATGTGTACATATTGTGAATTTATATATATATATTTAACTAGTGTTCGTAGCCTTCAGTAAATTAACTAGTCTTAGAAAGTGATTAATAAAACATATTCTAAATATAAATTGACCCTATGTTTACTTTCTTGACTGCTTTGCGAGGGAAAGAGACAGGGCAAGATAAGGAGAATGAGAGAAAAAGAACGAGTGATGGAGATGAGGAGAGAGAGAGAGCAGGAATTGACAAATAATCTACTGCCCACTGACTTGGTTTTAAAGCAATTTCTCATCCATTTTTTGGCCTTCAAACGTCTTAAAATGCACAAATGTAGATCAGAGAAATCAACATTTTCTCGGGGAAGCATGAAAAAGGTGGTACCTGATCTTGGTTAGCAATTTGACAACATTGTAATATATAAGCATGCTTTTTGATGCACAAAAAATAGCAGACAAGATAATCCAGCACCAATTAGTACATAAAAAGTCACCAAAATTAAGTATTTGAAGCTCATAATTAAATACAAAATGGAAATTGGAAATTGAAAAAAAGACTGGCTTTTACTGGCTACTGGCCTGAAGTGTATGTTGTTTTTATAATGTCGCTCTTTCTATTTATCTAACAGTTTAAATGTTTGTTTCATACATAAAAATATATTGATGGATTTTAGGAAGGGGGTCCCTCATAAAAGGTTCATCATATTTGGGGGTCCTTGGCATCGTGAAGTTTGAAAACCCCCGTGTTAAGCAACATTTTCACATTTCTAATTGTGTTCTTCCAATTGTGGTGCTAAAGGTGACCAGTGAGAAACCCAGGGTTAAGTAAAGGGTAAAGTAAGCCAACTCTGAAGCTAACATTTTTTGGTTCCCATTACGTTCTGGGAAGGTTAGTTTGTGGTTATGAAAACAAAACCTATAAATACCATTAGAGAACGTTCTGTATAGGTTATATTTGGGTTATCACACACACACACACACACACACACACACACACACACGATTCAAAAACCGTTCTGTGGAAATGTTAACCCAGGGTTAACGTGTGAAATACCAGATGTAGATGAAGAGGTAGGCTAAGCTGTGCTAGTGAACATGATGCTAGCAACGTTAAGATTGAAGGATAGCGAGAGAATGAGATCACAGGGCTGTCTTTAAACTGTAAAAACAACGACAAATCAGGGCCATACACACATCACCTACAAAAACCAATCAGTTCATCAGATACGCGACTAAAACAGTCACACTGAAGTGTGAA